>VDFB02252849.1:62676-662676 GCA_007258455.2 Sequoia sempervirens | reverse complement strand
CTTGGACATATTTAGATGCAACCTCATAAGGAAAAGTAGGAATCCATGAGGTTTTGGGTTCTACAGCTTCCATGTAGCAATGATCCTTATCCACCATGAATGCCACCTCATTCTCATACTTCTATACCAAATTAGAGGGTATCCTCTATCTACTCTACATCTTTGCTCACAGATTCTTCAATGATCCCCAATAAAAAGCATTGTATGCTTGTTTATCTTGGAAACCATCCATGTGTTTCTTGATTTGTGAAGCTACCAAAGAGAAATTATCCCATATCTTTCCTTTAAAATTAGGTAATTCATTCAAGAAAAAGAAATTCAAGAAAATGATTAGTGAACGAAACCTAAAATTGTATCCGGTTTCCTTAGCCCTCTTCAAATTATCCATCAACTGTTCTCTCAAAAATTCATAGAGATCAAAATTGGCTCCTTCTTTCACCATTTGATGGGCACTATGAATTGCAGTGGTGGTAGAAAAACCTTCTCTATTAGTGAAGTGGATTTTATATGCAATCCCCATAGAGGCGTAACAAACTCTAGGATCAATGATATCTTCCACAATTAGGATTCTCTTGTCAAATTTTTCTCTGGTAAGCTCCATAGCCCTTTCATTCTTTATAGACTTCAATATCAAGATTGATCCAGAGGTACAAAGACCAATAACTTCCCTAATTGATTATTTTTTGATCATGTAGGGTTCATCTAGCCAAATGAATTCTTCATGAATGTGGCTCAGGATAATTCTTACCCATTCTTTGTGTTGCAAAAGTTTGGAAAATCTTTCCAGATGTCTAACCCTTTCATAGCCACATTTACATATCCAAGCTTGTACACACCATTCTCATTCAGGAGCTCATGTTAGACCACTTCAAAAGATGTACGATCAATCTCATTCAATGAGGCATGGATGAAGATTATTGCATCCTCAAAATACACCACATCCACAAGAATCTTTGAAAATTTATCATATTTATCAATATCCATCACCTTGAATGGGAACTTGTATTTTGGCTTGGGTTTCTCCACAACATCAATCACTTGCGAGGTTGCCATTGATATCCCATTTGAATTATTCAAACATATTTGCTAGGGTTTGGAATGAACTCACAAAGATAGCTTTGAAAACCCTTTCTCTCTTCTCTGCTTCAAAACACAAATGATTTTGATTGCAAACTATAACAAAATGTTCAAATGAAACATAAAAATCCTTCCATTAACCTAACTTTCAGCCATAAATGCATTCATAATTGTTAGGTAAACCTTCAGCCAAAATTCTTTGTGTCATCACAAGGATGCAAGGATTCTTAGAACACCTCTGAAAATCATCCCTTTACTTTGGAACCTTGACCAAAAGGTTCAATCATGCTCAACATACTTGCTCACTAGAGGAAATGATCCAATTCATCTTACATGTTGAAATGTTGAACATTTTATCCTTTTCAAGGGGCTAAAGGATTTTCAAATGATATCTCCCCCTGAGATAATGATCTATCTCAGTTTTTCATATAATCTTGTGCATAATGCACAAGCATAGTATCACCCTTCTTCACTTTATCCTAACTTTTCTTCTCTTTCCAAACCTTTTCACTTCCCTTCTTTTGTTGATTTAGGGTTTCTTCATTATTCTGATTTTGAATAGGTGGTTTAACAAAACAACTCCTACACAATTTTTATTTATGTCCAATATTATTGTGCTTGTAACAAACAATTCTATGCTCAGGAATATAGTTATTTCTCCTAACTTTAGTTTTGCACTTTGCAGCCTTATTAATAAAATTGTTGCATGCATAGTAGTATCCATGAAAAGAAACACCATTATATATTTGAGGCAAAAATGGTCTTCTACTCATGTATTCATTCCTTCTTTCTCTAGATTTACAATTAACAACCTTATGCCCAAATTTATTGCAAGAATAATAGTAACCTTAAAAAGATCGAGTGAACTTGGTAGAGGCATGCTGTCTAGTAGGTAGATGACCTTTGAATCTCCTTTGTCTCTAGATAGGAATGGATCCACCTTCTTCCTTCTCACTATTTTCCTTCTTGTATTTATTTGAACTTGCATATTTGGAGGTTCTCTTCTTAGGTTCTTTAGTGTAGGATTTTTCCTCCTTTATTTCAGACTTTCCTTCTGCCTTAAAATTCTCATATAGGTTAGTAGATGGACAAGTTATTGGATTTTTTCCTTTCTCAAAACCAAGGTCAGATTTTTCTTTTGATGGATTTTGAGAGCCGACTATCTCATCAAAAATTTTAGAACCTCCTTTCAGCTTTAGACCTTTTCCAAATAGTCTTTTTCTTTATCCAATTCTTTCCCCATGGAAACAATCTCTTCTTCAAGCTTGAAGCATTCAATAGATTTATCAATGAGCTTGATAGTCAAAAAATATATAGTTATTTTACCTTCTTCAACTTGAACTTTCAACTCACCAATTGCTTTTTCTAATTTTTCAAGTTTGTTCTAAATTTCTTCATTCTTTTCTCTTTCTCCATCTAAATCATTTAGAGTAGAAATGAGCTCTCCTTTATAATCCATTGGACAATCTTCTTTATTGAATTCAAATTCAAATTCATCGTCCTCCTCATGATGTACATTGTCTTCTTTTAGAGAACTCTTCTTCTTGGGCACTACATCATTCCCCATGTGTTCCAAATACAATACCTACCCCAATTGTTAGGCTATATCAAGGAACCTTGCTTTGATACCAATTGTTGAACACACTAGAATACTAAGGGGAGGGGGGGTGAATCAGTAATACTTCAAAATTTAATCCTAATTAATGATTGTTGAAGTTAAGTTATACTAATTAAGCATTCATCCAATTAATCAAAACAAGAGAGAAGACAAGAAACCACACAAGAACACATATAATACTAGATTTATGTGGAAAACCCCATAGGGAAAAAACCACACTTAGAAATGCTGCTAGGAGCTACTATCCTAATCTAGCCTCACAAGTATATAATAGTTTACAACTTTGATTTTGGGCTACAACCCAAGGAAGAAACTACTCCGTAAATTTATTTTAGGGGCTAAAACCCAAGGAAGCTACTAATCCTTAATTAAAAAATAAACAATTGAAGGATGAATGATTTATGGCTTCAACCACCAATAGTCATCAATTCTGCACATTAGGTCTATAGAAAATTTTGTCACACTCTTCTCATACACTCATACATATTTTCACACTTCCATAATTCTCTTCACATCATTGATCTTCTATATATATCATTCATGCACTTGCAAAATATAAATTTAGTCAACCACAAACAAGAAATTATGAAACTTATAGTATGCTGGCCTATATCTTTATTGGAAGTATACAAAAATGATAAAAAGTTATTTACATTTATCCCATATGAGTCAAAATGACTCATACAACATATACAAACACTTCTTAAACTCTGCTCAATCTTGAATTAGTGGCACACATCACCAACATACTCTAGTCGGTCTCAACAATGAAACAACTTCACAAATTGGATCAAAACATTTGTGCGGTACTAGAAACAAGAAATATCTACATGTAATTCACACCTTAGACACTATGAGACATGTTTAGAGTCCAAAAAAACTCATACAACTGATCTTCACAAACTTCTACTGGCACAAAGTACTCAAACATATGTTCAATAGAAGATAAGGCATTCAAAACCAACTATAGCACTTAGTCACTTGAAAATTGACCTTGCAGAGCAATAAACCACTTGAAAATTAAATACAACACTCTTTAGACATCACTAAGTACGTCCATAAATCCGTTTGGAAAAAAAATTACATCTGGAGGAATGCAAAGCATTCCAACAAGCCTTTATATCCACTTTTCACTTCTAGAGCACAAACCACAACTCTATTAATTCTAACTTACACTAACAAAGGTGTAATGACATGAAACCTTGGATATAACACATTTATATATCCATCAACTTAACTTTAGAACTGCGAGACTAAATATTGCACCGTGGAAGGATGCAAACCAAAATACTGTGACTATGTGTTGGAGTTTACACTATGAATGCTTTAGACATAACTTCTGCAACTTGTTACTTAGTGTGGTACACTGGATTGGAAAGATATCAATTTATACATATTGAAAACACATTAAGAAATGTGTACCCACCTCTACATCATACTTAGGAAACAAACTGATCCATACACTACAATACTAATTTACACCATGGAGCAAATATAATCTTCATCACACTTTTGACATCAATGACAACTAATATTATCAAGTTGCAATAGATTTTGTGTGTTCCTATCTAGGGGGATAAATTGACATATGAGGAGTCGAAGTTGGAGGATGAAAAAATAGCTTGGTTTGATTTTATGTGTGATGAGAGACCAAGAGATGGGAGGGGTATTTAACTAACTTTAGTTCCTAGACTTGATATTTTTCCTTTGTAAATAGTCTTTGGCTTGATTTCTTCCTTATTTTCAAGGGGTAAGAAGGTACATATTATTATGTGTTCATGGGCTAATATCATCAACTAGGTGGAATGGGTTGGAGTTTTCACATGGGTGGATGACATCCTAGTGTTGGTCCACCATGAAAATTTTCAAATTACATGTTGTGGGGAATTGAAATTCGATAATACTTTTTTGGTTATGGTGTGTATATTAGAGCATATCAAGCCCTTCCAATGATTCATTCCTAGATGAGATCCTTCACTTCCTAAGGAAATCAGATGGTGTAGATTAGGCCACTTTGATATGGCCACATATGTGGCTCTAGCTTTGATAGATATTGGAATTATCATATATCCTTACAAAAATATACATAAAGATGTAGTGGTGAGAGACTATTGCAAAGGAGTGACTAGTGTGATGGATATACATGGTTTTGCAGAGACATATCCTATAGAACATGTTCTCTAGTATTTTGGGGATGAATTTATAAAGGAACTACCCCTAGTTCCCTCATGTTATGGGTATACTCAAGAGGAACAAAAGGTTGGGAAAGAAAAATCCCCATGGACTCCTCTTACTTTAGGGACTCCTACCAACAAAGACAAAGACATCTAGGAGTATGTTGGGGTTCATGAATTTTCGTTGTAAGGATTGAGAGAATGATGGATCCAATAATAATTATAATCTTGAGGAAGGGGAGGATGAGGAGGAATTAGAGGATTTTGTACTTAAATCATAGGTTGTTCCTCTAGCTCAATAGATAGATAAGAAAATATGAGTGGTTGACCCCTTTTAGAAAGTAGGAGATCCTCATGAGTATCTCACTTCTTGATTTATTGATTTAGTTTGCTTAAAACTAAAAATAATCAATTATATTATCTTAAGATCTAACAAGGATATAAAATTATTTTGTTTCACACTTGGTGACATAGGTATTATATATGGATTGTGGAGCTTGATTAGGACCTCATCACTAGATTTTATTGTCATTGTCATGAGGAGAGAGAGGGATGTGCTCTTATTGTACACAAGAATAATTGTAATGATAGGTTGACATGTCTTTTCTCCCTCCTCCCATACACACCATAATATTATAATACATAGGAGTACTATTGAAGCATTAAAGGTAGAGGTTATGTTTCTATGAGAGATAGTTGGGGTGGGGGTTAGTTGATAGACAACTCATTCATGGGTATGACACTAGCCTATTCCTACACACAAGGTTGGACATCTACCCCCTCCTAGAAACTATTAAGAGGGATGCAATTATTGCATGATTATATATGGAAGATTATAAGAGATGAAGGAGTGCAAGCCTTAACAGATCAAGTATTCATAGTTGATTTGAGGTCCTTTTGAGATTTTGGCATTTGTAGAGATTTTTTCATTGCTTCCTTGCATGGGGATTTTTTTACACATAATTTTTAACTCATGTCTCCCATAATGAATATTTTTGTACTAAAATATTGATGTTTATATATATGATCCTGTTAATCATAGATGGTGTGTTCTTGTATCTCTTTGGTGGTTGGCATCATTTAATTTGTTTTATCATGTGTACATGGATGATTTAGAGTTGTGACCTTTTTTTGTAATGTAATATACATGTGTGGAAAACATGTATGAATGCACTTAGTGTTTTATGGTCATAATAGATTAACATAATGGAATCACATAATTAATTATTTTTTGCTACAATATGATTCTACTTATTGCATGATTTGTATATGATATTAACAATATGGTTTCTCTTTATAGGAGTTTTGATTTAAGGAATTGTAGGTTGATTGGAATAGGAATAATCACTAAGATTCTAGGATTTAGGAATTATGGGATCATGTGAGAGAAATATGATGGGAGAAATCTTAGCATGAATCTAAAAAAAGCTATTAAGACTGATCTTTCTCTAGACTACCCACTTAGAATAGTGTTAGGTAACAACAAATCAAATGTTTTATAAGTACCTTATAGAATTAATGTTAGTGTAAATAGGGTTATTATTAAAATAGTTAGCATATAAATCTTTCTAGGTTGAACGATTCACACTTGTTAAGTCTCCAATTAGGGAATTTTTAGTTTTTATCTCACTTCATGTGCTTGAGACATATATAGTCACATCTTGAAACACCATTATCATACACACTTACACATTCTCTCACACTTGTCGTATGAGTCAACATATGTGACACATTTGGAGGGGTAGTGACATTTAATGCTAAATTCTTACTTCCTCTTTCTTTCCTTTATATGTAAAACTCTCATTTTATTAGATAGACATGCTTTTTTTCTCATTTTTCACTTGTGAAAGTTATCTTTGTTCTTGCATTATGATCTTGGCTAATCCAACATGGTATTAGATCCATGCATAGAAAGTTCCTTCCCAAATTTCAATTAATCTAGTACTCAAACCTATCAAGAGAGCATTGTGGATCCACATGGACATCATTATTGAGTCTGCAAGATCTAAGAAATGAAGAATGGTCTTTCATTTTGTTAAATTTTTTAACTTTGATTTTTTACAATTTTTTTATTCACTATACCTTGTGGTACCATACAATATCCATATGGATATATACTATATATAATTTTTATAAAAAAATTGATTTGTTTTAGTAGAGGGCCATATATCCCCCTATCAATCTCTCTTTTGATAAATTCTTCTTGTTACAAATTATTTTTTGGATAAAATGAGCCTGTTTGGAGGGATTCACCATTAACTTCTTGTAGGTTTAGGGATCTTTTTGGTCTTTTCACTAGTATTGAAGGTGATTTTGCATGAATATTTTAAAATATAAGTATCGATCGTATGCTTTCTTAGGGCCACAAAGTTTGTGGCTAATGATAGTAGAAGAAAAATATGTAAAAGGATAAGACAAAAAACATGCAATGCCATTCTATATTTGTTGCCATTGTGAGATTATATTATTTAGTGTTGCATCCTTTTAGAAATTGATTGCCTCATATTTTGATGTTATTCTATTCATATCTATTCCCTTGAACACCTTTGTGCAATATCATAGTTGTAGAACAATAAGACCAGAGGGTTAATTTTCATTAGATGTGTGAGTTGAAATCCAACACCATAGGAGGCTCCCAAAATGGCCACCTTGAAGCCCCTCCCATGTATCCTTTTTCCTATCAATCTTCTCACTCCACTCTATTTTCATGTACATGATTTTTTGTGAGATGGAAATGATTTATATAAGGAGTGAGGAATATATCTTGTGGGTGTGGTTGTTGTCAAAGTGTTTACCAAAATAACACCTCAATATTCCAATAATCTGGATCTCACTCTTTATCACTAGCCTGAAGTTATATGAACACTAGTACATTTGGATTTTTTGTGAGTGATGGAAATCAGATTTTATATAAGGAGTGAGGAATTATCTTGTGGGTGTGGTTGTTGTCAAAGTGTTTACCAAAATAACACCTCAATGATTCCAATATTGTCATCATTGTTGAAATATTTTTGGATCATAGTTATAAATCTAGATACCCTTCTCTTTATCAATGGTGAACTAGCCAAAATTTTGGTTGAAGTCAACATATATGAACAAGGTAGTTTAAGGACTAGTAGTTTCTAGAGAAGAAGTTGGATTTGGATAAAGAATAAACACATAAATTTGGCCTCTATATCCATCTAAATTTCCTCTTATCACCCCAATTTGGGCTTCCTCAAGTGCTACTAAATCTCATTACATGGTCTATCTAACTATTTTAAAATAAAAAATTAATGTTATCTTCTATCAGTTTAATTTAAAGTACCATCATAAAAACCAAGTTTGATTTAATTGCTAATTGACCACAAAGTGCCAAAAAGGGGAATGCTTTATTTTTACTATAACTTACAAACATGGAGTTGATTTTTACAAATTTATAGTTGATGGAAATATGGTTTTGTCATGGACATAATGGTACAATAAATTTTTAAAAAATATAACATTTTAACTAATTTTGTGGCCTTTTAAGTTCAATGTTTTGTGAATTTTTTGACAAGGAATTACTTTCATCGTAATTATAAAAACTTGGAAAATATTTTTGAAAACTATTAGAATTTTACAAATAATTTGTATGTAAAATTAAGATTTGGATAGCCACTTTTATAAAATATAAGATTTATTTCATATCTTTCTAAGGGTCCTAATTTCAGCTATAATCAAATCAAGGGGGTAATCTAGGTGTTTTTACTTTTGATCTTGATTTTCATGTGATCATGTCTCTCACACTAAATCCCTTTCATTTGAGTATTTTTCATAATCCTTATTATAAACCAACAATAAAGTGTGGATATTGTTGGAATAAAAAATATACAACATAATATTATATTCATCATCAAATTGATGAAACAAATTATTCTCAATGATGGTATTCCTTTACCTAATCATCTAGTTCCAACACATACAAAAAATTATATGGTCTCACTTAGATATATTGTGAGACATAAACATTATTTGGGGATAAGAAATATAGTCCCATGGCTTTCATTGAGATATCATCTCCTCCAATGCTTGTTGCTACATCCAAATCCAATATTGACTCATCTATGGATTCCAACAATTATATTTACCAGGAAATCAATATCAATTTTTTATATACACAATATTGGGATAAATTTATACTAGATATATCTTCATGTTTGTAGAATCCTAAATTGTATATTTGAAATACACTATTGAGGATATTCATCTTCTTTTTGATGATAGCCACATCAACATTGTTATCCCCAAACATATATCTTTGGATCCCATTCTATATCAACTTTCACATGAATCGTTTGAGAATTATTTGAAGACATCATCATGGAAATCATGTAGGTATTTGGATCATGTGTATAATTTATATACATTTGTATTTATTCCTACATATTCCTATTTGGAATGGGAATTCATCTTGCATGCATTTGTGGTGTTGTTTCTTCCCAAGGGGAGAAATATTGTTCAACATTCATGCATCATATTTAGAATCTAGTGTCAAGCATCTACCAATAATGTAGGAGGAATTTTGAGGGGAGGCTACAAGATTTCTCTTCTTATCTAAATTTTGGGAGGGAGCATCTATTTGCATGAAGTTATTTCCTTCTCATTGTTGAATACTTAAGACAACTGAGAGGGGGGTGAACTAGTTGTACCTTAAAACTTCAAAACTCTCACAAACATTTAGATCCACATTAATTCAATCAACCCTTAATATGTTAAAGTGATTTATCATGAAAGAAAATAACAAAAATTGAAGCACATCAACACAATGCACAAAGGAACACTAGATTTACATGGAAATCCCAAGATGCGAAAAAACATGGTGAGTATTAACTCATAGTATAAGTAATATCAATATTGAATATAATAGGGCTCATTGCCCAAAGGCTCACTACTAAAATAGAAAATAAGATATAGAAGAGTGTTACAATGAGAAATCAATCTCAAAGCAACAAAGAAATCCACCATGACATCACCAACACCTTTGTGGTCTTTTTGAATAATTGTAGACACCTTTTTTTCATTACATTCAGTAATCTAACGCATGAAATCTCACACTGCACTTCTCAAATTCACACCCTACAACTCTACAATTCACATCACTCATATCATGCTCATATATATTCACATCCTTTAACAAATAAACACTTATTTATACCATCTTCAACCTTGAAAACATTCTCCAAGGTCAGCTATACAACTTAACTGTGAAAATTCAAATTAGGTTGGTACCAAAAAAGTCCCACAGTGGAAAGGAATGAAGGTGGACCACAACAAACCTTAGCTAGGACCTAAATCCACTCATACATGCCACACCATGCTTCCACAAACATTAAAGGAACTTCGCATGTAGTGTAAACACCCAAGGTCGGTTGAATTTGTGTTGACACCATTAACACTTAAATACATGCTTCCTAAAATTCAAATACAACTCGCATACACCACATAACACTTGAACATGATCTAGAATATTCCAAAAAAATCCTAAAATCCAACAAGTTCCTTCACAAAAAATTTCACTTGAAGAATGCACACACCCAATACAATCAATTTTTTTTCCATACATTTTAACTCAAGAGACTAATTTCTAAAGCACAAAACCATGAATAAATTCATCTAAAGAAAGATAGATACACTATCAACTGTTCTACAACTTCCTTTCCTTTACTGCTTTGCATACCCCCCCTTAGGATCACACACCAAACTATATCAATCAATAACCACTGCAAAATGACAACAATCACTCATCCTGATTGCAACAGCCAAAAAATGCTACTACCTACTCCCCCTAAGAGGTAGCCGCCAACATCATTCTAGAAAAAAGAATGAATCTTGAGATCAATTGGACTGATGCATCCCCTTATGCATCTAATTCAAAGGAGGGAAAATAACCCCCAACTTCTCTTGGAGATACTCAAAAGTATCCTTAGGAAGAGCCTTGGTAAATATGTCAACAACCTGATCCTTTATAGGAAAATATTCAAGCCTCACTTCATTATTTACAACCTTCTCCCTCAAAAAGTGATACTAAATTGAGATATGTTTTGTCCTTGAATGCATTAAAATATTCTTTAAAATGTTGATAGCACTTGTATTATCTAAAAATATAGAAAGTGGTTCATCATATGCCACTCTAAAATCCTTCAATGTTTGCTTCATCCACAAAACTTGTGTGCAACAAGATGGTGATACAATGTATTCTGCCTTTGTAGCAAATAAAAACATTGAATCTTGTTTTTTGTTTAGCCATACACCAATCTACATCCAAGAAAGAATGCACTACCATTTGTACTTTTTCTGTCATCTACACAACTAGCCCAATCTGCATCTTTGTAGGAACTTAGTATAAAATTAGTTTCCTTTGGATACCACAAGTCATAGTCTAGAGTGCCCTTCAAGATTTTGAATATCCTCTTCACTACTACAACATGCGACTCTCTAGGATCTTCTTTAAATCTAGCCACAAGACAAATTGCATGCATGCTATTTGGTCTAGTAGCAATTAAATAACAGTCCTTCAATCATTGATCTACACTTGCTCTAATTAGCTTTAGGAGATTCATCATTCTTTCTCAGCTTGCAACCAATAACCATAGGGGTACATATCGGTTTAGAATCTTCCATTCCAAACTTCTTTAACATTTCCTTGACATATTTTGATTGTGAAATGAAAATTCCTTTATTTGTTTGATTGATTTGTAGCCCAAGGAAGAAATTCATCTCCCCAAACATAGACATCTCAAATTATTTCAAATTCTCCTCTGCAAACCTTTTACACATAGCTTTATTTCCTCCAAAAATAATTTCATCAACACATACAACCACAATCAATATTTGATCTTTTTCAACTTTGAAGTAGATATTGCTATATATGGTACCTTTATTGAATCCTTGCTATAAAAAGTACCTATCCAACCTTGCATACCAAGGTCTAGGAGCTTGCTTCAATCCATATAATTGCTTCTTCAATATGTAGACCATATCTAATTTATCTGATAATTGAAATTCTTTTGATTGTTCTATGTATACCTCTTCTTCCAATTCACCATTCAAGAAAGTAGTATTCACATCCATCTGATAAAATTTGAAATCTTTATGTGCTGCAAAAGCAAAAAACATCCTGATAGCTTCCATTCTTTCCATTGGAGAAAATATTTCCTCAAAGTCTATTCCTTCTACTTGTGATTAGCCTTTACACACAAGCCTTACCGTGTTCCTTATGACTTCTCCATTCTCATTCAATTTTTTCCTGAATACCCACTTAGTTCCAATCAAATTCTTGTTTTCTAGTCTTGGGACAAGTTCCCAAGTCTAATTCTTCTCAATTTGCATTAATTATTCTTCCATAGCCTTGATCCAACACTCATCCTTGCATGCTTCAATCACATTTTTCAGTTCAACTTCAAAAAGTAAACATAGATTTACCTATTCTTCAACTTCTTTCCTTCTTGTTAGTACACCTTTGTTTTTATCACCAATGATATGTTCTTCAGAATGATTCTTTTGCACATACTTAGGAGTTTTAGGAGTCTTTTCCAAAGCTTCTTCCTCTTCATTCTACACTTCTTTTTCCTTAGCTTTTTCTTCTTCTTTGCAAGTAGACTCATCTGATTCATATCCATCTATTACCACTAAATTCTTCTATGGGTCTTCATCAACCTTGACACTTGCACTTTGAACAATATTTCTTAGCCTCTTGTTGTAGCATTGGTAAGCTTTTCTTTTAGTATAATATCCAAGGAAAATACCTTCATCAGACCTTGCTGGTGTAGGAGCACCTAAAACATGTAATGCCTTCAAAAGGATAAGTTGTCAAATGTATGTGTGTTTAAATCTAAAATCAAGTATAAGGGCTATGTAATGATAAATTTGAGTGTATTCAAATCATGCAATTGGTCCTTAGGTGGTCACATAAGTAGTTTTTAAAAATATTGTTAAAAGGTGGGAAAGGTTGTCATGATGTAAAAATACAAAAAAAGAGCACAATATTAGGAATGCAAAGGGTTATGAGGTAGTTTAAGAGTTTTGAATTGATCGAAAGTCAGTTACTCAGTTGGAAAAAGTTATAAAAGGAATTGAAGGGCATGGGATAAATCAATTATTGTATCCTTGTAATCAAATTTTTGAAATAAAGGCTCTGTTCTACAAAATTTTGTGTTTTTCCTTCTTTTACCAGTCCCTGTACAGATTGTATTGGGGCCTAGGGTTTATAAATTTTTTGTTTCTTTATCAAGAAGTTTTTGAAACAATACATCAGCTAGTAGTGTTTTAAAGAGGATTTACATAGTTTTAGAAGGTTTTGAAGCAATACTTGAGTAAACCCTCAAAACAGGGTTTGAGAGTCCTCTAGAGCATAAGGTCTCCATCCCATCGATGTAGGCATGATATGTCAATGGGATGGGTTGTAATTAGTGGATTTTTATGTGTTTGGTGTCTTTGTGTATTGATAGGACAGTGGAAGGAAAAACACAATGATATGATGTTGTTTTCAAAACAAATTTTGAGTTTTACCCATGAAAATGGAGGTTTCAAGCAAGGAAAAGAAGAATCTGCACATGCATGACCATGGAGATGGTTTAAAAATATTTTTAAGACACATTGAAGCATGTTTCAACTATTTTTTGGAGTGCTTGAGGTTTGTAAGGGTGATATTCATGAAACCCTCATCATTTTTGGTGTTTTCACCCTATAAAAAAGGGTTTGATAGAATAGTGTGATTTCAAGTTTCTCCACCCTTAAAAATAGAAGAATCTTGAGTTTTGTAACATGAAAAATGATAGTTTGAATTTTTTGAGTGACTGGGAGTTGATTTGATAGTAGCCACTTTGAAAAAAAGGCCTAATCTAGTAGACTTTTCATGCGTACAGTCAAAGAATCTGATAGTTTCTTTCAAAAAAATAATTGAAAGACTTTCTTATGTTGATGAGGGTGTTAAAGGGTCTCTAAATATGTCTTGGTTCTTAGAATATGAATCTGGTTTGTGGGATCTACCTGATTAAGGGTTTGTAAACTTACAAAGGAACTTGATGAAATGACTGCTCAAAACAAATATTTTGTTAAAACAATAAAAGGAATGGCATTAAGTGCTTGGTAACAGTCAGTCTAATGGTATTATTGATGTCTCTATGTATGGATAATTTTTTTGAAAAGATTAGATGGATTTGATGATTTGAGCAAAGATCTCTTAAAGGGAAAGTATGGTGTATGACTACAAGTATGAGTAAATAGAGGTGTGGTTGCCTGTTCTTGTTATATATCTATCAAAACAATGAAACTAGAGATGTATAGAGGTTTAGTAATTGGTAAGCATAATGTGTTGACTTGGAGAATGAGTATAATGGTGATTTCTTGATGTACCATGTTGTGGTTTGCTGAGTTTGAGAACTTGATGAATTTTGTAAAGATGCTAATGCGCATGGTGAATGAAGGAATTGTTTTCAAAGGTCCTGAATATGGGTCTTGTTTTATTTTGATCAACTTAATGATGATGATGATATGAAATATGGTTTTGTTGAAGTGGAATACTGACTTGTTGTCTTGAAGTCTTGTAGAATTGAAGAATCAAAAGTTGTATGAGTTTTGAGGAAAAAGAAAGTGAATTAAGAATTTGATCTTCTCCTGATTTGATTGGGATTGAAATTCCCTGATGAAATGAGGTTGTTGAAGGTTTTTTTATGATGCTCTACATCACTTCCATCAAACTTTCCTTAGTTCTCTTCATCACTTCTGATATAGCATTTGCTTCCAAACATTCTAAAGTATTTGATAGTAGGAATCTTTCCATACCATAGCTCCTAAGGAGTCTTTGGGTTGTTTCCCCTTGCTTGTACTCTGTTAAGTATATAAACGACAATATGAATTTCTTCTCTCTAGTAGAATTTTGGTAGATTTTCTTCTTTCATCAATGTTCTTGCAGCTTCTTGAATAGTCCTATTCTTTCTTTTAACCACTCCATTCTACTAAGGAGTCCTAGGGGCATATAAGTACCTCTTTATTCCATGATTCTCACAAAAGATATTAAAATCATTGGAGGTGAACCCTCCACCTCTTCCAGATCTTGAACATTTCATTTTCATATCCATTTCATTCTCACCATAAATTTGAATGCTTTAAACTTATCTAGAGCTTTTGATTTTTATTTGAGAAAAGTAACCCATTCCATTCTAGAATAATCATCAATCAATAGCATGAAATACTTGTCACCTTGAATACTTCTTACTTTAGTAGGACCAAAAAGATCTATATGCACCAATTCCAAAAGTTTGATAGAAGATTGTTCTTTGACTTTGAAACTTCTTCTTGCTTGCTTTCCAATTTGACATTCCTTACATAAAACATTGATAGGCTTTGTAATCTTTGGAAAATATCTCATAAATTGAACTAAACTTATCCTCACTAGGATCTCAAAATTTTTGTGACACATTCTTCTATTCCATAGCCAACTCTCATTGATCTAAGTCATGAAACAATATCCATCAACACCTTTGAGCTGATAGACATTTCCATTTGTCTTTCTTCTAGCAATAATCACAGTTCTAGAGCCTTTTTTGAAGTCATGGACATCATCATAAAACATAAGATTGTATCCCTTGCTACACATTTTTCCAACACTCAAGAGGTTATGTCTTAAACCCTTAACATAGTAAACATCATCAGTATTATGGTTGCCATCAAAATTGATTGAACCTTTTCCACTTATCTTAGTAGATGTATCATCACCAAACCTAACAAGTCCTCCATATTTTTCAAGTTTAACAAAATTACTCTTATCACCGGTCATATGATTAGAGCATCCACTATTAATTATCTAGTAGTCCTCCTATCTAGCATAAAAAGAAACATCAAAGTTCCTTAAGTTTTAACACTTGATTTCAAAGCCCTTTCCTTCACACATCTCTTAGAGTTAGAAAAAATAAATTCATCTTTTAAAGCCACGAACAAGTATTCACCACCACCGTCATCTCCATAATCAGATTCATCATCATATATACTTCCATCTTCTCTAACATAATAATTTTTCTTAATCATTTTACCTTTGTTCTCCTTATTTTTGTTATTCAAAGCTCATGGACATCTAGAAGCATAATGACCTATCTTTCCACAGCTAAAACATTTGAAAGGAAGCTTAACACTATACTTCCTAGTAGCCTTTTTCATTCTTCTCACAAGGTTAGCTTCTACATCATCAATATCGTCCTGATCTGATTCCATAGTCCTCTTTGATTTTCTATCCTTAAAAGCAATCTCAAATTTTGCATTACTTGTACCAAATTATCTTATTCAAAAGCAGTTAAAGAACCATACAACTAATCTTTGGTATATGGATTCAAATTATGTAATTATTCAATAGTAGAAATTTTATGACTATAATTTATAGGAAGAGTTCTAAGTACCTTCTTTACCACTTCTTCTTTCAGTTCTCCACTAAGACCTTTGATGCCATTGACAATTTTACCCACCTTCTGCAAGTAGCTTGTGATGTTTTCATCTTCAGATATTCATAGGGTCTCAAACATGATCTTAAAATTCTACATCTTAGCTTTCTTGATCTTATCATCTCCATAAATTCTTTCTAACTTTACCTAGATTTCTCTAGCAGTTTTTAGATTCATAACTTTCACTAATATAGAATTAGCAAGTCCACTTAAGAGAGCATACCTTTCTTTACCATTGTTTTCATAGGACTTGACCTTAGCATTAGTGCTTAGACCATTTGCAGGAGCAGTATATCCTCTTTCAATAGATCTCCATATTTCAAATTCAAGAGAAACCAGAAAACCTTCCATCCTCATTTTCCAGAATGCATAATATGATCCATCAAATATAGGAACATCTTTCTTGTGAGCTGTCCCAAATCTACCTCAAGTGGTTAATCTTTCTTCCAAGGAACCTTGCTTTGATATCAATTGTTGAATGCACAAGACAGCTAAGAGGGGGGGTGAATCAGTTATACCTTAAAACTTTAAAACCCTAACAAACATTCAAATCCACATTAATTCAATCAACCCTTAATCTGTTAAAGTGATTTATCATGAAAGCAAATAATAGAAACTGAAACACATCAACACAATGCACAAAGGAACACTAGATTTACATGGAAAGCCCAAGATGGAAAAAATTAGGGTGAGGATTAAATTATAGTATAAGTAATATAAACACCGAATACAATAGGGCCCACTTCACAAAGAAATAAAAAATCACTACCAAAGGCTCACTGCCCTAATAGAAAAGAAGATAGAGAAGAGTGTTATAATGATAAATCCATCTCAAAGCAATAGAGAAATCCACCACAACATCACCAACACATTCATAGTCTTTTTGAAGAATTCTAGTCACCTTCTTCTTGTTGGGATATGGTAGTGTACACCATTGCATAAAATGATTTATTATAATATTGTAATTAATTAATTAATTATTTAGTTGTGATGCACTTTGGTGGTGTGGTTAATCACACTAGGTAATTATTTGGGGACCACTTGATGTTGAATTGTAACATTTTATTATTATTTAATGTGTAGGATACATGTGATAATAATTTAATATTAGGGAAATATTAAATAAAGCGACGTCTTAGTACCCAATATTAAATAAAGGGGTTAGTGGTTTTGTATTCACATGGTTTTGTGGTACATGGTTTCACCTTACCACTAGTTTTATTTTGTGTGAGCTTGTGTCTATAAAAGCAAACACATGTGTAGTGGTTTAGGTTGGTTGAGTGGGTTGGCTGTCATTATTGAGTCCTGTTGTGGAGTGCATTTGTGAAGCATGGCATGGGATGTGTGGATTCATGCTTGGATAGATGGAAATACATTGGGGGGCTTGATGCTTTAGAGGTATTTATTGTAACTCTTGCATTTCTTTATTGTTGAATAATATGATGGAGTATGGAAGCTTTTGGAGGCTGGGTTTTTCCCTCTTGAGGGTTTTTCTAGGGTATATCTTGTGTTATCTTGTGGCTTGTCTATTTGATCTATGCATTATGGTTACTTGTATGCATGTTTATCTCTCATGGGTTATGTAGGAAATGAATAAGATTGTGCGTTGAATGCAATATTTCCTAACAAGTGGTATCAATGCTTTCATGGTTGAAGAATTTTTGTTATAACCCTAGTTTGAGAGTTTTTGCAAAGTTGAGGCCATGGACATGCATGTAGCATTTGAGGAATTACAAGATATGGAACACATGTTGTAGGTGCTTGTATGCAGATTTGGGCTTTTGGGTTGTCAAGATTTGTTGGGTTTATTGTAGATATGAAGTTTTCCAAATTTGGGTGAAAAAGGGTTTCTTGGTTTGAGTTTGAATATGAGGATTTTGTAGGGGAAATTTCATAGATGACCTCATGAGACAAAAATGAACATCATGGTTGGATTTAGGTTGGTTGAGAGATGAATTTTGAAATAAAATTTGACCTATTTTGGAAAAGCGGAAAAAAAGATTTTTTTAGTAAAAGGCCCATTTGAAATGTGCAAAAAATCAATTATTAAAAAAAACCCATTTGAAAAATCCAGAGAGAAGCTTGGGCTTTTGAAAATAATTTTTAAATACCTACAAAATGAAAAAATGTTAGAAATTTTTTAAATAAAAAAAAATTTAAAAAAAGAAGATAAATGGGTGGGGGTCAGACCCCCCCGTCCCACCAACCACTACCACTGTACCTTACAATTTGTAGGGACTAACAACCCTGTAGACTGTCGAGTGGTCTGACCCTTGTCGATAGGGGTACCACCATTGGTGACCCTCATCCGGTAGGGTATGCCGGCCCCATGATGGGGGGAGGGGGAAATAAAACTGCCATCAACTTTTAAAACAAATGAAATTTATTTCAATTCCCCTGATAATTTAAAAGGTCCCAGATTTCAAATGAAAAAAAAATCATGTTTCATAATTGGTCGGGTCCACCCACAAGGGGCAATGGATTTTTTTTAAAATAAATATTAAATCATATTTTATATTATGCTGCCACTCGGCGGACCACCAGCCCATCGCTTGGGTGCCACCATAGAGCCACTAGGGGGCTTAACTAGACATTTTCTAGCAGGTTTTTTAAAATTTGCATAACTTTCACCCACGATATCAGATTTTCAATTTCTTGTAGTCATTAGAAAGATGGTTCTAAGAACTACATAGTAGTATAGGTTTGGTTCCTTTATTTTTCTATTTTGACATGTTTTTGAGGCTTGGAAGTCAGATGTTCTTGTTTGCATGGTTTTGGTCATAACTTTTACATACAAACTCAATTTTTCAATTTTGAAGAGGCATTGGTGAGAATTTGTAGTGTACTACATAGCAGTTTAGTTTTTTAATTATTTGAGGATTAGTATGAGCTTGGTACTTGTTTGATCACTTGTAGGTGCCTGAGATACATGGTGTGATTGTGTGAGCATCCAGAAGAGTCAAGAGGTGAAACCTTGAGCGAGTACATGTTTTTATATGTTATTTATGATGATATAGTTGATTATCATAGTGGTGCTTCTAGGTACAGGTTTACAAGTGATTTTCAGAGTTGGGACTTTGATGGTGATAGGTACATAGGTTATCTTCAATTTTGAGGACATGGTTGGACATGGTTTGAGACATGGAGTCTTGTATGGGTGACAATTGAGTGTAGGTACAATGATGTTTACGATTATGGTGTCATGGGTATGCAGGTATATTTGATGCATTGGAATGACATGATCATGTATGTGGTGTTTGATGGTGATATGGTTTGATGTTAGGAGATTGATTTTATCTTCTTGATGCTTATTTGGTTCCTTGACTATGATTACTCATATATGGACATGTTTGGAAAATAAAATCTGTGGTTGATTTGGTGTTTGAGTCTTGATGTCTATAGGATTATCTTCTTTGATATATTGGTTTGTAGGTTACTAATGTGATGATGAGTTTGCATGTTTCAGTGGTTGGATCTACAAGTTATGTAGTTGTATGGATTGATCACCCATTCAGTTGTAGTGGGATGACTTAGATGTGGATTGTCTATATCTACCAGGTTTGATTCATTGTTATTGCAAATTTCATTAGTTGGCCTTGTCTGTGGTCATTTGTGTATTGGTATGTTATTTATGGATTGAGAGGATGGATGATTTGAGTACTTGATTAGTCAGGTGATGGGACTTGTAGCATGTGGTTTGATCACAATGTCATGATAGCTTGTTACATTCATTGGTTATACACTTTTAGTGGGAGCTTTTGATATTGATGATTTGGCGGTGTGGGATTGGTTTGTGATGTTTTGTTGGTGGTTTTATGTATCTTCTTGGCTTGGAATTCTTGGTTTACTTATATGTTACTGACATTGCAGTTGAGTGTGTGTAGACCTAGATGAGATTCATGGAGAGGATGGTTTTCATGATGCCATGTGTAGCTCGTATCACGGTTCAGTGGGAATTGTTGGCAGTTACATGGATGCATCATTAGGTATGATTATCTTCATGCGATTGGAGATATGGTTTTTTGGTTTATAGTGTGTTTGTTATGATGCCATGATATACTCTTGATTCCATATTAGAGTTTGACATATTACATGTTCTCTTGATACCAGGATGTATGTATGTTATGGTTCATGGGATCTCCTAGGAGATGGTTGGATCATGTTGTCATGATAGGTTCCTGATTTTGTGGTTGGAGCTTTGACATTAATCGTGTGTGGTTCTCTTTGTATTGAGTACATTGATCATTCAATTTATTACTTCATGATGGTGCTATGTTGCATTTGGAGTTTGGCATGTAGTGATTGGTTATAGGTGCTCATGGATACTTAGAGATGTAGGTGATGCTTGGAGTTCTCTTGTGCTTAGAGACATTTGCTTGAGATGATTATTCTTTGGAGGTTTCAACAAGAAGACCGAGGAGCTTTCACCTGGATATGGACATGAGTTCATGATGGATCAATAGAGGAGATTTTTCTTGGAGTGAGTCATGATGACTTGGTTATCTTGGAGGAGCATTCTCATTCCCCACTCTTGGTTTACTCGACAGTTTATGATTTGAGAGGTATTTTCCCATTATATATTTTAGATGTGTTATGTTTTGTGCTTTGATTTTCATGGGATTGAGTTGATTCATGGCGATTGATTATGGATACTCATTTGAGGATAGTTTAGCATGAGTTTATATATGATTTATCTTTCATAGATATGGATCTTGAGCCATGGATATTTAGTTCTGGAGGATTCATTTTGAGGGATGTTATGGCATGGTTATCTCCTTGTGCATTTGAGTTTATGATATTATTCTTCGATGAGGATTATTGGGAGATGGTTTATGGGCTGATTTCTAGTATTGAGGATTGTTACTTTGAGTTTTATCTTCTTGATTAGAGAGGCTTACATCCATGTTGGAATTGTTACATTGATTCATATGTTATACTTGATCTATGAGAATGGGTGTTATGGATGTTGAGGCTTTTCATTTGGGGTTTTTTAGGAGATCATACTTGACACAACAATACACTTTTGAGGTGTTCGTAGGAGGAAATTATGTTTTACAAGTTTCTCTCTTCATGGTTCCTTCCTGGATGTTCATGTTCATGTTTTGGGGAGAATGGTGGCAACATGCGAGAGATTATGCAACTCTTTGGGTTGTATGTGTGGATCATTGTTATTGGTCTTGGTACTTCATGCTTTGATTTACTTATCACACCTTGATATAGTGTTAATTGGTAGACTTGATATACTTTGATATTACCTATGTAGTGGGAGTTCTTCGATATGTATATTCTTCATTGACATGTTTGATACAAATAGCTTGATTATGGTTTATGGGTTGCATATTTTTATGGTTTATGGGTTGCATATTTTCTTGGAATGGGTTTACTAATTTATTGATACTTTGGAGGTATGGATGGTTGGATATATTATCATGTGTTGTGGATGCTATTTCCGATCATGTGGGTTTTTCAATTGAAAACATCTTGGTTAGAGCCTTTTTTATCACTTGGATTTGATGCTTGTGCTCATGGATTGGTTCATCTTCACCTTGGCATGTTCCTTTTCTTCCATAGGTGGAATGTTGGAAGATGAGAGGAGTTCTTGCTTGAGATGGTGGTCACTTTGTTCTTATTGTTGGTAACTTGATAAAGCAGGAGAGAATGTAATAGATTCATGTGATTTCATGTATGGATATGATAATGTATTTCATTCATTGATCCCTTATGCAATGTATACAACAAGTGGGAGAATGTTGGGATATGGTTTTGTACACCATTGCATAAAATGATTTATTATAATATTATAATTATTTAGTTGTGATGCACCTTGTTGGTGTGGTTAATCACACTAGGTAATTATTTGGGGATCACTTGATGTTTGAATTGTAACATTGTATTATTATTTAATGTGTGGAAGACATGTGATAATAATTTAATATTTGGGAAATATTAAATAATGTGATGTCTTAGTACCCAATATTAAATAAGGGGTTAGTGGTCTTGTATTCACATGGTTTTGTGGTATGTGGTTTCACCTTACCACTAGTTGTATTTTGTGTCAGCTCGCGTCTATAAAATCAAACACATGTGAAGTGGTTTAGGTTGGCTAAGTGGGTTGGCTGTCATTATTGAGTCCTCTTGTGGAGTGAATTTGTGAATCATGGCATGGGATGTGTGGATTCATGCTTGGACACATGGGAATGAATTGGAGGGATTGATGCTTTAGAGCTATTAATTGTAACTCTTGTATTACTTTATTGTTGAATAATATGATGGAGTATGGATGCTTTTGGAGGCTAGGTTTTTCCCTCTTGAGGGTTTTCCCAGGGTATATCTTGTGGATTGTATATTTTATCTATACATTATGGTTACTTGTATGCATGTTTATCTCTCATGGGTTATGTAGGAAATGAATAAGATTGTGGGTTGAATGCAATAGTTCCTAACACTTCACACTGCATTTAGTAATCTAACACATGAAATCTTGCACTGCACTTCTCAAATTCACATCCTCCAACTCTACAATTCACATCACTCACATCATGCTCATGTATCTTCACATCCTTCAACAAATCAACACTTAGTTATACCATATTCAACCTTGAAAACATTCTCCAAGGTCGGCTATGCACCTCAATTGTGCAAATTCAAATTAGGTTGGCACCAAAACATTCCTGTAGTGGAAAGGAGTGAAGGTGGACCACAACACACCTTAGCTAGGAGCTAAATCCACTCATACATGCCACACCACACTTCCACAAACATTAAAGCAAATTCACATGTAGTTTAAACACCCAAGGTCGATTGAACCTATATTAACACCATTAACACTTAAGTACACGCTTCCTCAAATTTAAAGATGACTCACAGACACCACATAGAAATTGAACACGATCTAGAATATTCCACAAACACCCTAAAATCCAACAAGTTCCTTTGCAACAACTTTTACTTAAAGAATGTACACACCTAGTACACTTAAATAATTCTGCCATACACTGTAACTTAAGAGACTGACTTCCAAAGCACCAAACCATGAAACAATTCATTTGAAGAAAGATACATACACTATCATCATTCTTTTAGATCCATAAGACCTGAAACCACTTTGCAGAGAAATGTGAAGTGAGAAAATTTCTCCCATACACCTCTGCAATATACAATTCACAAACTGGTGAACATAACTTCCTCTGCACATCGATCCAGCACACCAAATTCTGAATTAAACAACTTTGAACACCTCTAATCAACATATTCAAATCACACAAGTAGATCTTCAACATAGAAGAACTGCAAAGCAAAGCCATAACACTACTCTTCAACACAAAACACATTGCAAAACACTTTTTCCTCTTTTTATTCAATTTTATCAAAAGCACTTGGAATCCAAGCACCAAAAAAATATCATCAACATATTCAGTACTTCCTCATCACCACCAAGCCAACTGCAACATAAAAACTAAACCATACATCCATAAAAATAAGCTTATCAAAGCAACACCAGAGGTTGAGACCAGTATCTTACTAATGACAACATAATACAACCAAACAAAGCATCATCAAAGACAACACCAACTCAATACCAACTGCACATCTTTGCAAAAAACTCTTCCTATAGTTGACACCAATGACAACACCAAATCTTGTTGACATCAATGACAACACCAAATCTTGTTGACATCAATGACAACACCAACTGCATATACTTGCAACACTCATCTTTTGGGGGTTCACATATAACTTCTCTCTTTTCTTTCATATGGGGGAGAATTTATTGTAAATTATGATAGAATAAGTAATTAGGGGATCATGATGATCCCTTCATTATATCTTCTATCTTCTTCACTTGTACATTCTCTTTTGGAGAGGTGTTTTTTCCTATGAATTTTTCTCATTTACTCCATTTATGAGAAATTTATACATGGATGCGTAGTATGGCCTAGTATTCAAGATACATCATCATTGTATTTATCCTCACTAAGTTACACTTAAGTAGTGGTGTTAGTGTAAATAGGGTCACTATCAAAGTAGCTAGCATATCAATCTTTATTTGACCCATTCATACTTGTTCAGTCTCCACTTATGGAATTTTTAGTTTTTATCTCACTTCATGTGGTTTAGACACATGATCACCTATTGAGACACCTATATCATGCAAAACTACACATGTTCTCACACTTGTAATATGAACTAGAATGTGTTATAAATTTGGAGGGGTAGCCAGATATTTAGTCCTACCTTCCTACCTAATCTATCTTTCCTTTATATGCAAGACACTCATTATATATTTTAGATACTCATTTTATTTGATATACATGATTGTTTGTGCTCATCAAATAAAATGATTGTTTGTGCTCAACATCCCAATATTTAGACATGGGTATGCTTTCATTTATTATCCATGGAAAAATAATGATAATACCCTGTTCTTACAAAATATGCCTTTACATATGGTTGATCAAACCATGGATTTGAAACAAATGGTAATTAAAGATAATTAGTGGTGATTGATACCATGTTATCAGTTACGAGATATCATGTATATCAGTATCCTTATGTGTAATACTATCACTATTAGAACAAAGAGAACCAACATCATAATAGATTGATCTTCGAATGAATGATATTGTGAAAAATAAAAAACTAAAAGTTATGTGATTACATATATTAGTGGATAAGAGAAATTTCAAAGAACATTATAATGTCACAAATTGATGGATATTTTATTATGTTCAAACTATTTTATTTACTGAATAGAATATTCTTGATTATGTAATTCATCCATGATTCATATGAGTCAAGTGATTGTTGTATTAATGATTCCTTGTAACTGAGATAAATTTAGTTGTTATTAAGAGATCAATGAAAATTTTGAACGAAATTGACACTCTTTTTCTTTTCTTTTGAATATGGAAAACCTAACCGTAAGGTAGATTTTTTTTAGAATTCAAAATATATACACATATTCCAAAAATAGTGTTTATTTAATAGGCATATATGTGTACTGCATAAATGTTTCATTTATGCATGTGCACATACACATGGTATACCTTCTGATTTCATCTTGAAATACTCTTAACTATGATTGTTAATTTTGTTTGTAAGGACAAGAACTGTTGAAATAGAACAATGTTGAATTGCATTACAAAATTTAATAGAATATAGAAGTATGATGATTAGATGAATGGTTATAGCAGAATTAGATGGAATATTTGTTGATGACTTAAATATAGAATGATATGTGAAGTACATGGTAGACTATAACACACTAAAATATGATGCTAATAGATGGTCTAAATGATGAAGCTTTCCTTCCAAGAATGGGTGCCAGAGAGTGTAGATTTTCTTTTCCAAATCTAATTTGAGTTGCATTTTATGTAGCATGAGCTTGGCCAAGCTTTGCAATCATTTTAATTATGGAACTAACTATTTGTTATTTATCGTCTCTTTATTTTTATTAAAATACCTAACATCGAACTTGTATATACTAACAATAGATAGAAATGCATGTAGCTCGGAACACACAAATTCCACCTTGCAAACTGTATCTATTGCTAAGTGTTCCATGTAGGGTCAGACATTCTTCATCAGATTGAAGAATTTCAAGGAAGCAATGCTTCATGGTTGGGTGGAAAATCACCTCAACCATGTTCTCATCCACCAGTGGAGATGATCTATCAAAGGAATTTTATTGGAATCCTTTTTATGTACTAGTATCATAGTTGTAATTGATGTATTGAATTTGAGGCATGGAATGCCAAGTCAAACTTTGTAAATTGATTATTGACATTTGGAAACGAATATATATTCAATTTTTTTTATTTATGGACATGAAATTGCTAAATAGAAATAGCTATGGGATTTATGCTATAAAATTTATATTCATATTGTCACTCTTTAATTTATTGAGGAAAATTTAGTTGGGCATGTTACATTTGGTATGAGCTCAAGGTTTATCTCTAGGCCTATGAGCCCATAATGGGTGAACTAGAGAATGGTAGAACCTTAATTGGATTTGAGTTACCTAGACAATAACCAATCTAAAATGGTTGCAGGAAATGGGAAGGTCCAAGTTAGGAAGAAAGAAGGGAAAGACCATTAGGGCTTCAAAGAAGCTAGTCATTATTGAAGAAAATCCCAAACCCAAGAACCAACCCAAGATTCCTAGTGATGAAACTCTAGCAAATGCCCTCACACATCCCAAGTTAGAGAGAGAAAAAAATATTAAGGAGTCTAAAAAAAATTCTAAGGCTAAGAAACCCTCCGCATTTAGAGATTGGTCAATCGGATGTGGACCTAGTGCACCACTATTGAATAAAGAGGAGGAGTGCCTGGACACATGTCCTGCCTCACCCAAGAGGGATGATGTAAATTCAGATGAGGATCTAGAGGAATGTCCTATTTTTGATAATGAGGGAACTACTTAGAATGGAAAAGCTCTTGTAAATAAGGATTAGTGTAAATCCATATTTAATATAAATAAAGAAAGTCTTTTTTTTTGTTGTTGATCAAGAGCACGAAACTTGAAGACTTGTTTGGATGTGAATGAACATGTATATCTCTTTTGGATTACATGTTGTGATTATAGTATTGTGTAGATGTTATAAATCAATGTAAAACCTTGTTTTGAGGAATGCTAAATGCAACTGTGACATAGGTCAAGAGTGAGTCATTATGGTGACCACCAGAGAAGATGGTAGTAGAGGAAATGACAATGGGCCAAGCAAGAGACTAGGCCAAATCCTAGAACTTTTGAACTAGCAAGAAACTCAAATGGACCATTTGGAAGAAAAGGTCTGAGGGGTACAGGAAGATAAAAATCTTAGGAATGCATTACCTAACCAAGGAGAAAGAGCCCAAGGGGATCTTAATCAGGGTCAAAATTGAGGAAGAATTGGAAAAGATCTTAAAAAGGTAGCACCACCAAAATTCGATGGCAACACCATCAGAGATGGAGTCAAGGCCTGGATCATAGAGATGGAAAAATACTTTGGGTTTCACAACTTGTCTAACCAAACCAAGGCTACTTGGGCTATATATCAATTATCTAGAGAGCTAGCCACTTGGTGGGAAAACGAGAAGGTAGAACAAATATTTTTTGCTATAGGAGATTACTTGGGAGGTTTTCCTCCAATCTTTAAAGAAGAGGTGGCTACCACAACTTTTATTTGAAAAAAAGATGATTGGATTTCAAAATCTAACCTAGGGTGGCCTAAAAGTGGTTTAGTATTAGGAGAAGTTTACCAACTTACTAAAGTATGTTCTGCAGTACCAATCCGATGGGTGGTTTTAGATTTGGAAGTTTATTTTGGGATTGAGACCCTAGATTGGAGCTAAGGTGTACCTCCACAATCCCCTTATGATGGAAAAAGCTTTTGAAAAGCCCATTAAACAAGAGAAAAAGTTTCAACAATTGTCCAATCTTCGCAAGGGATCAAACTTCAAGCCTCGATTAAAAAAATGGTGCATAATAACAATGCATGATTCTATGTCGAACCCCTAGTGTTTGACCATCTCATGCTATAGTTGCATGAATATTTTTCATCACCTCTGTACATTGAAATGTTTATAGATATAGATATAGATATACATGGGTATGCTGTCATTTATTATCCATGGCCAAAGAATGATAATACTCTATTCTTATAAAATATGCCATTACATATGGTCGACCAAACCATGGATTTGAAGCAAATGGTAATTGAAGATAATTGGTGGCAACCAACACCATGTTATCTATTATGCGATATCATGTATATTAGTACCCTTATGTGTAATACTGTCACTGTTAGAACATAGAGAAACAACATCATAATGGATTGATCTTTGAATGAATGATATTGTGAAAAATGTAAAACTGAAAGTTATGTGATTACATATATTATTGGAAAATAGAAATTTCATAGAACATTATAATGTCACAAATTGATGGATATTTTGTTATGTTCAAACTATTTTATTTACTAAATAGAATATCTTGATTATGTAATTCATCCATGATTCATACGAGTCAAGTGACTATTGTATTAATGATTCCTTAAAATTGAGATAAATTTAGTTGTTATTAAGAGATCAATGAAATTCTGAATGAAATTGACAATCTCTTTTTCTTTTCTTTTGAATATGGAAAACCTGAATGTAAGGTAGAATTTCTTTAGAATTCAAAATGTATACACATTCCAAAAATAGTGTTTATTTTTCAGGTATATATGTGTACTGCATAAATGTTTCATTTATGCACGTGCACATACATGTGGTATACCTTCTGATTTCATCTTGAAATGATCTTAACTATGATTGTTAGTTTTATTTGCAAGGAAAAGAACTGTTGAAATAGAATAATGTTTAATTGCATTACGAAACTTAATATAATATAGAAGTATGATGATTAGATGAATGGTTATACCAGAATTAGATGGAATATTTTTTGATGACTTAAATATAGAATGATATGTGAAGTACATGGTAGAATATAGAACACTAATATATGATGCTAATAGATGGTCTAAAAGGGAGGGATACCCCTTGTCATGATGAAGCTTTCCTTCCGAGAATGGGTGCAGAGAGCGTAGATTTTCTTTTCCAAATCTAATTTGAGTTGCATTTTATGTAGCATGAGCTTAGGCAAGCTTTGCAGTCATTTTAATTATGGAACTAACTATTTGTTATTTATCCTCTATTTTTCTTAAAATACCTAACATGGAACTTGTATATACTAAAAATAGATAGAAATGCATGTAGTGAGGCACACACAAATTCCACCTTGCAAACTGTATCTCTTGCTATGTGTTCTGTGCAGGGTCAGGAATTCTTCGACATATTGAAGAATTTCGAGGAAGCAATGCTTTGTGGTTGGGTGGAAAAGCACCTCAACCATGTTCTCGTCCACCAGTGGAGGCGATCTATCAAAGGAATTTTATTGGACTCCTATTTATGTACTAGTATCATTGTTGTAATTGATGTAAATAATATAATTGATGTATTGAATTTGAGGCATGGAATTCCAAGTCAAATTTTGTAAATAAATTATTGAAATTTGGAAATGAATATATATTCAATTTTTTAAAAAAAATTATGGACATGAAATTGCTAAATAGAAATAGCTATGGGATTTATTCCATAAATTTTATATTCATATTGTCACTCTTTAATTTATTGAGGAAAATTTAGTTGGGCATGTTACACTTGGTATCAAAGCTCAAGATTCAGCTCTAGGCCTATGATGCAGAGTGGTCCTAGGGAAAGGAACTCCTTTTTCATTAGCTTCTCTCAAATACTCTATGTGCACACATCAATTTCACTATTCCTTTCAACAAGGCAACTTAACCACCCAACTAGGCTCTCAATCCAAACATGTCTACAAAACTTGGGAATGCTTTGATCACTCTTAACATGAAAAAACATGATCAAATAATTTGACTTTGCATTCTGAAACACCCATTCTCCCATCGCTTCCATACAAGCCCATGCAACCTTGTGACATTAACAAACCAGGACAATCATGATAAAAACTTGTTAAAGGAATTAACCAGATAAAGGAACTTGATTTCAGACATCTATCACCAACCCCTATAGGTTTCCAAATATTCTAGACCAAACACTAACAACAAATGAATCAAAAGAATGATTTTCAATCCACAAAAAGGCTTAATTAGGCCTGTATAAGAAAGGTTTTGACTTTACAAGGCACAACCCAACACCCCTAAAGCCTTAAATAGGTTCCAAAAAGCTTCCCAAGACCCTTTCCACAAATTATATCCATCATTATTACTAAAATGCTCTAAAATCAACAAGAAGTGCATTCAAATGGACATTTTTAGGCTTGTTGCAAGGAAAAACCAGACCTAGGGCATCAAATAACTCACACAAAACTCCATATTTACCTTTGAAACCAATTGCAACATGAAGAGAAGTCCTAAACCTATCATTCCACCAAAAAATATATTTTTCCCATGATGGAAATGGGAATTACAACCATTTTTGAGACCAAACCCTGGTTTGGTAGGGTTCCAGACCCTCTTACAAAAAAATTGATGCAACTTTGTTAAGACTTGATGAAATCAAGTCAAATCACTACCAAAATAAAGATTACTCTTCCCTCTATCAAACCATGAACACTTGGATCCTGTATAGTGATGTCACTGTCCGTACCAAGCACAATAACAATGAAAATATAGGAAAAAATAGAAGAAAAAAGTTTATTTGCATTCAAATCTCCAAAAACTCAACCAACAACCATGCCTAAAAAAAAAGGAGGCTTTATAAACTTGAAGAAACCATTTCCAATGGCCCTCAACTATTTTTTGAATGAGGGAGCCTTTGGTTAAGGTGTTTACAACTTTAATGATGAGATTACAACAAATTGCATTATGACAACATTGCACCTTTGAAGCAATTTTGCAATCCTAACACCTATGACCTCTAAAACCACTCAAATGACCTTGAAACAACCTTATTACATCATTGAAACTCCAATATTGCACATTTAGATACAAATTTAAGTATTTTCCTTTAAAGGCTACAAAGACAACATTTAGTGCAAGATTGCAATATTTCACATTTTGACTCCAAAACTTAAAAAATCAACCTAAAAAATACTTAATGGTCTTGTTAGGCCTTATTAAAGATGAAAATACTCAGAATAATCATTTTAACCTGCTGTCCAACCTAATTTTCATCAAATGATAAAAAATGGAGGATGAGGTGTAGGTGCCAGAGCTCAAGGTTCAGCTTTAGGCCTATGAGCCCACAATGGATGAACTAGGGAATGGTAGACCCTTAATTGGATTTGAGTTACCTAGACAATAACCAATCTGAAATGGTTGTAGGAAATGAGAAGAATTAAGTCAAGAAGAAAGAAAATAAAGATTGTTAGGGCTTCAAAGAAGCTAGTTGTTATTGAAGAAAATTCCAAACCCAAGAACCAACTTGAGATTCCTAATGATAAAACTCTAGAAAATGCCCTCACACATCTCAAGCTGGAGAGATACAAAAATATTGATTAGTCTAAATGAATTCCTAAGGCTAAGAAACCCTCTGCATTTAGAGATTGGCCAATAAAATATGGACCTATTGCACCACAATTGACTAAAGAGGAGAAGTGCTTACACGCACATCTTGCCTCACCCAAGAGGGATGAAGTAAATTTAGATGAGGATCAAGAGGAATGTTTTGAATAATGAGGGAATTGCTTATAATGGAAAAATGCTTGTAAATAAGGATTAGCGTAGATCCATATTTAATATAAATAAAGAAAGTCTTTTTTGTTTTTGTTGATCAAGAGCACGAAACTTGAAGACTTGTTTGGATGTGAATGAATGTGTATATCTCTTTTGGATTACATGTGATTATAGTATTGTGTAAATTCTATAGATCATTTTAAAACCTTTTTTTGAGGAATACTAAATGCAAATATAATGCAGGCTGAGAGTGAGTCATTATGGTGGTTGCTAGACAAGATGCGGGCAGTAACGGATAGGAAAATGGGCCAAGAAAGAGACTAGACCAAATCCTAGAACTTTTGAACCGACAAGAAACCCAAATGGACCATTTGGAACAAGAGGTCCAAGGGGTGCAAGAAGATCAAAATATTAGGAACGAGTTACCTGACCAAGGAGAAAGAGCCCAAGGGGATCTTAATCGGGGTCAAATTGGGAAAAGATCTTAAAAAGGTAGCACCACCAAAATTTGATGGAAACACCATAATAGATGGAGCTGAGGCCTAGATTATAGAAATGGAAAATACTTTGGGTTTCACAACCTATTTGACCAAACCAAGGCTACTTGGGCTACATATCAATTATCTAGGGATCTAGCCACTTGGTGAGACAATGAGAAGGAAGAAGGGAAATTTCCACTAGAGGAGATTACTTGGGAGGTTTTCCTCCAATATTTAAAGAATAGGTGGCTACCACAACTTTTCTTTGAGAAAAGGATGACTAAATTTCAAAAGCTGACCTAGTGTGGTCTAATAGTTGTTCAATATTAGAAGTTTACCAACTTGCTCAAGTATGTGCTGCAGTACTAATCTGATGAGTGGTTTTAGATTTGGAAGCTTATTTTGGGATTGAGAACCTACATTGGAGCTGAGGTGGACCTCCACAATCCCATTACAATGGAAGAATCTTTTAAGAATTCCATTAAGCAAGAGCAGAAGATGCAATAGTTGTCTAATATTCACAAGGGATCAAACTTCAAGCCTTGATAAAAAATAAGAAGTTTCGAAAGGATGGTGGATAGAAGGAGAATACGACCCATCATTCAAAAATATAAAAAGAGAAAGTGAACCTCTCCAAAAGGAAGAAGGAAACCAAAGCAGAAGAAACAAAAGGGATAATAGGGGCAACAACAACTTTGACAGTAGCCAGAGGAACTCAAAAGAGGATAGGTCAGGAGGTCGAAAAGGACCACGTGACATGTGTTACACTTGTGGGGGAGATCATTATGTGTCTAGTTTCCCTCAAAAATCAAAGTCACAAAAGGAAGGAAATCAATAGTAGGCCACACAAGACAAGATCCATGCAGTGGTGGATAACAGGCAAGCAGAGTACTAGGCTTCTCCATTATGACTAGTGAGTAAGCTCTATGGTTGAACTATTTCTATTTTGATAGACATTGGAGCTACTGAGTGTTTCAAAGACCCTAGGATGATTCCTAAGCTTCCCATTAGGCTTGGCCATATGAAAAACTCATGGTCAGTTCAGTATGGAAATCGAGTAGAGTGGGAAGTAGATTCATGATTTTTTTGTAGCGAGTTAGAACTCCCCAACTTCTTGACCCAAGTTAACCTTTACGTGGCACCACTAGGGTCCTATAATGCAATCTTGGGAATTAATTGGTTAATTGAGCATAAAGCTATTGTAAACTATGAGGATAAGATGGTGAGTTTTTTGGATGACTATGGGTACTTGATGGAGATGCATATGGTACATAGACCCTTGGCCCTTAGGAAAATTTTAGCTATGCAACTCAAGAGGGATCAGAGGAAGGGTTGTGTTATATATGTTGTGCATGTCAGTGAAGTTGAATATGAGAAACCATACCTTAATGATTATCCAGTTCTTAGGGAATTCTGGGATGTGTTCCCTAAAGATCTCATCGAGATGCCTCCAAAGTGAGAATTCAACTTCTCCATTGATATAGTTCTGGGAGCTGAGCCTTTGTCTAAGGCCCCGTACAAGATGACCACTATTGATATTTATGAATTGAAAGCCTAGTTACATGAGATGTTACACAAGGGGCTTATTAGACCTAATGTGTCACCGTGGGGAGCACCCGTTATCTTTGTGAAAAAGGATGGAAACTTGTGTTTGTGTATTGATTATCAAATGTTGAACAAGGTGACCATCAAGAACCGATATCCCCTTTCGATGATTGATGAATTATTTGGTTAGATGAAGGGAGTGATGGTATTCTCAAAAATAGATCTAAGATCTGGTTACCATCAGTTTAGGATAACAAAAGAGGATATTCCAAAGATGACCTTCCAAACTCAGTATGGACATTATGAGTTCACCATTGTACCATTTGGATTGACCAATGCACCCACAACTTTCATGAATCTTATGAACAGTGTGTTCTGAGACTGTTTGGATGATTTTTTCCTCATATTTATTGATGAAATTTTGGTTTATTCTAAGTCTATTGAGGAACATGATCAACACTTGAGGATAGTATTACAACGTCTAAGGGAAAATAATCTTTTTGGAAAGCTATCCAAGTGTTTGTTTTATCAAGATAGGGTGCACTACTTATGCCACATTATTACATTTGAGAGAGTCTATGTGGATCTTGAGAAGATAAAGGAAATCGCGGAATGGTTGGTACCTTAGAATGTGATGGAGGTGTGAAGCTTTATGGGTCTTTCCATATATTACAAAAAAATTGTGTAAGGATTCTCTCAAATTTCAGCCCTAATAACATCTCTTCAAAAGAAAAGAAAGAGGTTTGAGTGGACCGAGAAGCGTGAATAGGATTTCCAACTCCTGAAGGAGAAGCTCACAAAACCTCTGGTGCTAACTATACCTAATCCAAATGGTCAATTCTCAGTGATCACAGATGCTTTAGGAGATAAAGTAGGAGCAGTGTTAATACAAGGAGGACAAGTGGTGGCATTTGAGTCTAGGAAGCTGAAACAACATGGAGTAAATTATGTACCACATGATCTAGAGCTCATAGATTTGGAGGAATTATCTTTGGGTAAACCATTTGAGCTCAAAACAAATCACTTGGGATTAAGGTACATCTTCACTCAACCAAACCTCAATGCATGACAAAGGAAATGGATATAATTCCTTAGCGAGTATGACTTAAAAATTGAGTATATAAAAGGAAAGGAGAATAGAGTGGTAGATGCTCTTAGTAGAAGAAGACATCTGGAAGACATGACTTCTACAAGATCCAATTTAAGTCAGTAGGTGATGCAACACTTGCAAGGAGATGAGAATTATGAAAGGGTGAAAAAGGATTTAGAAGAAAATCTGTCAAACCATCAGTTCAATGGGTATGAATTTGAATTGGATGGTATCTTAAGATACCAAAGGCGGATGTATATTCTATACTCTAGAGAGCTTAGGAAGTTGGTCCTAGAAGAATTCCACAATGCACAGTATTCAAGACACCCCAAAGTAAAAAAGATGATCATAGAATAGAAAACCTTGTATTATTGGCCGAAATTCAAGGACGTAGTGGAATACATAGCCAGATGATTGAAGTGTCAGTGAGTTAAGGATGAGCACACACATCTAGTAGGGATCCTTTACCCTCATAATATAACCGAGTGCAAATGACAAGTGATCAACATGGAATTTGTATAGGGGTTACCCTTTTAAGTAAGAACAAATATGATGGATGTCATTCTGGTAGTATTTGATAAGTTGACTAAGGTAGAAAATTTTATTCTAGGGAATCTTAAGGATGGATCATTGACCTTGGCCAAGAAATTATTCTAGGAGATCTTCCACTTACATGGAGTGCCAGAAATCATTATATCTGATAGAGATACTTGGATGAAATACAGGTTCTGGACAACCTTGAATGCAACATTGGGGACTAAACTAAACTTCAGTTCATCCTATCATCCTAAGACTGATGGTCAGATTGAGAGGGTGAATTAGGTAGTAGAAGATATCCTTTGGATGTACTGTATGGATCAGTAATATAAATGTGAAGAGTATCTACCACTAGTAGAATTTTCTTATAACAATTCCCATCATGCATCCTTAGGTATGGTACCTTTTGAGGCTCTATATGGGTGAAAGTGCCACACTCCCATCATTTGGGACAAACTAGAAGATACTATCATAGTAGGTCCTAAGATGCTATAGACACCTAAATTTGGAAACTTAATTTATCCAAATGTATCCCCTTTCATCTAAACGTCCTATTACTTGCATTAATTAAATAATATTACTATTATTTAATTAATACCCTTAATTCTACCAAATCCCTAAGGTATTTAGTTAATAATTAAATACCTTATCTCTTTAATCCCCTTTCATCAAATGAATTAAATAAATATGACATTTCTTTAATTCCTCACATGTCACATCACTTTTCTTTAATCCTAATCCATCTCCTAATCTCTTCATTAGGGATGTGCACATGCCTAATCCTTGATTAGGATGTGTCACATCCTCCAAATTTTGTAAGTTGGCTTCTAATCCTCATTATCATCTAATTATCTTCTAATTACTAATTAGTTAAGCCTAATTAGTACCTTGGTCAACTCTCCCCATCCCCCAAGGAATTTTTAATTCCTTTTTATTCATCCAAGGCTCCTCTCTTCCCCATGTGAATTTTTAATTCACTTTTATTCCTCCTAGAATCCCCTTTTCCCATGCATCTTCTAGAATCTTTGACTTGTCACATCAAGTCACATGTGGACAAGTGCTTCCATTTTTGGAACCTTGTCTTGTCCATGGGATTCTTCCAAGCATGCAAATTTTTAATTCACATTTATTCACCCAAGATTATTCTCATCTCCCAATGTACTTCCAAGGTACATGTCCTTACACATCACTTGTCCTTATTCCACCTCACTTACACATCATCACATCTTTGGCCATCTCATATTCCACATGTCAAGATGTGAGGGCTTGTGAGTCCTCAACTCACCATATCCCTTCATCTTGGCCTTGGTGGCTCAATCTCAACCATTGAAATCTCTAGAAAATTCAAATTTCTCTATAAATACCCCCCTCTAAGGCATTAAAAAAAACACTTAGTCATTTTGCACCTACATGCTGCCATTTTGAATACTCAAATCACAAGCATTTCACTCATTTAGCCAAACCATTTTAGTCATTTGCACTTGCATCTAGTCATATTGTCAATCTTTCATCTACCCATCCAAGGAGCACACGCATTCAAAATCAAGGGCCAACCAAGGAATTTCAGCAGCAAAGAAGGTATAATTGTCTTATAATCTTCATTTTCGCTTATTTCTTTGCTTTATCATTTCTTAGGATAATCTTGAGGTGTCCCTTTGTGTTTTTCCATTGCAAAGAAGTGGTTTTTACACATTTAGAATAGGTAAAACTCAAGGATATCACATTTTTGGCATGCCTGATGGGACCCACAAGTGGGTTCCTCTATTTTACGTTTGTTGTTGTTGAGATTGTTTGTAGGAACACGTCGCAGAGGGACGACTATGCCCTCCTGGTCACTGCAGAGGGGCGACTACGCCCTCCTGTATGCTACAGAGGGGTGACTACGCCCTTTGGTTCACTACAGAGGGGCGACTACGCCCTCTAGTTCAATGTAGAGGGGCAACTACACTCTCCTAGTCACTGCAGAGGGGTGACTATGCCCTCCTGGTCATTGTAGAGGGACGATTACACCCTCTGTTTCACTGTAGAAAAGTGATTACGCCCTCTATTTCACTGCAAAAGGGTGACTACGCCCCTAATTAAACTTTGTTTGCTAATATTTTACTACAGAAGGGTGACTACGCCTCTGATTAAACTTTGTTTTCTAACATTTTACTGCAAAAGAGTGACTATGCCCTGATTTGAATTTTGCTTGCTAACATTTCACTATAGGAAGGCAACTACACCCTCTGGTTCACTGTAGAAGTTCAACTACGCCCTCTTGCTACTGTAGAATTTCAACTGCGCCCTCCTGTTGCTGCAAAAGTTCAACTATGCCTCCTACTACTGCAGAAGTTTAGCTGTGCCCTCTTACTGCTGCAAAAGTTCAATTGCACCCTCTTGCTGCTACAGAAGTTCAACTGTGCCCTTTTGCTATTGTAGAAGTTCAACTGCACCCTTTTGCTACTACAGAAGTTCAACTACGCCCTCTTGCTACTGCAGAAGTTCAACTGTGCCCTCCTATACAGTGCAAAAATGCAACTACGCCCTCCATTTGACTGTAGAAGGGCAACTACGCCCTCTTCCATATCTTGTTTCTAACAAGTTTGCTGGAGCGGGGAAGATTTACCCTCTTCCATATTTTATTTCTAACAAATTTTTTGCAGTGAGGTAGATATTCCCTCTTCCATATTCTATTTCTAATAAGTTTGCTACAGTGGGGCGGATACACCCTCTTCCATATTATGTTTCTAACAAGTTTGCTGTAGAGGGGCAAATACATTTTCTTCCATATTATGTTTCTAACAAGTTTGCTGTAGAGGGGCAGATATGTTCTCTTCCATATTATGTTTCTAACAAATTTGTTGCAGAGGAGTGACTACGCCATCCTGGTCATTGTAGGGGGAAAATTTTCCCTCCTGGTTACTACAGTGGGGAAAATTTTCCCTCTTGGTTACCGTAGAGGGGTGGATATGCCCCAAAACAACACATTTTGAGAGGTAAAACGATCGTTTTAGCTTAGTTTTTGCTCCAGTTTTTTGTTGTTTTACAATTCTAACCCCCTAACACTGTTTCTTGCAAGGATATTGGTGTTTTTGTTAACATTTTGTAGCATATTCTTGTGTAATTGGCGAAGAAAGAAGGATAAAACAATTAATGTTTGCTTGTAGGACCTTCTGTTTACACAGATTTCCAAAGCTATCCTTGTTGTTTTTCGTTAATCTAGGAACATAGTTTAATTAGGGGAGGTAATATTTGTTGTCTATTGTGTTTATCTTTTTGTGTTACCCAAAGGAGGCATTAGTTTTTTTTCACTTTCCCCTTGCACTTCGTGTGGGCCTGGGGAGTAGTTGGAAATGATTAGTGCTTTCTTTCTAGAGGGACCTGCTTGGGGATTTCATCACCCCAAGGGATGATTCCAACCTCGTGTACCAGTGGGGTATACAAAGGGGGGAGAGTGAAAGATGTACCCTAATCCAGTCACATCGTAATTGGCGGAGCGTCAAAGCTAGCGTGATACCTAGATAGACGTGAAGAGTTGGTCCAAGCCCTTCAATATCTCGTTGGGGTTCTCGACTCACGTTTGTGACAGATTGATGTTCACAGTTGTGCCTCATGTACCGAGAGTATATCAAGGACTCCCTAGACACCTTGTGCATCCTAGATTAAGAACTTTGTTGGCCATACCCTTAATACTAATCGTAGGATCGTGCTTGTTTGAAAGTGCTTTCTTGTGAGAAACCAGTAATTTTTTTGACAAGTTAGCCTTATTGTTGTCATTTTAAGTCCTTTCCATAGTCATTTTCATCTAAACCAAGGGGAAAATTTTCCCTTCTGTTTGCTATAGTGGGGTGAATTTTCCCTCCTGTTTACTGTAGTTGGGCGAATTTGCCCTCCTGAATAGTCAAAATCACCCCATTTAGCTCTGTTTAGCCTCTAAACCATTGTTTAATCATTCCAAACCTCTATTTAATCATTCCAAACCTCTGTTTTGTCATTCTAAACCTCTAAAACCTCTGTTTAATCATTCCAAACCTCTGTTTAATCATTCTAATCCTCCATTTAGTCATTCCAAACCTCTGTTTAGCCATTCCAAACCTTCGTTTAGCCATTCCAAACATCTGTTTGGACAAGTATCCTATCATCCATTTCGATCCTCCGTTTACTCATTTTGAGTAATCTTTCATCCATTCCAAGCATCCATCTCCTCATTCAGAGAGTTGTTCATCCTTTCTAATCAATCGTTTACTTGTTTCTGCGACCTGAGAGTTAGTCATCCATTCTAAGCAATTGTTCACCAGTTTTGAGTGCTTGTTCATCCACCCCTATCATTCATTTTCCCAATCCGATCATCTATTTCCTCAATCTGATTATCTAACACCCTGTTCCAATCACCCGTCTCTTCATTCTAACAACCTATTTACCCACTCAGAAAGTCCAAAAGCAGTGGGGTGAATTTTCCCTACAGTGGGGCGAATCTGTCCTATAGTGGGGAAAATTTTCCCTACAGAAGGGAAAATTCACCCCTCTATGAGGGCAAATTTGCCCTAGAAGGGAAAATTTTCCCCTCTGTGAGGGCAGATTTTCCCCAGAAGGGAAAATTTGCCCCTCTGTGAGGGAAAATTCACCCCAAAAGGGAAAATTTGCCTCTGCAGCAAAAATTTGGCAAATAGACAATAAACAGATCCAGTTCCCAAATCCGACTGGTGGAACCAATCGCATTATATCCTTCAATACAATCCTAATCTGAGCTTTAATCTAATCCCAATCTGAGCTTTGGTCCATCCACATTCTACTTAGCTCATTCGTTCATCATTTGAATTGTATCGATACATCATCCTCAAGCATCTCTAGGTTACACATCCCTTATTGTTTCCCCATCCAAATCCCTTGAAATCTATTTTAGGTTATTATCCAAATTGACCTAAGTGTCTGAATTGATCATCATCATCAACATCTGCTTAGGATTATCATCTATCCTAAGTTAATCATCATCATCGGCCAATCAATTGACCTTCAATCTCAAGGTGGATTCAGTGCTGTAATCATCCATTCATCCTTTAATACGATCAATCAGTGTCCTAAGTCACCTAGGGTAATCTCTAAATGAGGTTTTCCAATCCCTCTAATCATCCTATCTGATCCATCATTTGATCTTATCAATAATCGATTGATCTTATCGAATCCAATCCAATCACATCCTTATTCAATCACCTTTGACCCAATAAATCTACTTCCATCTCGAGGTAGATTCAGTGTCGTAGTCATCCTTTGATAATCAAATCAGAATCAATCCCATCACATCATCAATCATCGTGATCTGATCTTTAATCCAATCCTGATCTGAGCTTGACCTAAATCCTGACTTGAGCTTTAGTCCATTTCCATTTGAAATCTTTGATCCTTCCTCTTTATCCTTTCATCATCATGAACCCTTATCCTCCATCAATAGTATTCAAGGAAAACCCTAATTACGTCGATGATGATAATAGAAGTCTTGTCGATCAAGAAGTATACGAAATAGATCCCCTTGACGCTATCGTCACTAGTAAGCTTTCTCCACCCACTTTCCACAATCTAGTCACCCCTTCAAACTATCCCGTTATGTCTTCACCCATGCCTAATCACACTCCTTATGCTACCTTTGACAAGGGATGCCCAGTATCTTCCTCATTTGCATATCTATCATATCCTTCATCTACACCTTCCTCTTATCCTAATCTACCATCCCAATACTCTTATCATAATCTTGCACCTATGTCACACTATCGTAATCCTCCATACCAATCAACCCCATCAACTTACCCTAATCCAACATTCGTATCTCTCTATCTTGATCCAACATCCACGTCTTCACATCTTAATCCGCCATCCCAATACCCTTACTACAATCTACCAGCTGCATCCTCTTGTCTTAATCCACCATCCACATATCTTAATTCACCATACCAATATCCCTACTTTAACCCTCCATCTAATCCTAATCCCCCATCTACTCCTAATCCCCCATCTACTCCTAGTCTTACATCCAATCCCATTCCTCCATCTCACCCTAGGCCACTAATCCATAATCCTAGTCCTCCACCAATCCCTAATCCTCCATCTATTCCTATCACGCCATCTCAACCTAGAGTATGCAAGTTTCTCACTCTAGAAGTTCTCCAAGGACTCGTGACAAAGAAGACATCGCCAACTCCACCACTTGAAATCATGGAACCATGCCATCCCAATCCATCCTCCATGGTCACTAATGATGAGACCCCTCTCCATCCCACAATTATCATTGATGCTATCACCCCTAACACCACTCAAACCGTCAAAACCATCACATCCTTTGAATCCAATGAGCCCCCATCTCCTACTCTGAGATCTACCAAGCCCACTGAAGATAACCAAATCTGATCCACTCCTCCTACACCTAGATCCTCCAAGCCTATCACAAATCTGCAAATCCAATCCACTCTTCCCATTCCTAGTAATGAAACACAAGTCCCATCCATTCCTTCCATTCCTCGTATCACCGATATCCCTTCCCTTGAACTTCATGAATCCTCCATCCTTCCATCTCCCCCACTTGAAGAGTCCCTTCAAGATGCCATTATCATACCACCCACATAAGATGAGTCATTCCAAGAGCCTGATCCAAATCATGCTAGCATATCCCCTTTTTCACATCAAAATCCTATCAAACCATCTAGCCCATCTCAAGATCATAATCTCCCATCTATTTCATCCCATGATCCCCTTCTCTCTCATGAGCCCTTATCTCCATCTCCATCACATGAGCCCTTATCACCCGCTACCACAAATCCAAATCCTATCATACCTCCTAATCCCTCTCTTGATCCCTTACCAACCCCCTGTCCCAATCAATAAGCTACTACTCCCTCATCTCCATCTGATGATCCTCCACCATCTCCTAAACCTATTATCCCCACACTGCTTATATATCCCCTTGGTACTCACATTATTCCATGGTGGTCTCCTTGTAGAAGAAGAACAAAACATATACACCACCTATCCTCCTCCACCTAATAATGGACTCACATCATTCTTCCTAAATAACAAAAATCCTGTCATGGATCAAATGCTTAAGAACAAGAATTACCAAGGAAAAGGTTTAGGCCTTCATGAGCAAGGTATTCTAGAGCCCATCTAGGTCAAAGAACAAATCTATATGCAAGGTCTTAGACCTATTTCCCAAGACTCACAATCTAAAGATGTTGGTACAACCTCTAGACATCCTCAACGAGCCTCTTCCAAAAGAAATATAGGCTCTTCCCATCGCTCCACCAGATCATATGCTGCCATTCCTCCTCCATCGTATCACCTCAAAACTACCATCCATATTCCTCCATCATTTACTCCATACATGTTGGGACCTTACATCCCTCCATCCACCATCTCCCATCCTTCATCTACTCCATCCATCTTGGGTCCATATGTCCCTCCACCCACTAAGTCCATTTTGGGCCCTTATATCCCAAAATCACCCCCTCCATCTCATCATATTCATCCTTTCAGCCATCCATCACCTATCCATGTCACCCATCATAAACATCCCACTCACATATCCCATAATTAGGATCAAAAAAGGCACATACCTAAACATCCTCCATCTACACATAATCCCCATACTCCTACCTCCATCGCTCCATGTCATCCATCTCCTCGTACCCATCCCATTTCTATCAAAAACACTTTGGATACTAAAGAAAAATGGAATAAATCCAAACATTTGAATAAATCTAAAGCTCCCCATGTCTCCTCTAAAAGACATGGTGATGAAAATACAAATTAGATCCAAAATCCAAATCAAACCCATCAGCCACAAAGGCCCACCAAAACAAAAATCAAAACCATGTGGATCCCAAAGAAAAAAGATGCAATACCTTCAAATGAAAATTCTATAACAAAATCCAAAGTTACTAATCCAAAAGCTAATCATACACCCCTTTCATCTCCCAAATTTGTTTTGGGTCCTTATGCCCCAAAATTCACTATCCCATCTCCATTATCCCCACATTCCTCATCCATTAATCCTCTTATCCTTTCACATACACCACCACATGTGCCAATGTTGGTCCTGAGCTCACTACCCCAGCACACACCTACCCCATCATTCTATCCACAACCTTTCTAGCATCCCATCCATTATCCCACATATCTTCCCCATCAAATTCCTCTAATTCATCCTCTTGCATAATCCATTTATCCTAATAAGGTTGAACCAAGATCTAAAAGTTGCTTCACACATGGACTCTTAATACCTCATCTAGAACTTGATGCTTGAGTCTGTCAACCTTATCCATATTGCATGTATCCTAAATCTTCTTATTCACATCTCTATACTTGTCCATCTCCATCCACCTTCTATCCAAAAATTTTAAAAAAAAAAATCCAAAAAAAAATCCAAAAAAAAAGTCAAAAAATAAAAAAACAAAAAATTATCAATTTTTTTTTAAAATACAATAGTAAAGAGAAATCATTCGTCCAATGGTGAAAACTTGGCAAACAAGAGCCTTGGATAAGTACCATGATGAAAACCTGGTAAACAGGTGTCATGTGTAAATCCCCTATCCAGTTTACTTCTGCACTTGAGGGCACCTGCATCCCTTTTACCCACCTCCTTCATCCCACCTATCTTACACATCCTTCACCTCAGTCCCTTCATCCTCCTTGTGATCTTGATATAGCTAGGGGAAAACATAAATACATGCTTTGGAAACCTCTTGGAATACTTTCCCTTCATCCATACATTATCATATTCTTTTTCCACCCATCATGTTACCATACACCTACCCCCTATCCTATTCCTTATCTACATCCATCTACCTTCTTTGTCTATCTGTCATGCTACCATCACTATCCATTCCTTATCTAGGAATCCTACCTTCATTCATCAAAATCCCTCATCCACCCATCCTATCCTCCTCCAGCTATCTCCTTTATCTTCCCATCCACTTGTCTTTCACCCTTTTTTTCCTTATCACACATGACATATCTCGAGTGGGGGCATCTACTTCCTTTGTGACATAAGTCCTTGGAGACATCATTCATCAATTCTATCTAACTTTTCATCTTCCCATCCTTATCTTCCTATCCATCCATCCAAACAATCCCTTTCATATCCCCATCTTTGTCTTCCTACCTATCCAAACAATCCCTTCCGTCTCCCCATCCTTGTCTTCTTATCCATCCAAACAATCATTTTAACCTCCTTATCCTTATCTATCCATTCTAGCATCGTTTCACCTCCTTATCTTCCTATCCATCCCTATCTCTATTCCCCATCCCTTTCATCCCCTATCCCTATCTCCCTATTCATTTGTCTCTCTCTTCATCCCATCTCATAATCCCTTGTCATTGGGATCTGGCTATAGGCTTCTCCCGATGCAATCTAATTCCATCTATCTAATCGTCATCACTCTTGCTTATCTTGCACATCTTTCCAATCCCTTGTCACTTTTCATCACTCATCTCTCCATCATATCATCCTCCCAAGTCATTTTAATGATTTGGATAACTATCCCATACCCGAGCTTTGTAATTTCCATCATCCTATCTTGTCCAACAGGTCTATCCTATCTCATCGTATTGGTCCCATATTTTTATCCACATATCCTATCATCTCATCATCCTTTGTCCATCATTTGTCATTGGTCATTGGTAAAACTACGAGGGCTCTGCACTTTGACGTAGGCAAGAATAATATTTGATCGGCCCCTAAGCCCCTAGATCGCTAGGATGTGTAAGTCTTCTATCTCGTGTCTTATCTCCCTTGTGTTGTGTCATCAAGCTATGCCCTTATCTGTTGGTTCTTCACAAATGAGATCCACTTGTATCATGAGATCCAATCGATTTTGAGCATCCCACATCATAACAATCTTTTAGTTTAGTATCCATCATCTTTGGTCTCAACAAGGTGTATCCTTCCTAACATATCTCATCAACCCCATCCCTCCCTTTTGATCCTATGGAAAAGGACGTTTGACCTCGATTGTGATCTTTTGATTCTTTTGGATTTTCTTTATCATTTGAGCTCCCTATCACACCTCATCATGGTCACCTTGGTCCATCATATCTTGGTGTGCTATGACTGGTAATCATAGGGGCATATCTTGATCTTTTTGTTTGTTGTTGTCTTCTTAGTTGTCTTGCGTAGTACCCACCAAGATCCCTGTGTGCTTGTGGTTATTCCAATACCTGGCCCAACCAAGGTCATCATGACTTTGGGGTGTTGGGATAGCCTATTTGTTTGTTGTGTTTGTTTTATGCATTAGACACTAATCTACCTTGGTCCTTTATACCTTGGTGTATCGTGTCTTATGCTATAGCAAAAATCAGTGCTCTTAAAGATGGAAAATTGCATTAGGATTGCATTTCATTTTCCATTCCATTGTCTTGCATGTACCCCCCATCCTCTCATCTATCAAAATCCACCCCCACCCATTCATATTTCATCACTCTCCCTCCTCTATCCATCCAATCTCTTATCATCAACAACACTCCCCCATCATCTTTATACCTTTCATCCATCTCACATCTCAATCCTATCCTCATCAACTCATATCTCATACAACTCATCTAATCAAATCCTTGGTCTTGTCCCCAGTCTTGTTACAAGCCTTGACCCCATCATCCTCATCTTCATCCATCTGTATTCTTCCTTATGCCTTTGGTGTTGTTTTGGGATGTATCCTTCCCTCATCAACAACACTCTCATCATCATCATTGGGATGTATTATTCCCTATCCTTTAGTAGTGTTTTGGGATGTATCCTTCCCTCATCAATACCACTCATTGGGATGTATCCTGTCCTATCCTCATGTTGTTTTGGGATCTCTCATTCCCTCATCGACAACACTTCATCCATCATCAACCCCTTTTGGCTTGTAGCTTGACTGGGGCCACATCACCTTTTGTCCTTAAATCCATTTGTGCTTCATCCATCTCCTACCGCTTATTATTCCACTCCTTTGCATCATCTTCTTCATCTCCCCTTGCATCATCTCATCCATTTCAAGAGAACACCCGTGTTCTCTTGAACCCGCATGTCTTCTCAAGGGGGTATCCTCAATCCCTAATCTTCATCTTCACCCCCATCATTTTTTTCCCTTCTGAGTCACTCCTTTGAATGATTGGGGCATCTTTTCCAATCTAACCATCTTCTTCCAGGTTCTATGTTTTAATATTCTTTGAAATGATGCTACTTTGTAACATCATCTCAAAGAGGGGAAAAATGTAGACACCTAAATTTGGACACTTAATTTATCCAAATTTATCCCCTTTCGTCTAAACATCCTATTACTTGCATTAATTAAGTAATATTACTATTATTTAATTAATACCCTTAATTCTGCCAAATCCCTAAGGTATTTAGTTAATAATTAAATACCTTATCTCTTTAATCCCCCTTTCATCAAATGAATTAAATAAATGACATTTATTTAATTTCTCACATGTCACATCACTTTTCCTTAATCCTAATCCATCTCCTAATCTCTTCATTAGGGATGTTCACATGCCTAATCCTTGATTAGGATGTGTCACATCCTCCAACTTTTGTAAGTTGGCTTCTAATCCTCATTATCATCTAATTATCTTCTAATTACTGATTAGTTAAGCCTAATTAGTACCTTGGTCAACTCTCCCCATCCCCCAAGGAATTTTTAATTCATTTTTATTCATCCAAGGCTCCTCTCTTCCCCATGTGAATTTTTAATTCACTTTTATTCCTCCTAGAATCCCCTTTTCCCATGCATCTTCTAAAATCTTTGACTTGTCACATCAAGTCACATGTGGACAAGTGCTTCCATTTTTGGAACCTTGTCTTGTCCATGGGATTCTTCCAAGCATGTAAATTTTTAATTTACATTTATTCACCCAAGTTTCTTCTCATCCCCCAATGTACTTCCAAGGTACATGTTCTTATTACACATCACTTGTCCTTATTCCACCTCACTTACACATCATCACATCTTTGGCCATCTCATATTCCACATGTCAAGATGTGAGGGCTTGTGAGTCCTCCACTCACCATAGCCCTTCATCTTGGCCTTGGTGGCTCAATCTCAACCATTGAATTCTCTTAAGAATTCAAATTTCTCTATAAATACTCCCCCTCTAAGGCATTAAAAAAAACACTTAGTCATTTTGCACCTACATGTTGCCATTTTGAATACTCAAATCACAAGCATTTCACTCATTTAGCCAAGCCATTTTAGTCATTTTCACTTGCATCTAGCCATCCAAGGAGCACACAAGCATTCAAAATCAAAGGCCAACTAAGGAATTTCAGCAGCAAAGAAGGTATAATCGTCTTATAATCTTCATTTTCACTTATTTCTTTGCTTTATCATTTCTTAGGCTAATATTGAGGTGTCCCTTTGTGTTTTTCCATTGCAAAGAAGTGGTTTTTGTACATTTAGAATAGGTAAAACTCAAGGATATCACAGATGCTAAAAGAGATGGAAGAGCATATGAGACTTATGAAGAGAAAATTGAAGGAGGTGAAAGATATAAAAAAGAGATATGTCAACAAAAATAGAACCTTTAGACATTTTGCAGTTAGGGATAAGGTATTTTTAAGTGTCAAGTCACATAAGAGCTCTATTGCCTTTTCAAAATCATCCAAGTTGGCTCCTAAATATGTGGGCCCATTTTATGTGTTGGAAGTAATCAACCTGATTGCATACAAAATTTCTCTACCGCTTGCTCTAGCTCAACTCTATAATGTGTTGTTTCTTTGCATCTCATATACTTAATTGAAATTCTTTACAAGTAGAGGATCCAGGAGTGGTACTAGTGGATACTATTAGAATTCTGGGCATATGCAACGTCAAGTTGCGAAACAAAGACATTGTTTAATATAAGGTTCAATGGGATTGGTATTCTGAGGATAGTGCTACATGGGAGGATGCAGAGGAAATAGAACACTCCTTTCCTCATTTGATTTCTTAGATAGACTATTGATGATTTGCTATATACTGTAGGAGTTAATGGTGACTCCTCAACACCCCCAAGATTAGTTGCGACCAAAACCACTTCCACAAGAGAGAGAATGGCAAGAAAGCTTGCTTCACAATGCAAGATTGATTGATTGCTTGATTACAAATGTACATGAGATGCCTTGCTTATATGGGCAAGGTTGAGAGATAGGAATGAATATGATGTTGACAAATGTCATGATCCTATGACATGAGACAACCAACAACATAATCACCTAGGAAATGATGCATCCTAGCTAGATAAGATAAGTTCTAGAAATGCCAACTAAGACTTCTAGAAGGAATCTTTTATCCTAAGTAAACTTAACCATGTGAATATGTCCCCTAATTACCTAGTGAATGAATTAGCTAGGTACAAGACAATTATTCACATCAACACCCCCCCTTAAGTGCAACTTAGGGAGAAGATTATTATGCAAATTGTGTAAAGACTATGACTATGGGTCCCGGCTACTAGGCCATGTTAGGTACCCATTTACAATGCAAACAATATCTCACAAGTGGAGAAAAGGAGAAAACCCTGTGGGACAAAACTCCTCTCCAAAAGAGAGAAAAGAAAACAAAAGAACATGATGTATGGAGGACTCAATGATACCCCCCAAGGACAACATGCATCATGTATATACAATCAAATACCCCCCCATAAGAAGGAAGTAGAGAGATAAGATATCCACCCCATGATGAAGAAGCTCCAATGCTGATGAAAAATGCCTGAAAACAAAAGATGACCCAATGTCTGCAAGCAACACATCTTCCCTTAGGAAGAAACAATATCATAAGCTGATGTAGAAGCCACTCCATGTCCAACTGAAAGGAGGAAGCATGAATGCTCATATATGCCTATGAAAATTGATGAAAATCCTCCAAGCTTGAATGAGCCACAAAAGAATCATGGTCAAACTGAACCAAGAAACATGACAAATCAAGTGATGGAGGAGACTCATGAATGTCAATCTCCAAAGACAAAGAAGATGGGATAACAGTTGTACTGAAATTGTCATCAAAGAGGAGAGAAATCTCCTCAAGTGTGTCCTCCAAATTTGCAGTATGAGACTCCATGAACAAGTTAGAAATGCTTGTCAAATACTCATCCCACAAAGCAAGATTTGAAAAACTATGATCATCCTGCTGAATAGAAGCAACAATGGCTGAAGGAGCAGAAGGTGGAGGAGTAGGAAGCTCAGCACTGGTCTCAAGAATACCAAGGTGTAGTTGACCAAACTTCTCCTCACTAACATGGTTCACACTCAATGGAGTGTGTGATGCAGTCAAAGGAACATTATCATCTTTTGAAGAAAAATGTGAAAAGGAATATACTCGAGATGAATGATCACCCATCCCAATAGCAACAATATCCCTAGTCTCCAAGTCCCTTATGTACACCCTATCTGGAGTGAACTCAACTGTTTTACCTTGACCCCCATGAGTAATTTGGTAAATAGAAAGGAGATTAGTGGACAAGGAAGGAACACAAAGTACATCATTGAAAGTCCCTTCCCCCATATCAATAGAACCCTTCCCACTTACCTTCATATATGTATTATTACCCATCAATATATGAGGTGAATTACAAGGCTCAAAAGAAGAGAACATATCCATAGAAGATGCCATATGATGAGATGCCCCTGAATCAAGAAGCCATCTATGAGATGCAAAACTTGTAGATGCCAAGAGTGCTTGTCCTTTCATCTTGTGTAGCCTAGAAGTAGATCCTGTGTCCTATGACTGAGATGATGATGATGGAGCTGCCAATTGAGATGTTGAAGAAGTACAAGACACTGATGAGGGCATCTTAATGTTATTCTTTTGAAGAAGGTGTGTCAGTTCATCAATCTTCTTATTATAACATCTATGCTCATCATGTCCTAATCTTTTACAATATGCACATTTTGACTTCTTCTTTTTAGATGATTCCTCTTTAGAAGAGGATGTGGACTCAAGAGTGCTATGTGAAGGAGAATCTTTACCTTGCTCATTAGACTTGGGTGCCTTGTTTTGCTTCTTACCTTTGCCACTTGAATCCTTTGTCTCCTTGGCAACAAGAGCATGAGATCTAGAAGACTTCAATGTGCCCATGTGTACCAACTTTGCTTGTTCCCTTGTGAGTTGAGCTGCAAATTCATCAAGAGAAGGCATTTTGTATGCAGTGCCAAGAGCATCCATTGTAGCATAGAAAGTAGAAACAAACACTAAATAATCAGGACCAAGCTTAGCAAGAATAGAAAGTATCAACTGTTCATCCTCTTTAGTGACCCCACAATTAGATAACTGCAATCTAAGAGAATTGAGCTTAGAGAAAAAGTCTTGGACATTGTCAAAATCTGAAGGATTAAGACCCATAAGTTCATTCTCCAACTTAAATTTCCTCATCTTATCTGGCTTACCAAAGAGACTCTCTAAAGTATTCCAAGCTTCATTAGGATGAGTGCAAGATGCAACATGATATCTAAGATCTAGAGAAATGGACAACTTCAAAGTACCAAGAGCTTCATCCCTTCTATCAAGCCACTTTCTTTTCTCTTTTGCTCCTGCAGGTTCTGGATCTTGACCAAATGTGATTCGTTGCAACTTTGATTTTAACAATAATAACTCCATTTGAGATTTCCACTCATGATAGTTATATGGAGTTAGAAGTACAAATTTTGTCAAATCCATGATATAATGAGATATTACAAGAGGAGAACAAGAAATTTCCCTCACAATACAAGAAATCAACCCCTTTTTCCCAACAAGATTTGCACTTTTTTTGCAAATTTACAACAAGGAATCCCAAACTATCAAATCAGCTACAATATGAAAATCTGGAAACAAATCTGCAAAAAGTGAGTGAGTAGTTCTGAAGTGCTCCTCAATACCTTTCCGATGCCGCAAATTTGGAGAAAATCAGAGATTGGAGCACAAAGATATGAGCTCGGAAGCAGAAAACAATGATCAGGATTCAACCTAGAAATAGAGGCACAAAACTGAAAAATATTTGCAAAGTATCTGCACCACTGAAAAATTCAGATCTCCACCTTTCCGACGATATTTCGTTTCTGAAAAACGGCCTCCGTATGCGAAAGTTATGATGAAATGAAAAAAAGGCCTATAAATAGGCACTTGGGGGCAAAACACAAAGTATAAAAGACTAAATAGGTGCAAATTTTCGGCACTAGGGGCTAAAACACGGTCACCAATGTGACCTTGGACTATACAGAGGTAAGAAATAAAAGGCACCGCTATACAAAATTACTGTCGGCCAGATACAAAACACGGTTTACAACTTTATAGTAGGAATTAATATTAAAAACTTCAAATTACACCGACAGATTATTGACAAGTCGACACAAAGTTTTTAATATAAAAAAACTTTAAGTATTGCAAAATATGAAGAAATAATCATATATGATATGACCGATCAGGAATATACCGGTAGAAATATTCGCTGAAGAATAGCGCCAAGTACCTTGCATATAATGTAATCGAAAGTACAGTTGGTGGGGAGTCCGCGGATTGACAGTCGATGAACAGGGGCGTACGCCGAGGAAAGAATGGCCAATTAAACGTACCCCTGTGCTGTGACGGTACCTTCAGTGGATTTGACGCCAATGAAAGCTTAGTACCTCAGATTACCACTGGAGCTGAATAACTCGTACCCTTGAAGGACACCGACCACGATCTGACCCGCAGTTGTATGCCGATCCCTGTGAATAGATTTGACCGGTTGAGATGATGTATGACGCCGACCAATACAAAGGACCCGCAAAATGGAAGACCGGGTACGTCAGATCAGGGGCGCGGATATTAAATCCTCCACAAGTGGATATTAAACTCTTCGTACAGAATTTCAGCATCTACGGGTAATGCAAGAGGCACAGAGTAGATTCTCTATGGAATATGCCAGTACCGACCAATTTTCTGTCCATAAAATTAAAAAATATGCCGACCACAAAATATATAAAGCCCCAATTTTTTTAATACAACTATAGCCCGGTATTAAAATATTTTGCCCCAAAATATTGATGATAAATACGCAGAAAATATTTTCAAAATATTTTTTTTTCGAAAATAATAAAATCGTACCGCTTGGGAGGCTGTCCCAACAAAAAAATTTGCCTCAAAAATAACTTTATCCAAAATAGGTGAATTTATAGTCAAAATTCATCTGCGGAAGCTTCTGAACTCAACTGTGAGGTTATTAAAACCCCAATCTGCACCTAGCAAAAAACTTCAAGCCAAAATATCTCCCTCGTATCTGGGAAGGAATCTGCAACACCTGGACGACTCTGATACCATGTAGGAGTTAATGGTGACTCCTCAACACCCCCAAGATCAGTTGCAACCAAAACCACTTCCACAAGAGAGAGAATGGCAAGAAAGCTTGCTTCACAATGCAAGATTGATTGATTGCTTGATTACAAATGTACATGAGATGCCTTGCTTATATGGGCAAGGTTGAGAGATAGGAATGAATATGATGTTGACAAATGCCATGATCCTATGACATGAGACAACCAACAACCTAATCACCTAGGAAATGATGCATCATAGCTAGATAAGATAAGTTCTAGAAATGCCAACTAAGACTTCTAGAAGGAATCTTTTATCCTAAGTAAACTTAACTATGTGAATATGTCCCCTAATTACCTAGTGAATGAATTAGCTAGGTACAAGACAATTATTCACACCAACATATACTGTTGTTTAAAATTTTTGGACTTGAATACTATGATGTTTTGGCTTGAAAATGGTATGATATGATGAACATATGTGAATTTTTTTTTGTTTTATTAGACATCGGGATGATGTCTCTTCCAAGTGGGGAAGGATGTCATATCTCAATTTAATTGCTTGCATTAAATAATGTTGAGATAATTGAAATATTTGATAATGGAATTTATCATTTAATATTTATGAATTTGATAAATGTGATGGTATATTTGAAAAAATAATGAACATCTTCCAAATTTGTGATAAAGAGAACTAGTTCATAATGATTATTAATTAAAGGTTATTTATAAGTGGGAAAGTGCAAAAATGTGTGTAGGAATAGGTAGAAGGATGAGAACTTGGTTGAGATAGGAATGCTTAGCTAGAAGAGAAACAATAAGCAAGAATGGAATTTGGAATCTCACACATCACAGTAGACTATGACATATACATTTTTCTGTAATTGATAAATATCATTCTTGTTGTATGGATTGAAAATGTGGTGAATGAGAAATTTTGTGAAAGAAATGATTCTAATTCATTATTGCCTTAATTCTATCTATTTTAGAGTTTGATGTAAAATGGTATTGGAAAATGCATTTGAACCTATACAATTGATATAAGGAAAATGAATGTGTTATTTGTTCTATTTGAAAATAGATTCTAAATAAAAAAATTGGAAAGTAAAATAAAATGCATGTTATGAAATTTAACTTATATATATATAGATACATATATAGAAATGCATATATAAAAATGATTACTATAAGATTTAAACAAGTAGAGTATGGATTAATTTCATAACTCCCATAATGAATGGGAAGGAGCCAACCCTCTAAATGCTTAGAATGGAAGGTAGTGGGTAGATAACTAATAGTGGAATAATGGTCACTATCTCTAGAGATATAAAATAAGATATTCTCGGCAGAAGGGCAATTTGGTGGGAGGAAATCTAGGAAGAAAAGCAAGGGATTTGAAGGAAAAATTGACAAAAGAAAAAGGAAAATTGGGAAAGAGGAAGTTATTGCTATTTCGAACAGAGGAAAAACATCAACAAATGCATCTAAGGAGGTATTTTCAAAATCCTTTATCAAATGTTTATCTTTGTAATTGAATGGTTATTCAATTTTCATGTACTTTCTAAAGGAAACTAGTAGATGTTGTGCTCATATTATAAAATGAAATTGTGGCTTTGTGTTTAGGTTTTGGTCACTGTATAGTCGACCTAATGTAATCTTTTATTGTTGACCCTATTAGGGAAGAACCACCACATTGAGCTTGTTTTATTTTCTTAGCATGCACTAGCATCAGGTTTAATACCCATGACAAGGTTCTACCTGCATGTGCGTAAATCCTTGTGGTTATGGTCATTCAACCTGATCATGTCATTATATTTTCTATTAACTGGGTAATCCCTGTTGGGATTATGGAGCCTTGCAACATGAGCATGAATTATGGATAGTTTTTTTTGGTTGTTCTTATGTTGTCATTGATGTCAACACGATGATAACTATATGAGAAGTCTACTTGGTACTTGGTTTATTGAAAGTTGTTCTCTGCTGGTAATGCCCTTTTGTGTTGGATCACCATAAGGTTTGATATGACTCTAGTATCTTAACCATGTTATCATGACTCATTTAGATAGCTATATGATATATCTTAAGACATTTTTGGTTGTGAGTAGAAAGTTATCTCTGATAGAGTTCAACTTTGTATTCTACTGTTTTTCCTTGCTTGACATATTATGTGGGAGAATCCACATTTTATTAAGGTGAACATTCTTATGTTGCAGTTTTGTTGGTAGTCTCTATGTTGGTGGTATGATGGGAAATTAATGTGTTCTCAAATCCAAAAGGTTTTCTCTTTGATGATTATTTGTTGGTGTGCAAACCCTTTTCTTAGTACCTGCAAAACAACATGAATAAATGAGTTAGACAAGGATTTTCAAGCTAAAACAAGGATTCCCCATGAAATTCATTTACAAATCAAACTAGGAATGAAAATAATGAAGAACACAACGAAATTGATAAATTAAAGATAAAATCCTAATTTAAGTAGCAAACTCTTGATCCCATGGGGGAATTGGTGCCAATTTGATGTGAAAATTGTCCCTTTCCCAATTCCTATGATGCAAGATTCGAATGTTGAAGAGATTGATCCACTTTGTTGATGAAATGTGAATACTCCAAGCCAAAATCTGCAAAACCTAACTATGACTCAATGATAATGGATGAAACTCAAGAGATATTTGAGCATGGTAACTTTGCTTGGATTGTGGATGATCAAATGAGGAGAGGAGCTCTTCATTTATAGGATTTCAAGATGAATGAATGTCCAAATTTAAACAATGTGGGACTAAAATTCATCCAATGATATGGTGCCACTTGTCAAACTATGAATGGATGATGGTTGTGCAAGATTTGGGGTTTGTGCCAATAAATGACAATATTTGAAATTCAAATTTGTTGAAATGACATGTAAGAGGGAAGGGAAAATGCAATAAATGCCACTTGGCTCAAGGAAAAGGACATGTAAGAGGTTTTAAATGCCTTGTTGGATGTACATGTTGACTTGAATTTTGAATTCAAATTGAGAGAATATTCCAAAAAGATGCCTTGTGAGGAAAATATGGATTTAATAAATGAATTAAATCTATTTTCATGTGCAACTTCATTATCTAGAGGATGTGACATGAGATTAGATTAAATTAATCAAGGGTTAATTAATTTAATAGGAGATTAGATGATGTGACTTATTTGACTTAGATTTATGGATTTATTTAAATCAGATAAGAGAGGAATATGATAAGAGGCTAATTAAATAAAGATTTTGATTTATTTAATTAAAAGGGATGGTGTTAGATTAAATCCAATAAGGTTTTAATTTATTTAATTTAATGGATAGAATTTAGAGATTTAATCAAATAAATTGATTATTTAATTAAATAGGGATAATTAGATCATATAGATTGATTTAATTAACAAGAGAAAGTGACTTAATTAGACAAAATGATTTATTTAATTAAGAGATGAATATTGATGAATTTAATTAGATAAGGGAATTTGATTAAATGGTTAGACTGAGGAATGATTTAGGAAGAAATGATGTTAGTAAGTCAGGATCGAATGCACGATGTCAATCAGTATATTTTCGGTGTCTACAGTTAGTTTGGAGAATTGTGTTATAGTCTTGGTTGACTTAGCATATGCAATACATTATGGACACTAGTTATGTTTTATGGATGCCAACCAACTTGGCATAATGCACTACATGGATACAATGTTTTATGGTGCTGAAAAAGAGTGTTTTGATTATTTTGTTTTCATCTAATTAGGCTGACCTAATTGATGATTAAGATATACTTGTATATATATAAGATGTTTTGAGGAATGAGATAAAAAGAGTGAAAGTGAGAGAAAGTGTGGAGTGTGAAGTGTGAGTGAAAGGTTCAAGCCTAAATACTTTATCAATTGTGGATTAGAGTAGATTTTTGAGCGACTGTTGTGTGAGGCAATACTTCATATTCTGAGCTTCATTAGAACTAAACCCTGCTCATTGAAGGTGTATCCTATTAGTTCAATCTCTTGGTAGTGAGTCACTATCTTTGTATCTTGAAGGTTAGCTATCTTTTTTATTCAGATAGTGAGCCCTTTAAGGACAGTGAGTCCTAGCAATGAGCCCTGTAATATTTTATATCTAGATATAATATATCATGAGTTAACCCTCACTGTGGTTTTTCCCTTTTTGGGTTTTCCACATAAAAATCTTGGTGTTCATGTGTATGGTTGCATTGATTTGTTTCTAGGTTCTCTCTTGCTGATTTAGTCAGAATTGTGATAATGGTTAGATGGATTTTATATGAAAGGTAATGTGGAGTACTGATTCACCCCCCTCTCAATATTTTGGACGTTCAATAATTGGTATCGGAGCTTGGTTCCTAAGAAGAAGCCTAACAACTTGAGGAAGGTCCCAGAATTTGAGTATAAGAATTTTTTTCCTTCAAAAGTGGTCTTTGTTGGATATTCAAAAGAAATAAAAGATATGAAGGAAAAGTTGATGAAAGCAAATGAGTATATTGAAAAGATGCAAAAGAAAAGTGTTGAAGCTTGTGATCTATTGGTTAAGGCAGATGAAATTATCTCTAGCTTACTGCAACAATTGGATGAAAAGAAAAGAACTAAAAAAAATTAGGAAATTGAAATTCGAAGGAAGATGGATGAATGCATAAAGCTTGAGGAAGAAGCAAAAATATTGAGATCTGATCTAGAAAAGGAAATAAATTTTGAAGACAAATTTAAGATAAGCTCAACAATTCTTGATGAATTGACTGCTTCTCAGAGATTGACAATGGATAAGAGTGGTATAGGGTTTGAGGAAGGTCAAAGTGCTAAATTGAAGCAATCTACAAGTAAGAAGACTCCGTGCAAAGATAGAAAAATAAAGGATCTAGGAAACAATTCTAGAAGAACTCCTATAAAATGACATGATGCTAAAAGGTATTTATCTTTCAATGGTGTTTGTTATTCCTACAAGAAATTTGGTCATAAGGCAAAGGACTGCAAAAGTAAAATGAATGATTCTTTATCATTCTCTGGAAAATGTCTTAAGTGCAAGACGATTGGATATAAAGTTAGTATGCGTGAAGATAAGTTGAATAAAAGAGAGAGTGGGAAGAATACTATTTTTTGTAAGTGCAACAATCCAAAACATCTTGGTAATAACTACAGAAGATGAAAAATAATTACTTGATGAAGAGCATGATAAAATTATTGATCTAGAAGAAGCAAGAAAGGAAACGCAAAAGATTTGGAGAAAGGAAGGAAAGCAAGTTGAATGATTAGTCTTATCTGTGCTGACCTCCGGTGCAGATACTTCCATCAATTTCTAAGTAAAGAAGTGGCTAAGGGGGAGCAATTATCAAAAAATATAATGAAACCCCTCATCAATACATGTGTCACATCATGACATAAGTATATTTAATATGGTAATGAAATTAAGGAATTTTTCTTAGTCACATGTGTGAAGGATAAAGTATACAAAATTTGAAAGAATGGAGGCATACACAATTTTTAAGGTAATCTACCTGCAAGTTGAATCATTTATTGCAAAATCATTCAAAATGGAAGGGATAAATTTAGATAATTCAAGAGGCTTATGTATTTTTAGAGAAGTGTGCAAAGGAAGCGTAGAGAGCAATTCAAAGTTCAAAGTTTGAAGAAAAGAACAAGATGATTTGAAGTGAGCTCTAGAAGTAGAATATCTATACATTTCTTGTTGGCATTTACAAATGCATTCTTGTTTGCACAATATTTCTCTTTTATTACTACGGATAATTCAAAGGTTTTGAATAATGCAGATAAAGTGTAAGTTAATTTGAGAAGTTATTTGAAGGATCTGTCAGAAGAGTTTGTTGGTGCATTCCATGTCATCTATCTGAGAGTGTTTCCCATAGATGATATCTATGCATTTTCTTATAGTAAGACAGATGAATTGTTGTTAGTTCAAATGAGCATGCTATGGGAAAGTGAATTGGAAGAGAGCCACGATGCCTACAGAGTGTTGAGAAAAAGTTGGATGTTTGGAGGAAAGTCCCTTTGTTGAATTTGAAAAGAAGCATATTCAAATAGTTTTAACTAGAATTCATGATGAATCTTTGGGGATTGATGAGGCACATTTGTTTACCAGAGAAGCTATCAGAGGTGTAACTAGTTTGTGTTCCTTTGGACCAACTCCCAGATGGAAGGCTATGGATGAGAAAGAGATAATTGAGGTTACTGTTGTGCCCATAACACACACGCCCTGTTCGGAATGGGGACTCTATTTCTTTTCACTTTGTCAGGTCACTTTTTGTTGCAGCCTCATTTTGTGTGCCCCCTATTTTGTGTCCTAGGTGGTCAATGAGTTTTAGAGGAATCATCTTGAGTTGACCATATTTTGATACCCTCAAATTTTCAAAGCTTTGGGCCTTTGTGGAACCTCCTTGGCTATGTGCCTTTGCGGAACCTCCTTGGCTGTGTGCCTTCAATCCTTAGAACTAGTGTCCTTGGAGCAGTATAGGTCCGCCCCTGCGAGCCACCCCATGCGAGTTTCTGTCACTCTGCGAAAGTTCCAAATAGAATTTTCCTGGCATCCTTATGCTCTACATGGGACCTGCAACCCTGGTTTCCATTTTCACTATTGACCATCTAAGCGGTGAATCCTTGATTGTAGTCCGCTTGTCGTACTTTGCCACTCCTACTGCCATTTTTGAATTGCCACCTATTCACCAACCCAGAACACCGTTGTACGACCATTTATGAGAGGAATTAAATGCACCATTTTGTATAAATAGCCAACCCTAAGCTATCATTTTCACTTGTTAGTTGTTCAAAGCGAGTCAGAGAGCCCTGCAAACACCGCCATCGCACCCACCGCGTTCATCTGCCGATTCTAGGCCATTGCTAACTATTTCCTCAACCTCCATCATCAGGTCTTAAAGGTAGGTTTTCCGTCCATGAGCCATGTCCTAATTTTTCTTTAATTTCACAAAAGTTATTAAATCTGGGTAAAAGAAAACTTGATAAATAACTAGCACACACCTAGGCACACAAAACCCATGAGTTGAAATCTTGATAGGATTCAAAATCTCCCCATAGGCCACTTGCAGAATTGGAGCTCCCCATGGGAGTTCTTCAACCAGGGCCTTCATCTCCTGTGGGCCTGCACCCTCACCATTGTCATCACCATCTTTGAAAAATTCTTAAAATTTAACAACGATCTCCTCTTTCAGGTCTACCCTCATGGAGGGCCCCTTCAACTTGGCCGTCCCGAACTCAGCTTAATTCATGAAATCCAAATGGAGATCATTCAACCCCTCTTAGCTCCACCAACTTGGGTCTCCTCCTATGGAATTCCCATTGAGCTCCGTTGTTCTAAATGACCATTTGACCTTTCCTTTCTGACACATGGATCCTACCCCATTGACTACTAAATGAACCCCAACTTTGCCAAATTGCCAAAGTCTTAATCCATCGCGAGCTTCTCCCTGTGGACTTCCACTCGTGGGTTTCTGTCTTGGTTTTTCCATTTCAAATGGCTTCTATGAGCCATCCCTTTCCCTATCAGGCCCTACCTTCACTGTCACTGCCTGAGTTCAAAGAAAAGTAGCCTCCTCTTTGGGGTCGTCCTTCATGGGGCACCGGTCCCCTTTCACCACTGCACTATAGACCCTTTCAAATGATGAAATATCAAGATCCCTCCGATGAACAGATTCCCGCCTCGACTCTGTCGTTCGACCCCTCTGCATTCAAAATGATTAAGTATTGTCCCTTCACAAACTTTGCACTGCGGACCTCCTTCCACGGGTCACTGCAGCATGACCGTTGTTCCAAACAACCTCCGCATCCTATCCTTCTGCTCAATGGGTTCAACACTCATGGCTGCCATCTGAACTCAAAAGCGAAAAAAACTAAGGATCAAACCCTAGGTGGACCACACCTAGTGGGTGGATGTTACAGACTTCCATCTTGCTCCCTCCATTTTCCATAGACCTTCATTAGCCTGCTACATGGAGCCCGACCCCTTATGTTTCGTCCCGATCAATGCTAAACAAAGTGAACATCAGAGCCTTCTGTGAACTCGATGATGTGGGCCTCCTCCACTGGACCTACGTCTAGCCTTCATTGTTCCAAATGACTAGTCTTGAGTTCCCTCCCACATCTTCTAGCCCAATAACCTCTTAAGTGACTTGAACTGTCACCGCCTCCTGAAGCCACGGGTCTTGCATGGTAGAACACCGCTTGTGGAATGCCACCTTGCTAGTGTCATTTTGAATGGGAGGCCCTCAAACAACCAAGCTGCCCTCTGATTTTGCATACTTAGAAGATGAACTTAACACCTCCAAATCTTCAAAGTTACTTTGACCCATGTGCTAAAATGGATTGAACTCTTCGATGGACCACACCTCATGACTAAATCTTGATGTGAGTTGGGATAGGTGGGCAACTGTGCCCTGATTTTCGTCCCTTCTGCATCTACTTTAGAATAGCCACCAGCCTAGGGAAGTCCGCACCCCTGGGCCTGAATTGTTGTAACTCCCTCCCGTGAAAGGTTAATGTCAATCTAAAAGAGATGTTAGGATTCTTAAGTGATGAATTATCTAATGTAACATCATTTTGTAGGATTTTGGCTAACTTTCCCATTGTTTTATACTTGAATGTGTTTACTGCTTTCTTGCCCGTAGGATATATGGAACCAAGTGCAGGACCTTCGGAGGCGGCCATGGAGAAAGATAAGGGAAAGAGGCCAACTAAAGCACCCTGAGGAAAAGAAGAAAAAGAACATATGAAGTAGAAATTATAGGGAGAGCCCCTTAACTCTAAAGTCACCACAGATTGGAGGGAGATCTTAGATACTAATTTGGGACACATAGATATTGACGAATTCTAGCAAAGGGTCTAGATCAACCCCATGATAGAAATTTCCAGGAAGATTAGAAGTATTGGGTTGGCCAAGGCTACCAGTTTCCCACTTTCTCTCATTGCTCTCAAGCTCGTGATGGCTTGCAGTGAGGCGTATTAGGAAGTTTTTAGAAGAATTGTGGACTGAGATGAGAATGTATTGGCCGATTTGTCTGCCAAGTCAATAGGGAAAACTCTCCATATCCCTACATTTGGAGAGATGGAGGAAGCATCCAAAGAAGATGCCAAGGAGACATGCAATATAGACCCCCTCAAGTGCAAAAAGATCATTAATTAGTACTGGTTAAAAGAAAAGAGGGGCAATGCAAATAAGGTGTCCCAAGAGCTCTTTCAAAGAAATTTCTATGAGGATTACCATGACCTGGTAACCTTACTGAGCCGAGTTATTGGCCATCCAACTACAACCTTATTTTAGGTGTGGATGCTATACTTCATGGAAGATATCCTTCGAGGCAAAACCAAGTTCTATTGGGAAACAATAATTAGTAATTGCTTTCACAAGCAATTTATGGCTGTGGAAAAGATCTTGCGATTTTACATGACAGCTTACTTGGTCTATTTACAGGCTGACTAGATGCAATACCGAGGCTTGTTTAGAGCTCCAGATGAGGCTCCAAGTATGGAATTAAAGGTCTATGATCGGTATCTCCAACTCCAATACAATTTTTTTAAGGACTACTGTAGAGTCAATGACGCCTTCATAGGCCATGTTATCAAAATGCTTGAAGGTGACTTTGAAAGAAGGGTCTCACATAGTGCCAATGCTTACATCCACCAGTTCAAATTTTTGTTCATACAATTTCCAAAGTTTACCTATATTCAGGCCAAGGATTTCTCAAAGAAACCATACAAGTTGCCCCGATACCCAAATGACTAGATAATATTGCTAGAGCTCTCTCGATAGTTGCAGCGTGCACACACCCTCCTAAGAAGCAAGCATAAGGTGGGGATTCCCTATCCTCTCTCCTTTGGCCAAGGAATGTATGAACTCCACCCATCCCAGTGTGTAGACTCTTCAGATAAAGAGCTTGTGGAATATAACCTGGAGCTCCACACTGCTCGATAACAGATGGACCCCTATGGTAAGCTCAGGAAGATGGTCGGGCTAGAACACACCCATATACATGATGTTGAATAATTTTGGGTTAACTGTAGGGATGACAAAGAAGTGCGAATGAGGCACTACATGTGCATGATGGTGTATTTTTTCAAGAAGGTCAACTTGTTCCCTATGTCAGATCAAATAGTGGAGGATGAAAACATAGTAATTGATCCTCGATACAGCGTAGTTGCCAATCTCCCACTACCATTAATTGATTGGAATGAAGAAGAGGTCAATGAACTTGTTATTCTAATGAAGCCTATTGAGGCAAGAACTATAGAATGAATCGATGGAAAAATTTCTTAATTGAAACTACAAGGAGTCACCCTAACATATGGTGAGCTTGAGGATGAGTTGGGAAGTGAGACCGACAGTGGGACAACTGCTACTCCGTCTAGAGAAAATTCAAAATATCCTCCAGCCACTAGGTCAAGGAAGTGACAAGAGATGATTGAACGACAACCTAAACCTAGGGTGTACTCAAGAAAATCCTCAGAGGGTGAACCCTCCAAGAAGCCAAAGACATCGGGTAGTTTCACAGAGATTCCCACCATCTAGGAGGACCTGCTCCGTGAAGGAGAAGAACAAGAGGCTGAGTATCCAAAATCCCCACCTGCTGCCTCTACCCTCATAGTCACCACCACTGTTTTCCCTCCACCCGCTTCTTAGGAGATGGTTGCCACTTCTTCACCTATGGTGGATATCTCAGTCCACCTTGCTTCCACCCTACCTATTGCACAAGTGATAGTAATAGATTCTTCTTCCGCCACCACTTCCCCACTCTCTTGTCCATTTCTCCATCATGATCTCTTCTACTAGCTACTACAAAAATTCATATGCCAACCCTATCACTTTTAGAAGCCTTTGCTAGGCAAATGCAAAACATCCCAATGAATCTCTTTGGGGTATTTATAAACCCTGCTGTGCAAGCTGTCCTAGCACAGGTTGTTGTGGGTCTTCTTGTCCCTACTCCTCCAACTGAACCACTAGAAATGAAAGAAACAATGAAAATATTAGAAGAGTTGGAGAGGAAAGAAAGAGCAGCAGCAAAAAGATGGATGAAGAAGCAGATGAATACCATGAGCACCATGAGTACCAACATCTAGTGATCGATAAAGTGGTGTGTGAAGGAGAGGAGGAAGAGACATAGTCATCTGGGGAAGACATTGAGGAGCCAGGTACCAAATATATTGTGGAAACCTTTGACCTGAAGCTTAAAGAGGAGTTGTCTCAACAACTCAAGAAAGTTGGAGAAGAAGTAGAGAAGTAGCCTTCTAATGAGGAGAACACATAAGAGGAAATGGAGAAAGACACTGGACCACCAATTGGGGAACAAAATAAAAGTTGCGAGCATGATAAGGAGATACCTTTTTCAAAAGAGAAAGAAGAGAGCCTCAAGCACGATGAAGAGGTGCCGCCTCAACATGAAGAAGAGGAAAATAAAGAAGAAGATAAACTTGAGGAAGAAACTGGAGCCCAAAAGAGCCCAAAAATGCAACATCATGAAGAACATAGGCATGACCAAGAAGAAGAAGAGAAAACTATTGAAGGGGAGGACAACCCCAAAGAACATGCAGCTACTGAATCCCCAAGAAAGGAAACAACATTCATCTCTATTTTAGATGAAGAAGAAGGAGAAAGGATGGGACAAGAGGCTTTGGGAAACAAAGAAATTGAAATACAACACACTTGAAGGTGATCATGAATCACCAAAGAGAGAATCTCAGATGCCTGAATGGCTTGAGAAATAATTGGAGAAGAAAATCCCAGCCTCAAGGGATCCAAAAGCAAGACTGGAAGCCATCTTTGCTCAATCCCAAATTAGCACAAAGAAGGAGAAGAAGCCAAAGGTCATATCTTAGCTGACAATGGATGCATCCAGATCCAGGAACATGCAAATAGCCACTCCAGTTATGGGAGAAGAGGGGGTAAGCTATAATATTTCTACCATTGAGTTGGGAACAACAATAAGAGAGTAGAGGATTGATCATCTCCAGGGATCTGTCACCACCATTTTCCACCAAATGAATAGGGACAAGATCTCCAAAGAGGAGTTAAAAGCACAAGTGGCAGATATGACAACTTATATTCAACAATCGTCATTAGCCGAGGAAATTCCCATTACATCATCCATGCTTCCTCAACTACTTTCCAAGGACCATATTGACAAATTGGAGAAAAGGAAGAATTGGACGAAGGCCATAGAGGATTGGTTCCGGTAGGTCCTCTACAATGGAAGTATGGGCATAGGCCATGCTATCAGAACCGCTAACAAGTTCCTAGACGTACAAAAGATACTCGAGGGTATAAAGAAATTTTGCACCGACTTCCTTAAGTTGTATAGGATTACATATCCCAAGCTTGAGGCCATTCTCAAGATACTTGATAAATCTTAGGAGAAGGAGTCCACTCTAGTAGAGGGTGACCATTGGCTCATAGAGACATGGAAGCTGAGCCTAGATCATAGAAAATAAGTGTTAGAGCGAGTGCTTCATGAAGTGAAGCTTGATCTTGATTGGGTCAAAGAAATCAGGACAAACTGTGAAGAATATCTGAGATTGATGACAAATTTTGATGTGCCTATTGTTGAGTTGGATCCGAAAAAGATAAAGCCATATTTACATAAGGAAATGGAGAACAAGACCGCAAATGCACTGGTGCCAGATTTCATGGGTTTTGTTGCACAAACTTTTGCTCAATCTAAGTAGGTAGTAAAGAACACATAGAAATGTGACAAAGTCTGGGATGAGATTACAAGCAAATCAAGGAAATTAAATTTTCAAGTGATCCAGTCAGATATATTGGAGTGGAACGAGCTCCAGACGTTGATCGTAAAGTTTGTGGAATACGCCATGGTGAAGAAAAGTGAAGGAAATCCTGTAATTGATGATGAGTTCCTCACCAAATAGTTGCAGCAAAATGAAATCAGCTAGAAGACAAAAGAGCTACAGTGCTGCTCACTAGAGGACAAAATAGGCTAAATGATAAGGATGTAATTTTAAATTGTAATATATTTGGGGGCAGGTGAAACCCTAATTTGTAGTGAATCTTGACCACACAATGAGATTAAATCTTGGCCATTCATTTTAATTTTTGGACACTATAAATAGGGGGTCTCCTCTCATTTTTAAGAGAGAGTTGAGTTGTTGTAAAGACATGCTGCTAGAATTTTAATAGAAATTCATTGATTTGGTGGATTCTTGAGTTCCAACTTCATGTTGCATGATTCTTCTTCTCATAGTTAGTAAATTAGAGTAGATTTACTTTGCTTTTTATGAGTTTTGCAAGTTATTAGTAGATTAGTTAATGCTGTGCATTAATATTGAAGAATTCTGTTGTGTGTTGGAAACCTTCCTTGTCCATACTTTTTGCTATTTATTGATGGTAAATGGCTATGAAAATTTAGTCTGAGCATGAATTAAAAGCTATACTAAATCTCTATCTTTTATTCATGATTTTGGTGAATGAATGGTCGAATATCTACAGTCCTTAGAAGCTTGCACTAGTTTCACGAGACTATGAAGTAATCTGGTTAAGTGGAACTCAGTTTTAGGAAGGCTATTCATTGTAGGGTCCTCCATTATCACTGTTCATTGCTAGTTTCAGGTCTAGGAACTTCTCCTTTCCCCTACCCCTTTTTCTTTTTTTTTTAATAGCAACTTTGAACAAAGTTCATTGCTCATTGTAAAGCCAAATATAAAGTTGAAATAGGAGTTCCAGACTGCTATTCAAACCTACAACAATTATGCAACAACTTTCACATCTTAAGAACTCCATTCAAAGATCCAATTATCCTCCAACTTAACTTATGTGAGTCTACCCTGTGATTACTAGCAAGATCACGCCAAAACAACTAGGATATTCCAAGAAAGTTATGACCTGACACCCAAGAGACCTTGGGGTGATTTTCAACAACTTGTTGTTGGAGATTGCCTTTCAAGAGAGGTAGTGCATTCGTGCACTGCCTGTGTTGAGAATGTGCAAAAACACCTATCAATAGATCTGGTGCTAGGAGGGAACCTTTGAAGTTAAGCTGGATCAAATTGGATCATTCTCCCCTGAGAGATTCTAGAGAATTTTGAGATCAACACCAAACAAAGGAGAATTTCAGGAACTCTAGCCCCCTACCAGGACTAGGAAGACTAAGAGCAGGAGGCAACCTCTTCTTCCTCCTCTGTTCCATTCAATTCACCTTTATCTTCACCTCCCTCCTCCTTCCATCCACCTCACACTCATCCTTCCTCTTCTATCTCTGCCTTTTCCCTCAGCTGTCCCAAGCTGCTTTCTAGCCACTTGCTTCCTACAGCTGGGGTGCTACTCCATTCCTTGCCCTCCAAGTACAAGGAGTAGTCCCAACTGTTGCTGCCCCTGTGCAGCCCCAGGTTACTGTTCAGTAGCAAATACCACCCCTGCCTCCCCTCATTGCTTGGATAGGAAATGATCCCTCCCCATTGTTCTTTAATGATTACCATGATATGCCTAAGAATCTAGAGAGATTTTGCAAAAAGTTTAATCCTTGGGATCTGCAAAGGACAGCTGAAGAATAAATTAAGATCTTCCAAGTGACATTGAAAGATATGCAAATTGATCATGAGGACGTAGCATGTAGGATCTTCCCTTACTCTTTGGGGGAGGAGGCCTTCTATTAGTATATCAACTTACCGATGGGGCCCATCACATCTTGGGCCTTGTTGATGAATACCTTCTTGTAGAATTATAAGATCCTAATCAACCCTTCAGAGCTATATCAAAAATTAATATCCCTCTAAAGGGAAGTCAATGAGCTGATTATCTCCTTCAACAATCGATTCTATCAAGCATACACAAGGTTGCAAGCCCTGTATGTGCTCAATGATGCTATTGCCTTGCCCATCTATTATGTAGCATTAGACAACCTCACGACTACATTGGTGAAAAGGATGCAACCAATTCCAACTAGATTAGTAGATGCTTACACTGAGGTAGTTATTACCAGCACTGACTTGGGTCAAAACATCTATGGTTCGCTGCCTTCCTTAGTGCAGGATGCCCATCCTATGTAGATCCAAGGACTTACTTGGGCACTACAACATTAGATGCCCCTAATGAATCAAGTGCCTCAGCTGCCCATACTGCCTCATCCAGGGCAGCCCATGAACCAGGCGCCTCCTGTGCCTCATTACTTGCAACCTCAACAACAACAGGTCTATGTACAACTGTCACAAGTACCAACATACCTACAAGGGCCTAAATTCCCACTCTCTCAACAAATCCAACTGGTAGTGCAACCCATATTCCTCTAGAATCAAATGCCACAACCAAGAAATGTTGAGAAAGATTGGTTGGATAAGTTGATGGAGATGTTCAAAAATATTTCCATAGAGATGACTCACCTCAGGAACCAAAATAATCAGCTACAAGCCTCTCAATGCAACATCCAGGCCAACCTCAATTGAGACAACATGGATAGCATGAAGCAGGTAACTTGTCAGCACCAAACTATGAGTGAGGGAAGGCCTCTAATCAAAAATTTGAAAGGAGACCTTCACAGAGATAGAACCGACAGTGGAATACTAGGCCAAACAATGGAGGTGTTCCCACTCCTCTTGATTAACCTACTAGTAATGAGAAGACAACTAGCAGAGTATATCTCACCGAGGCTGCCTTTTCTGGATGGTGAAGAATTCACAAGACTAGTAGGCATTCTGAGTTGGACTACCTTGAGTTCCAAATAGCCGCAAAAAATATTTCAAGTAGAAGTCCAAAACGCTGTTGATAGAACCAATTATAGAGACATAGTCCCATCTGAGCCCTACAATTCTTCCTATCTCATGGTTAATCAGACTCCCTTTTTTCAGAGCGATAGCAACGAGCCCAAGATCGAGATTGCCTCTCTAAAGAAAAAATAAGTAAAAGAGGTAAGTAATGAAGAAGCTCTATCTCAACTCTTTAATTTAGTAGATAATGGTCCAATAGATGAAGAAGAGTCTCATGAAGATGAAGTTCAAATGTTCCATCAAAGAGCCTCTCCATATAACCTAAGAAATAGACAAGTAGAGGACCTTTCACTACTTTCATTCCACCTAATAACTTCAACACCTCGCCTAACCCCAATGCTAGCAACAACCCTAGCTATCCCCATGTGACCATCCAATACTTGACTAGAAACAAGCAGCCAGGCCAAACACAAAGCCAACCCGCTAGCTCATCCATAGGAATGGATTTCAAGTTTGAAATTGAGTAAATGGGCGAATATGTTGCTGAAGAGTTTAAGAAGATTAAAATCATCTTGTCTACCTTTGAGTTACTTAAAGTTCCTAAAGTTAGGCATGCCTTCTTTAGGGTGACTAATGGAACCCCATCCTCCAAGGCGACACCAGAAATGACAACCAAGAATGTCTCTTTTGAAGAACCACCACATGATCCCATAATTCAAGAAATTATAGGCAAGAAGGATGCCCCTCTAAATCAACAAACTAGGAAGTAGCCTACCAAAGAGAAAATTTTAGTATAGACCAGGGAAAAGACAAATGAAAAGGACAAAGGTCAAGTGGCCCAGGTTGATACATCTATGGGACTTTTCCAGGGAAGGTTTGAAACTCCCTTCCTCACCACTATCAGGATATTCAGGAAGAATTTGCATAATTTTTTGATTGACTTAGGACCATCAGCCAATGTCATGCCTTTGGCTATATGCAAGGCTCTTGGGATTATCCCCACACCTTCAAGAAGAAAAGTAACCTAGTTGGACAAAATGAAGGTGAACATTGTTGGAGAAATTAATCATATCCCTATGCAGATTGCTATAGACCTAAGGGTGCAATAAGTTATTGACATCCAGGTTGCAGATATTCCTGACACATATGGGATAATCCTGGGGCGAGATTTCACCCGGGCATTAAATGGGTATGCTGCAACTGATTTTTCTCACATGTGGTTGCCATGGAAAGGGCTACCAAATCAGATTTGTATAGACTAGGAACCTCACATGAAATTCATGATAACAAAATATAACACCAATGAGGTGCTATTTGCTGAAATAGAATTGGGAAATTATTGTCCTGTGTGTTATCAAGGAGAATCAAAATTTCTAGAAGAAGAGGTGGTTGATGAGGTTTTATTGGTCTAGTGCAGTCCTCCTACCAACCTAGCCTATGCACCCCAAAGCACATAAATTTTAGTGGAATCAGAGGATGATGAGTCCTACAAAGATGGTAATTTAGGACTGCTAGATGGATTCCAAGACTTCATGGAGAAATGCATACAAGATCAAATTATCCTAGGGGCAAGGATGGATTTTCAAGAGATCTTGCTGCCTAGCTGGTGTAGGGTCCATAATGCCGCCCACTTTGAATTTGAGTTTTGCTCGTGTCAGACAAAGTGGAGCACATCAAAGGACAAGCTACGTCTCAAAAGGGACCGCCGATTGGAAAACCCACCACTAACCATGATGAGCCTACTCCTATTCCAAAAATGACAGATGCAAATGAGCAACAAAGGAAGGATGAACACATAGTCAGTTCTGAGGTCAAAGAACCCTCCAAGTTTTGGACGCTACACTTCAATGGATCCAAGTCTAAGTAGGGAGCTAGAGCCAGATTCAAACTCATCAGCCCTACAAGTAAGACCTACATTGCTGCCCATAGGATTTAGTTTTATTGCACCAATAACGTAGCAGAATATGAAGTGTTTGTTCATGGTCTTTTAATGGCTTTGAAAAAGAAAGTTAAAATGCTGCAAGTATTTGGTGATTTTGAACTGGTAGTGAAACAAGTTAGAAAATTATACTCCTGCCATGATAGAAGGCTAGCAAACTATAAGCATAGAGTTTGGGATCTTTTAGAAAGCTTAGACACATTCAACATCTAGCTGATCTCTCATTTGTAGAACCATACTGCTGATGCCCTAGCCCAAGTAGCCAACACTCTTTAGCCTCTATCACTTTTAGGCCTCAAGAGATTCACTGTTGAGCTGACCTCCACCCCATCCATGCCAGAAAACATCACTCATTTCCAAGTATTCAATGATGATAAACATATCTTGGAGTTTATCACTAGTTCTTATGTTTTTGTAACCCAAATAATTGATGAAGCTAACCCTGAGGAAGCTGAATGGGACATAGAAGGGGTCATCATCCTCAAAACAAACACTATCCCTAGAGGCATGGTTCAACTTGAACGCATATTTGACTTGGATTAGATCCGAGACCAAGATCAACAAGTGAAGAGGGATTCCATAAACAACCAATGTGACACCCACAACCTCAGAACTACCAAGGAAGTAAAAAATGTGTTCATTGGCAATGTATGCACGCTAGAAGAGAAGAACGGGATCATTAATGCTTTGCAAAAATTCCATGATGTGGTATCATGGAGTTATGAATATTTGAAGACATATGATACCTCCATCATCATGCACATTATTCCCCTTAAGCCAAATGTGTGACCATTTCGACAACGACAATGCCCTATCAACACATTGCTAGAGCCCATTACCTACAAAGAAGTGCAAAAGCTACTGTCAGCTAGAATCATATTTCTTGTCAAACACTCCATGTGGGTGGCCAACTTGGTCCCGATAAGGAAGAATAGAGAAATTAGATTGTGTGTGGACTTTCGTAACCTAAACAAAGCTTTGGGAGAAGGACAATTATCCCATTCCCTCACTGGATGAGGTATTGTAGATTGTTAATAGTTAACAGATGATGTCCTTCCTTGATAGGTATTCTGGATACAACCAAGTCATGATGCAATATGAAGACAGACACAAAACCGCGTTCACCACCAAGTGGGGAACCTTTTCATATAGGAGGATGCCGTTTGGACTCATCAACACCAGCAACACCTTCCAACGTGTGATGGATTTAGCCTTCAAGGATCTGATCGAAAAATGTATCATCATTTACATGGATGATCTCACAGTGTTTTCTAAGAAGTGGGGTGATCATATTTATGATCTATGTAAAGTTTTTCAAAGGTGCAGAGAATTTAGGGTTTCCCTTAACTTGAAGAAATGTATTTTCGGTGTTATCGACTTGGAAAGTTACTCAGGCATGTTATTTCAGAATGAGGAATCTCCATAGAACCCCAGCACATCCAATCCCTATTGAATATTTAGCTGTAGAGTAGCAATAAGTAGTTGAAATATTTCTTCAGAAAGATAAACTTCATCAGAAAATTTATTATAGGCTTTGTTGAGATTGTTAAGCCACTCAATGCAATGTTGAAGCAAGACACCAAAATTGAGTGGACTCTAGAAGCAAAGAAAGACTTTGAAGAAATTAAGAAAGCCATTGCTAAAGCACCTGTACTAGTCATCCCAGATTATCTGAAGCCCTTCTATATTTATTCATTTGCTTCAGATCACTTGTGTGCCAATATTTTAACCCTGAAAGATGACAAAGGGAATGAGCATCCAATCACATTCATGAGTTCTCCCTTGAAGGACACTGAAATAAGATATCACAACATAGAAAAGAAGGCATATGATTTGGAAAGAGGAGTCAAAAATTTCAGAAATTACATCCTACAGAATAAGGTTTTTTCCATTGTCCATAATCCCATAGTCAAGACATTGTTAATGCAGAATGAGCTAGGAGAACGAAAAGAAAAGTGGGTCACCCTGCTGCAAGAGTATGACATGGATATTCAGCTGATGAAATTGGTAAGAGGACAATCCCTCACCCAAACGATAGCTGAGACAATAGTTGAAGTAGGGCCTAAACTTACAGTTTAGCAACATCAACTCAAAGATGTTTCTCCGAGGGAATGGTATGATGACATTGTCTTTTACTTACTGAACAAAAAGTGCCTACCTCATTTGTAGGGAGTCTAGAAGCATGCCCTTAGATTGAAGAATAGCAGTTATATGCTGCAAGGATCCATCCTTTACAAAAGAAATCATCAAGTGTACCTTCGATGCCTCAGAAAAGAAGAAGCAGAGCGGGTATTAAAAGAGTTTCATGATAAATTTGGTACCAGAAATGGCTATGGGTCCTTCTACTACTCATCAAATCTTGTGAGCAGGATACTACTAGTTGACTATCTTCAAGGATGCCCTTAACCATGTTCGCACGTGCCACATTTTCCAGACCGCCATGACCAAAGAAAGGAATGTTCCTATCCCATTGCAACCAGTATTGGAGGTGAGATCGTTTGCTCAACGGGGTCTCAAATTCATTGGTTCGGTAAGCTCACCATCATTAGCAGGTCATAGGTACATTCTAACTACCTCTGATTATTGCACCAGATGGAAAAAATCTATTGCTTGTAGGCAATGTACAACAAAGATAGTTGTTAATTTTCTTGAATGTTTTATTTTAAATCATTTCAGTTGCCTATATTCTTTAGTATGTGATAATGGTACGGCCTTTACCTCACTTAAATTCACTAGTTGGGCCTTTGACTATAGAATTTCCCTTAAGTTTTCATCGAACTACTATCCTCAAGGAAATATCCTAGTAGAATCTATAAATAAGAACCCCATCACCGTCATCAAAAAGTTGCTTGACAAGAATCCCAAGGACTGGCATACCCAACTCCATTTCGCTCTTTGGGTGGATTGCACATGCCACAAGGCCTCCTTGGGAGATTCCCCATTTCACTTGATTTATGGTTTAGAGCCCGTGTTCCCAATTCACCTGAAAATCCCCACCCTCCAGTTTATCAATGACTTCTATGAAGAAGTGGATCGAAGAGAAGCTTGCTTGCTTGAGTTGCTCCATTTAGAAGTACATGACTATGCCATTTAAAATTTCACCAAGTACCAGGGCGTAGTCAAAAGGTGGTTCAATCGATGAGCAAAGTCAAGGCCTTTAGAATTGTTGATCTAGTCCCATGTTAGGACAAGCCCCATGAGAAGAAAGGGGGACATGACAAATTCGACAAGCTCTGGCTTGGCCCCTTTCAAATTGCTGAAATCCTCAGAGATAATGATTTTCTCCTTAAGACCTTAACCAGTGAAGATGTCCCGTTGCCCGTCAATGGGAAACACTTGAAGCATTATTTCCATGCTTGAGCTCTTTTGAGCTACTCCTATAAATATTTGTATATAGGTTAGTTTAGGCTGCTTTTGGTTTGCCTTTGTCTCACTACTTTGCATTGCTTTTGTTGTGCTCGTTTCCTAGCTATTTTTGCTTTGCTAAGGGTGTCTCTTTGTTCCTGATGCAGTGGTCATGCTCATTCAATGAACGATTCACTTTGCTGCCTGCTCTTAGTGTTATTTGGATAATTATTCACTCCTAACCCTTGGCCTTTGATTGCTGCCAGGAGCAGTTTCCTTATTTGAACTCATGCTTGACCTAGAACTCAACCCTTTGTTGAATCCCTTCACGCTCACCTCAAATCCTACACAAAATACACTAATTGTTCATAAGAACTATCTAATGGTTGTTATGAAAGTGAGGAAAGTGAAAAATATTAAATCTGCTTCAGTGACCACTATGGTTCCAAGCCCACAGTAAGCCCAAATGCTTACACGGTTGAGCAAAAGAAGTAGTATCAAAATAATATCAAGAGAAAGAAAGAAACGTTGAAAATTAAGCAATCGTGTGGGTGTACGAAAAACTCTATCAGGGCTATGGGCACCTAGCTGGCAGTAGAGCAATGTTCATGGGATCACAACGAAAAATCCATCAGGGCTATGGACACCTGACTAGCAGTGAAGCAATGTCCAAGTTACTTTTGGAGTCAGATGATTAATGTAGCTTGCTTGGCTAGATTAGTAGCCATTGGTTATAGTCTCTAAGGAGAGGAAATAAATTCACTACTTAGACACACTTTTGAGATGATTTTGTGAACTGATTCAGTTAAGGATTTTGTTCTCTCTTGAGCCTCTTAGTTCACCTTTGGAAACCATCCCCTAGTCTATGAAACCAAAGATTCTGGGTTCTAAATGAACATTTATCCTTAGAACACTCATGAGCGTTCCCCAATAGAGTCACCATTTGTTGTGCCCATAACACACATGCCCTGTTTGGAACAGGGACCCTCTTTATTTTCACTTTGTTGGGTCACTTTTTATCGCTACCTCATTTTGTGTGCCCCCTATTTTATGTCTTGGGTGGTCAATGAGTTTTAGAGGAATCATCTTGAGTTGACCATATTCTGATATGCTCAAATTTTTGAAGCTTTGGGCCTTTGTGGAACCTCCTTGGTTGTGTGCCTTTAATCCTTAGAACTGGCATCCTTGGAGCAGTACAGGTCTGACCCTGTGGGCAGCCCCATGTGGGTTTCTGAGAGACCTTGGGGTGATTTTTAATAACTTGTTGTTGGAGATTTCCTTTCAAGAGAGGTAGTGCATTCATGCACTGCCTGTGTTGAGAAGGTGCAAAAATACCCATCAACAGTTACTAGTGCGAATCTTGAAGGGAAAGAGATTGATTTGAGACAAATTGTTGATCTAGTAATAAGGTATGCTTCTATGGTTATCGGTCACAAAGTTTGTATCCCTAACAATGACCTCACCATTTCTATTGCTATTGTACATATTGTTGTTGATATGTTAAAAGAGTTATGGATTATGACTTATGTGAATTACTTCACATACATATTTTGAAGAATTTAAAGGAAATCAAGAAGAGTAAGAAGAATACATTATGGTATGGAAATCTTGTTGTCTTTCTACTCTTTTAATTTTTGAGAGAGTTATTGGTAATAGGAAGGATAGAATGGTCAAATACAGATCCTGTTGCCCATCAAATCAGGAACTTCATGATAAATATTGGTAGCCATATGAACATAAGGTCTAGGATTCCATTAAGTGTTGTTGAAAGGTACTCGAGAAGCATCAATTTTCTTATGTCTACAGACTTCTATCACATGGAAGTAGTTGAATCAAGGTTGGTATGGATATCTGAATTAGATTATGGAGTGTCAGAGGCTGAAGTTGATAATTATGCTAAAATTCTTTTGGAAATCCCTAAGAATCTCAATTTAGAAGGTACCTCCGGTAGTGCAACTGGAATAAGAAAAGGAAGAGTTTTGTTAAGCAAAAAATTGTAGAAGGAAGTGAGTTTGAACATGAGCATGAAAGAATGAATATTTTGAGAGCTTTGGAAGAATTGTATAAGGTTATTCCTAGTGTTAATTTTGATTCATCTTCTTCTATTGTGGAGAATCTTAGAGGCATGATTGATTCTTTGAAGGTCTACATCTCTGGACTTGAAATACCTACTAGAATTGGGTATGATGAAGGAAATTTGGAAGATTTCAAGGAAAAATGTGCAAATGCACATAGTCAAGTGATTAAGGAATTGGAGAGTGTAAAGGTTGTGAAGAAGAGGCACAAGAACTACTTTCTTTTTTCCTAGATTGGTCTAGAAGTACACTAAACATAAGAAATGAGATAAGGATGAGTGAATCCCAGATGAACACTCAGGAAGATACATATAGGTTAGCAAAAGATAGAGATAATCAGAGGTGGTCCTATATTGTGAAGCTTCACGACAAATTATTTTCTCTATAGGATGAAAGGACAAAAGTTATCAAGAAGTTTGTGGCACTAGAGACATGATTAAACTCAGGAAAACTTCTATTTCTAGTGCTCTTAGCTATATTGGTGAATTATCAGAGATTAATCCTAGTCCCAATACTCTAGAAGATGGTATAGAGTCCTTAACTAAACTTGAGCTATTACACAAGAATCTTATAAGTGAAAAAGGTTCATGGGAAGAAGGAAAAGCATTGTGGAAGGTCATCCTAGGGAGTCTCAAAGGTTCTTCTTTAGGTTAATTCAATTTTGTGTTCATATCTTTTTGGATACATTTTGATATATACATATATACTAGACCCCCCATCCTTTGTCATTAATGTCAAAGGGGGAGAGATAGAGATGTGAAGAGATAGAGGTTAACAATTTTTTTTTTGTGAAGACCAATTTTGATAGGGGGAGTATTCAGAGTATTCAGTTGCAGTATATTGGAAAATGTTTTGTCTTGCATGTTACCATCAATGCCAAAGGGGGAGATTGTTGGGATTATGGAGCCTTGCAACATGAGCATGAAGTATGGATGGTTTGTGTTGGTTGTAATTATGTTGTCATTGATGTCAACATGATGATAACTATATGAGAAGTCTACTTGGTTTACCCGAAGCTATTCTCTTTCAATAATACCCTTTTGCGATGGATCATTGTGTTGGTATTTGAGTTTGGAATTCGCCACAAGATCTGATATGACTCTAATCTCTTAACCATGTTATCATGACTCATTCATATGAATATATCCTAGATCTTGAGACATTTTTGGTTGTGAGCAGAAAGTTATCTCTGATAGAGTTCAACTCTGTATTTTATTGTTGTTCCTTGCTCGACATACTGTGTGGGAGACTCCAAATTTTATTAAGGTGAACATTCTTATGTTGCAGTTTTGTTGGTAGTCTCTATGTTGGTGGTATGATGGGAAATTAATGTGTTCTCAGATTTAGAAGGTATTTTCTTTGAGGATTATTGTTGGTTTGGATAATTATGTTCTAGTCTTGTTTGAATTAGCATATGCAATACATTATGGAGGCTAGTTATGTTTTATGGATGTTAACCGACTTGGTATAATGCACCACATTGATAAAATGTTTTACGGTGCCAACAAAGAGTGTTTTTATTATTTTGTTTTCATATAATTAGGCCAAACTAATTGATGATTAAGATATAATTGTATATATATAGGATGTTTTGAGGAATGAGATAAAAGAGTGAAGGTGAGAGAATGTGTGGAGTGTGAAGTGTAAGTGAAAGGTTCGAGCCTAAATGATTTATTAGTTGTGGATCAAAGAAGATTTGTTGAGTGACTGCTATGTGAGGCAGTACTTCATATTATGAGCTTCATTGGAATTGAACCTTGCACATTGATGGTGTATCCCATAAGTTCAATCTCTTGGAAGTGAGCCACTATCTTTGTATCTTGGTGGTTAGCCATGTTTTGTATTTAGGCAGTGAGCCTTTTAAGGACAGTGAGTCCTGGTAGTGAGACTTGTAATATTTTGTATTCACATATAATATATTGTGAGTTAACCCTCACTGTGGTTTTTCCCTTTTTGGGTTTTCCATGTAAAAATTTTGGTGTTCATGTGTATGGTTGCATTAATTTGTTTCTATGTTCTCTCTTGCTGATTCAGTCATAATTGTGATAATGGTTAGATGGATTTTATGTGAATGGTTTTGTGGAATACTGATTCATCTCCCCTCTCAGTATTCTAGATATTCAAAAATCCCTACCATGTACATTACTTATTTGATTTGTATGTAAAGCATTTGTGATCAAACGATTAACACTATTACTTGTTTATAGTACACTTAGCGCTCTGTGAGTGTATGGCTACAACTAGCCAAATGACTATATATTGTTCATTACAATGAAGAGAAACATGCATAGTTTGATATTAGTGTAACTTTCACACCCACCATATAGTGAGATATATACACATGGTGTTTTGATCCATGTAATGAGTATGGGCTGATCGATGTACACAATAACCCCTTAGTAAATTTCTATGTTTTCATAGAGTCTCATTTACTCTGCTAAGAAAGGATAATGAATGATGCTATCATTCATACGGTATTCCTCTTTCGAACATTTCAAACATTCTGTGCATAACAAAAATGTATGGTTCTATGTCGAACCACTAGTGTTTGGCCATCTCAGGATGTGGTTGCATGAATCTTTTTCATCACCTCTCTACATCACAATGTCTATATGTATATATACATATATATAAATATAAAAAAAAAATGAAATATATATATATGGGTATGCTGTCATTTATTATCCATGGCCAAAGAATTATAATACTCTATTCTTATAAAAGATTCCTTTACATATGGTCGATCAAAGCATGGCTTTGAGACAAATGGTAATTGATGATAATTAGTGGTAACCGATCCAATCTTATCAGTTAAGTAATATCATGTATATCGGTACCCTTATGTGTAATACTGTCATTGTTAGAACATAGAGAACCAACACCATAATGGATTGATCTTAAAATGAACAATATGGCAAAAAATACAAAATTGAAAGTTATGTGATTACATATAATAGTGGAAAATAGAACTTTCACAGAACATTATAATGTCATAGATTGATGGATATTTTTATCATGTTCAAACTATTTTATTTACAAAATAGAATATTCTTGATTATGTAATTCATCCATGATTCATATGAGTGAAGTGACTGTTGTATTAATGATTCCTTGTAACTGAGATAAATTTAGTTTTTATTAAGAGATCAATGGAAATTCTGAACAAAATTGACTCTCTTTTTCTTTTCTTTTGAATATGGAAAACCTGAACATTGTTGCAAGAATGAAGGTGTTTTCATTGATGTCATGGATGCAGGTTATTGGCTGTATATGTCGAGGATATTGAGAAAATTGTAATGAAGAAAGATTGTAGGTGTTCAGTGGTTGCTTCAAGTTTTTCTCTAGGATTTGCTTCTATGTTTGTGTGGTTCAGATATGTTGATCATAGTTGTTCGAAGCTCCTATATCTAGATTTTTGGCTTTTGATTCATTGTATAGTGCAAGTTATGTTCACCAGTTGTGAACTGTTATTTTATGTGTTTCTAGCTAAGGTCTAGGAGAAATGTTGTTGGTTTGGGTTTCCTTTTGGTTAAGTCTTATGACTTGCAGTTCTAGAGTTAAGTTGTTATGATCATGTTGAAGATAATTTTTGTGTCTAGAAGGATTTGATCATGCTAAGGGTTGTGTGAGCTTAATCGTTCTATGTGTTTTACACTGGTTTGGCTGACCTTGTGTTGAACACTACCTTCGAAGTTGATGAATTGTGTTGGGACCTACTTGGGTCCTCATCAAGTGTTTTTTTGGGTCACCCTTATTCAAATTCCACCCTAGGATTTTTTGGAACCAACTTAATTTGAATTTAATGATGGATGGCTGACTTTGGATATGTTTCAAAGTTGAATATGGTATAAATACAAGATGAGTTAGTGGTGAAATATGTATAAATAGATAAGTGCAAATAAATAGAGTAGATAGATGCTAATCTCTGTGTGTGTGTGATGAGTGTGTGGCAGATTAGTGTGAAGTCTAAATGTTGAGTTTTTAGATGTAGTGAGCTGAAGGTGTAGTCTATATTTCATGCATGTTTGCAAGTGGTTGAGTAAATTGTGGTGGAAATATCTATTGCATTGAGATTGTATTCTCTTTGCAACATATCTCTTCTATCTTCTTTGTATATCTGTGGTAGTGAGCCCTCCGGGTGGTTAACCTTGTTGGATAGTGAGTCCTGATTCGGAAAACGAGTCCTTGTTTTGGTAGTGAGCCTTTTCTTTGGTAGTAAGCCTTTATAATCAGTCTTGATATTCTATATAGTGTGAGTTAATCCTCATTGTGGTTTTTCCCTTATTGGGTTTTCCATGTAAATCTGGTATTACTGTGTTTGTGTGATGGTTTTTTAGTTTCTGCACTTGCACTTAATGTTTAATCATTTTAGCAGAGTTAAGGATTTGTGATTGATCTAAGTTCTGATGAATATTTTAAAAAGTTTAAATTTTCTACAACTGATTCACCCCCTCTTAGTTTTCTTGTTAGACAATTGGTATTAGAGCTTGGTTCCTTCGAGAAGAGCCTAAATACTTAAGGAGGGTTTGGGATGGTTGGAAAAGTTACTCATGATTATCTGAGGTTCGATGGAACTAATTATGCTATCTGGAAAATATTGATGGGAGAATATCTAAAGTATTTTGGATATGATGTGGAGAAAGCTTACAAGAATACTTACACTCCTCTTGCTAATGGTCTAAGTACAACTGATGAGATCAAGGCACATGAAGTGAACAATAAGGAAAAGTATATTTTGAAGAATAGTCTTGTAAATTTTGAGTTGATTAAAGTTTAAAATATGAAGAATGCTAAGGAAGTCTGGGATGCTTTGGAAAAGGTGCATGAAGGAGATGAAAGGGTCAAAGAGGTAGAGTTGTAGAACTTGGAGACACAGTTTGAGCTCTTACATATGTCTAAATATGAGAATGTTAAAGCTTATGTATAGAGATTGAATGAGGTAGTAGCTGGAATGTGAGGATTGGTGCTACAATAGATGAATCTAGGATTGTAAAAAAGATTCTTAGAACTCTCCCTAATGCTTATAGTTAAAAGGTATGTGCTATTGAAGAACATATAGATTACAAGACTTACACTAAAGATCAGTTGTTGGGAACTCTAACATCTTGAGAGATGAGAAAGCCGAATTTGAGAAATGGACCCAAATCAAAAACTACTTTTAAGGCTACAAAAGATGAAGATCTGGATGAAGAAAATCTTGGTGAAGTAGAAGCTAAATTTGTGAGAAGGATGAAGAAAGGATCTGACAAGTATGAAGGTAAGTTACCCTTTGAATGCTTTAGTTGTGGAGGAATAGGACATTATGCTTCGAGGTGTTCGAAAGGAGTTAAGCGAAATAAACAAAGATATGAGAAGAAAAGAAAGGTAAGAAGATCAATGGAGAATACAATGTGAATGAGGATGCTAGTATATCTGATGAGGAATCAGATTATGAAGATCCTGATGATAATGGATGCTTGTTCATGGCTATAAAAAATAAACCTACTTTTGCTAATTATGAAAAATAGGTGAAGGAATTCCCTCCAAAGAAGGAGAAAAATGAAGGTACTGTAATCTCTTCCCTACATGATAAATAGAAAAATATCTAATAGGTTGTTGAAAGTGGTTGTTCACATCACATGACTAGTGATAAGAGTAAGTTTTTTAAACTTGAAAAGTATGATGGAGGCTTAGTTATGTTTGGAGATGATATTGGTGCTAAGATTTGTGGGATAGGTTCAGTAAGTTTTGATGGAAAGCATAATACTGATGATTTCTACTATGTTAATTGTTTAAGGCATAATCTCCTAAGTTTTGGACATATGTGCAATAAAGGATATAATATTGTATTTAAGGATGAAAGATGTGAGATCAAGAAAGATTCTAGAATAGTGATTGTCGTAGGAAGGAAATCTAAAGGAAATATCTATCAACTTAAGGGTGATAATGGACGATGCTTTATGACTTAGATTAATGATAGTTGGTTGTGGCATTAGAGAATGTGTCATATAATTTTGATATATTGGTGAGGATTAGTGTAGTTCAAGCTGGGAGAGACTTACCAAGGATTACAAAGCCTGTTAATCCTATTTTCAGGAATTGTTAGTTTGGAAAGCAAGCAAGAAACCATTACAGATCAAAGGAACAATCTACTATTGGACCACTGGATTTAATTCATATAGATCTTTGTGGTCCTACAAGAGTGGGAAGTCTACAAGGTGAAAGGTACTTTATGCTTTTGATTGATGATTATTCTAGGTATACATGGGTTACATTTCTTATAAAGAAATTTGATGCATTAGATAGATTCAATACATTCAAAGCTATGGTTGAGAATGAAGTAAATTTGAGGATAAAATACTTAAGGTTTGACAGAGGTGGTGAATTCACCTCCCATGAGTATATGTTTTGTGAATTGCATGGATAAAAAGATAGTTATCTACTCCAAGAACTCCTCAACAAAATGGAGTTGTTGAAAGAAAGAACAAAACAATTCAAGAAGCTGCTAGATCAATAATTACTGTGGTTGGTCTATCAGAAGTTTACTAGAGAGAATCTATTCACACTGTTGTTTATGTATTCAATCAAGTTCAAGCAAGATAAAATAGTACAAAGACCCCCTATGAAATATGGTGTGGAAGAATTCCTACTATTAAGTATTTCAAAGTATTTGGAAGCAAATGTTATATTAGACGGGATGAAAATTTAGGAAAGTTTGATGCAAGAAGTGATGAAGGAATTTTTATTGGATATTCTACTAAAAGAAAATCTTAGAGATGTTCCAATAAAATATTGAGGAAGATTGTAGAAAGTACAAATGTCAAGGTTGATGAAGCAATGAAGAATTCAATTGATGTTGATGGATATGTATTTGATGAACCTGATTGCATAAGGATTGGAGAAGTTGTGGAAGAACAGGAAAATGATGAGCAAGAGAAGCATAATGAAGAAAAAGAAGAATAAGCTTTAATGGTGTCCCCTAAGACACCTAGATATGTGCAAAAGAATCATTTAAAAATTCATATCATTGGATACAAGACAAAAGGAGTATTGACAAGAAGCAGAGCTATTGCTGGTGAGGTAAATCTATGTTTACTTTATGAGATTAAGCTAAAGACTCTAAGTGAAGCATTGTAAAGATGAGTATTGGGTGGAAGCTATGAAAGAAGAACCTATGTAGATTGAGAAGAATCAAACTTTGGAATTGGTCCCAAGATCGGAAGACAAAAACATTATTGGATCAAAGTGGGTATTCAAAAATAAGTTGAATGATAATGAAGAAGTGGTCAGAAACAAAGAAAGGCTTGTGTGTAAGGGCTACTCGCAAGTAGAAGGAATATATTTTCAGGAAACTTTTGTTCCGATGGCAATAATGGAAGCTATCAAGATGTTCTTAGAATTTTATGCTCATAAAGATTTTGAGGTCTATTAGATGGATGTCAAGTCTGCATTTTTGAATGGTGAGCTAGAAGAGGAGGTCTACATGGAACAATCAAAAGGATATCAGTTGTCATATCAATTGGATATGGTTTGCAAATTGAAGAAAGATTTATATGGATTGAAGCAAGCTCCTAGAGCTTGGTATGCAAGGCTAGATAGGTACTTGATTCAACAAGGTTTCAACAAAGGTATGGTAACTAGTAATGTGTATTTTAAAATTGAAAATGACAAAATATTGATTATGGTTGTATATGTTGATGACATTATTTTTAGAGGAAATGTAACTATGTGTAAGATGTTTTTGGAAGAAATACAAAAAGAATTTGAGATGTCTATGTTTGGAGAGATGAATTTATTTCTTGGGCTACAAATTAATCAAATAGAGAAATCTAATTATGGAGATCTTGGTGATAATGAATTCTTGTTCTTGGCTATAAAAGATGAACCTACTTCTACTAATTTTGAAAAAAAGGTGAAGGAATTCCCTCTAGAGAAGGAGAAAAATGAATGTACTGCAATCTCTACCCTACATGCTTGGATGCTAGTCTATCTGATGAGGAATTTGATTATGGAGATCCCGATGACAATGAATGCTTGTTCTTGGCTATAAAAGATGAACGTACTTCTACTAATTCTGAAAAATAGGTGAAGGAATTCCCTATGTAGAAGGAGAAAAATGAAGGTACTATAATCTCTACCCTACATGCTAAACAAGAAAATAACTATTGGGTTGTTGATAGTGGTTGTTCACATTACATGACTGGTGATACGAGTAAGTTTGTTAAACTTGAAAAGTATGATGGAGGCTTAGTTATGTTTGGAGATGATCCCAGTGCTAAGATTTGTGGGATAGGTTCAATAAGTTTTGATGACAAGCATAATACTTCTACTATGTTAAGGGTTTAAGGAACAATCTCTTGAGTTTTGGATAGATGTGTAGTAGAGGATATAATCTTGTATTTAAGGATGAAATATGTGAGATCAGGAAAGATTCTAAAACAGTGATTACTATAAGAATTTTTTTTGAAGGAAATATCTATCAACTTAAGGGTGTTGATGGACAATGCTTTATGAATCAGATTAATGATATTTGGTTGTGGCGTTGGAGAATGTGTCATATGAATTTTGATAACTTGGAAAGGATTAGTGCAGTTTAGGCTGTGAGAGATTTACCAAGGATTACAAAGCCTGTTAATGCTATTTGCAGGAATTGTGAGTTTGGAAAGCAAGCAAGAAACCATAACAGATTAAAGGAACAATCTACTACTGGACTACTAGATTTAATTCATACAAATCTCTATGGTCCTACAAGAGTGAGAATTCTACAAGGTGAAAGGTACTTTATGATTTTGATTGATGATTATTCTAGGTATACAAGGGTTACATTTCTTACAGAGAAATTTGATGCATTAGATAGATTCAAGACATTCAAAGCTATGGTTGAGAATGAAGTAAGTTTGAGGATAAAATCCTTAAGGTTTGATAGAGTTGGTGAATTCACCTCCCATGAGTTTACTATGTTTTATGAAGTGCATGGAATAAAAAGATAGTTATCTGCTCTGAGAACTCTTCAATAGAATGGAGTTGTTGAAAGAAAGAAAAAAACAATTCAAAAAGCCGTTAAATCAATAATTATTGAGGTTGGTCTACTAGAAGTTTACTGGAGAGAAGCTATTCACACTACTATTTATGTATTTAATCGAGTTCAAGCAAGAGAAAATAGTACAAAGATCCCCTATGAGCTATGGTGTGGAAGAATTCCTACTGTTAAGTATTTCAAAGTGTTTGGAAGCAAATGTTATATTAGACAGGATAAAGAAAATTTAGGAAAGTTTGATGCAAGAAGTGATGAAGGTATTTTTCTTGGATATTCTACTAAAATAAAATCATATAGATGTTTCAATAAAAGACCAAGGAAGATTGTAGAAAGTAAAAATGTCAAGGTTGATAAAAGCAATGAAGAATTTAATTGATGTTGATGGATATGTATTTGATGAACCTGATTGCATAAGCATTAAAGAAGTTGTGGAAGAATAGGAAAAGGATGAGCAAGAGAAGCAGAATGAAGGAAAAGAAGAAGCTTCAGTGGTGTTCCCTAAGACACCTAGATATGTGCAGAAGAATCATTCATAAACTTAAATCATTGGAGACAAGAAAAAAAGAGTATTGACAAGAAGAAGAGTTGCTGCTAGTGAGGTATATCTATGTTTACTTTATGAGATTGAACTGAAGACTGTAAGTGAAGAATTTAAATATGAGCATTGGATGGAAGCTATGAAAGAGGAACTTATGTAGATTGAGAAGAATCAAACTTGGGAATTGGTCCCAAGACAAACAAACAAAAACATTATTGGATCAAAGTGGGTATTCAAAAATAAGTTGAATGATAATGGAGAATTGGTCAGAAAAAAAGAAGGGCTTATGTGTAAGGGTTACTCACAAGTAGAAGGCATAGATTTTTAGGAGACTTTTCCTCTGGTGACAAGAATGGAAGCTATTATAATTTTCTTAGCATTTTCTACTCATAAAGATTTCAAGGTTTATTAGATAGATGTCAAGTTTGTTGGAAATGGGATTCCATTTAATTGCAATCCTAAACATTATTTCAAGTATCTCCTAAGTCCTTAGAAAGTGTTCCCCAACACTAGGATTAAAAAGAGATTAATATTGAATGAAATAATCATGTTAATAGACAGTTGTAATTAATTATAATTGTTAGGAGCATGTGAGGGCATCCAATATGAGTTCCTAAATTATAGGGGCACATGGGGTGCCCACATGGAAGGTGGAACCTACCTTGAGTTAAGTTAACTATTTGGAGTAAAAGATAACACCTCTATAATGCATGTAAAGATCCTAGAAGTTAGGGATTGATGTTTAAATGCATGAAGTTTAGTTTAGTTTAGTTCATATCAGTTCAGTTCAATTCGGTTCAGTTTAGTTAAGTTCAATTCGGTTATGGTTTAGTTATCTTTAGTTAGTTTTAGTTGAATGCTTGTTGACTTCAGTTAACCTGGAATGCATGACTAATGACTTGAGTTGCATGACAGATAACAAGTGACTAATTTTAGTTAATAGGGGATGATCATTCTTGCATGAATGGTGAAGAGATATGTTTCAGTTAACAGAGATTGACTTGGACCCTCCTTAGGTGCTCAAGTTGGATTTTTTGAGTTAACACTTTTGCATGATAAGATATTTCAGAAGGCTGAGTTAAGTGGGCCCATTCTTGGGTTCCAACTTTGAGGATAAGCTTTGAAGATATCTTCAAAATAAAGGTTGAGTTATGAATTTAGTTTGGGATGCCAAAATGGATGAAGGAATAGATTTGACATTGTTCTTCATGGTAGAATTCTAATTGCATGAGATAGGTGTAGCTTTTGTGAGATAGGGATTGAGCTTTGTAATTGTAACTCTTTGGAGTTTACAAGGTTGATTTTGCCTATTTATCTCAAGCAAGCTGAAGAGAGTTTGTATCAGTTTTTATTGCAAGTTGTGAAGAAGATTTGTTGAAGGAAAAAGAAGCATCTCAAGCAAGGATTGGAATTATTGTATTCTTATTATGAGATTAAATAATATATTGATTCTTGGTGGAGTTTTTCTTGAAAGGGTTTCTCCATGGTATATGTTGTGTATCTTCTAATATCCTATCTAATTCTTCTACAACCTTCTATCTTTACTCTACAAATGGTAAAATGAATTAATCGAATTAATCATCCATAAAGAATTTGTAACAAAGAATACATATTTAGATCAAAAATCATAAACTTTTACAAAGTATTAAGCTACATAAACACCTCAATTTTCAACAAAGTCTACATTTTTGAATGGTAAGCTAGAAGAAGAGGTATACATACATGGAACAACCGAAAGGATTTTAGTTGTCAGATCAATTAGATATGGTTGTAGATTGAAGAAAGATTTATAAGGATTGAAGCAAGCTCCTAGAGCTTGGTATGCAAGGCTAGCCAGGTACTTGATTCATCAAGGTTTCAACAAAGGTATGATAGATAGTAATCTGCATTTAAAATTGAAAATGACAAAATCTTGATTGTAGTTGTATATGTTGATGACATTATTTTTGGAGGAAATGAAACTATGTGTAATCTGTTTGTGGAAGAAATGCAAAAAGAATTTGAGATGTCTATGTTTTGAGAGATGAATTTATTTTTTGGGCTACAAATTAATCAAACAAAGAAAATAATTTTTATTTCACAGTCTAAGTATGTGAAAGAGATGTTGAAGAAGTTTGGGATGGATGGTTCCAAACTGGTATGCACTCCTATGGTGACTGGTAAATATGGTGATCGGTATGCAAATTAGGTAAATATGATGATTCACCTAAGGATGATAAGAACAAATATAGATCTATGATTGGTGTACTATTGTATTTGACTGCTACTAGACTGGATATTATGCATGTTGTTTGTCTTGTGGCTAGATTTCAAGAAGATCCTAAGGAAACACATGTTGCTATTGCTAAAAGAATATTCAAATACTTGAATGGCACTTCAAATTATGGCTTATGGTATCTTAGGGTTATTGAATTTATATTAAGTGCTTATACAGATGCAGATTGGGATGGATGTGTAGATGAAAAAAAAAGTACAAGTGGTGGTGCATTATTTCTTGGTTGTAGACTGGTGGCATGGTTGAGTAAAAAGCAAGATTCAGTTTACTTATCTACTACTAAAGCTGAGTATATTGCTACTACATCTTGCTATATACAAGTTTTATGGATGAAATGGACATTGAAAAATATCATAGTTGTGTATGATGATCCTATTTCTATCTTATGTGATAACACAAGTGCAATTAACATTTCAAATAATCCAGTGATGCACTTGAGGACAAAGCATATGTCTATTAGGTATCACTTCTTGAGAGAGAAGGTTGTTGAGAATGAAACTTAAAGCTTGAGTATGTCCCTACAAAGGATCAAATTGCTGATATATTTACAAAGGCTCTATCTAAAGATACTTATGGAGATGCATCAGTGTGGTGGGTCTATGGATCTATCTTTCTTCTAGACCAATGTTTTGGTGGCTACCTCTCAGGGGGAGCAAGTAGTGTCATGTGTTGTCATTGTATGAGTATTATTTTTTTAATGTCAAAGGGGAAATCAATGTAAAATATCCTTTTCCTTTTCCATTGATGTCAAAGGGGGAGAGGAAGAAGATGAGAAGAGAAGAGTATCATGTGAAAAATATTATCTACTAAGGGGGAGGAACAAAAAACAAAATCATGAGAAGTGTGTTTAGAGTTAGTATGTTGTCTTTGATGTTTTTTCACATCATGTGTTGCCATCAATGATGTAGGAGTTAATGGTGACTCCTCAACACCCCCAAGATCAGTTGCGACCAAAACCACTTCCACAAGAGAGAGAATGGAAAGAAAGCTTGCTTCACAATGCAAGATTGATTGATTGCTTGATTAAAAATGTACATGAGATGCCTTGCTTATATGGGCAAGGTTGAGAGATAGGAATGAATATGATGTTGACAAATGTCATGATCCTATGACATGAGACAACCAACAACCTAATCACCTAGGAAATGATGCATCCTAGCTAGATAAGATAAGTTCTAGATAAGCCAACTAAGCCTTCTAGAAATAATCTTTTACCTAAGTAAACTTAACCATGTGAATATGTCCCCTAATTACCTAGTGGATGAATTAGCTAGGTACAAGACAATTATTCACACCAACACCCCCCCTTAAGTGCAACTTAGGGAGAAGATTATTATGCAAAATGTGCAAAGACTATGACTATGGGTCCCGACTACTAGGCCATGTTAGGTACCCATTTACAAATGTAAATGAAGCAATCTCTCACAAGTGGAGAAAAGGAGAAAACCCTGTGGGACAAAACTCCTCGCCAAAAGAAAGAAAAGAAAAGAAAACAAACATGATGTATGGAGGACTCAATGATACCCCCCAAGGACAACATGCATCATGTATATACAATCAAATACCCCCCCATAAGAAGGAATTAGAGAGATAAGATATCCCCCCCATGATGAAGAAGCTCCAATGCTGATGAAGAATGCCTGAAAACAAAAGATTACCCAATGTCTACAAGCAACACATCTTCCCTTAGGAAGAAACAAATCCATAAGTTGATGATGAAGCCACTCCATGTCCAACTGAAAGGAGGAAGCATGAATGCTCATGTATGCCTCTGAAAACTGATGAAGATTCTCCAAGCTTGAATGAGCCACAATAGAATCATGGTCAAACTGAACCAAGAAACATGACAAATCAAGTGATGGAGGAAACTCATGAATGTCAATCTCCAAAGAAAAAGAAGATGGGATAATAGTTGTACTGAAACTGTCATCAAAGAGGAGAGAAATCCCCTCAAGTGTGTCCTCCAAATCTGCAGTATAAGACTCCATGAACAAGTTAGAAATCCCTGTCAAATACTCATCCCATAAAGCAAGATCTGAAAAACTATGATCATCCTGCTGAATAGAAGCATCAATGGTTGAAGGAGCAGGAGGTGGAGGAGTAGGACGCTCACACTGGTCTCAAGAATACCAAGGTGTAGATGACCAAACTTCTCCTCACTATCATGGTTCACACTCAATGGAGTGTGTGATGCAGTCAAAGGAACATTATCATCTTCTGAAGCAAAATGAGAAAAGGAATATACACGAGATGCATGATCAACCATCCCAATAGCAACAATATCCCTAGTCTCCAAGTCCCTTATGTACACCCTATCTGGAGTGAACTCAATTGTTTTACCTTGACCCCCATGAGTAATTTGGTAAATAGAAAGGAGATTAGTGGACAAGGAAGGAACACAAAGTACATCATTAAAGCTCCCTTCCCCCATATCAATAGAACCCTTCCCACTTACCTTCATATATGTATTGTTACCCATCAATATATGAGGTGAATTACAAGGCTCAAAAGAAGAGAACATATCCATAGAAGATGCCATATGATGAGATGCCCCTAAATCAAGAAGCCATCTATGAGATGAAGACTTGTAGAGGCCAAGAGTGCTTGTCCTTTCATCTTGTGTAGCCTAGAAGTAGATCCTGTGTCCTATGACTGAGATGATGATGATGGAGCTGCCGATTGAGATGTTGAAGAAGTACTAGACACTAATGAGGGTAGCTTAATGTTATTCTTTTGAAGAAGGTGTGTAAGTTCATCAATCTTCTTATTATAACATTTATGCTCATCATGTCCTAACCTTTTACAATATGCACATTTTGACTTCTTCTTTTTAGATGATTCCTCTTTAGAAGAGGATGTAGACTCAGGAGTGCTATGTGAAGGAGGATCTTTACCCTGCTCATTAAACTTGGGTGCCTTGTTCTGCTTCTTACCTTTTCCACTTGAATACTTTGTCTCCTTTGCAACAAGAGCATGAGATCTAGAAGACTTCAATGTGCCCATGTGTACCAACTTTGCTTGTTCCCTTGTGAGTTGAGCTGCAAATTCATCAAGAGAAGGCATTTTGTATGCATTTCCAAGAGCATCCATTGTAGCATAGAAAGTAGAAACAAACAATGAATAATTAGGACCAAGCTTAGCAAGAATAGAAAGTATCATCTATTCATCCTCTTTAGTAACCCCACAATTAGATAACTACAATCTAATAGAATTGAGCTTAGAGAAAAAGTCTTGGACATTGTCAAAATCTGAAGGATTAAGACCCATTAGTTCATTCTCCAACTTAAATTTTCTCATCTTATCTGGCTTACCAAAGAGACTCTCTAAAGTATTCCAAGCTTCATTAGGATGAGTGCAAGATGCAACATGATATCTAAGATCTGGAGAAATGGACAACTTCAAAGTACCAAGAGCTTCATCCCTTCTATCAAGCCATTTTCTTTGCTCTTTTGCTCCTGCAGGTTCTGGATCTTGACCAAATGTGATTCATTGCAACTTCGATTTTAACAATAATAACTCCATTTGAGATTTACACTCATGATAGTTATATGGAGTTAGAATTAAAACTTTTGTCAAATCCATGATACAATGAGATATTACAAGAGAAGAACAACAATTTTCCCTCATAATACAAGATATCAACCCCTTTGTCCTAATAAGATTACACTTTTTTGCAAATTTACAAGGAATCCCAAACTATCAAATCAACTACAAACTAAAAATATGAAAATCTGGAGACAAATCTACAAAAAGTGCATGATTAGATCTGAAGTGCTCTCGAATACCTTTCTGATGCCACAAATTTGGGAAAAAACGGAGATCGGAGCACAAAGATATGAGCTCGGAAGCAGAAAATGATGATCGGGCTTCAATCTGGAAAAAGAGGCACAAAACTACAAAATCTCTTCAAAATATCTACACCACTGAAAAATTCAGACTTCCAGCTTTCCGTCGATATTTCGTTTGAAAAATTTCGCCTCCATATGCAAAAGTTATGAAAAATGAAAAAAAGGCCTATAAATAGGCACTTGGGGGCAAACACAGAAGGCTAATTAGGTGCAATTTTTCAGCACCAGGGGCTTAACTAAAGTTGGCCATATGACCTTAGGCGTACAATTTGCAAAAAAAATACCTCTTAGAGCTTTTTTACAAAGTGTTCGGCCTTATACATTGTGTGGTCAGCTTTTGAAGATTTGAATTTATATAAAAACTTTAAACATTAAAAAAATGCCAATAAAGTAAGGCTGGCGTAGATTTAAAACCTGTACCCTTCGGCATACAATGATGACACTACCCGCACAAGGACGACCTATAATGGTGATTTGGCCTTTGTACCACTGACTGCAGAATAACTTGTACCCTTTGACAAATTTGAAGCCCGTATATATCGCCAAGGCAGAGGTAAGCCGACTGATAGAAGAGCATACCTGCCGATGTACCAGGCGAGGACCAATGTACTCACCAATGCCGAAGGAAGCTATGCCAATCAGGCCTGCCGTGATATTTGACCAATAATGAATAAGCCAATGATGGGATGTTGTGAACTCGTACCCACAAAGTAGGGATCGGAGATCACCGATAATAAAGACTCTGCCAATCTACCCGCGTACAAAGAACAGGTACCAGTAGATCTGTACCAGCCGATAGAAGGATCCAATGTATCTTTGACTAATGCTAGCCATGGATCTAATGAGGCTGGAATAATGATGAGGTCGTGGATCTGGTGACCGAAGCCCAGGCAATATGAACTTGAAAGGACACTGACAGTTCTGTGAAGATGCTGCAGTACGCAGAGAATATTCTCTGTAGAATATACCGCTTGAATTTTCCACAAAACTTTTGAAAGAAAAATATAGCCCAATAATTTTTGCCCAGAACACAATAATATTTTTCCAAATACAATTTAAAATTTTGCCCCAAATTTATTTTTAAAATACTGCAGAAAATATTTTACTGAAAATATTTTTTTTTGCGAAAATATGAAAATCGTACTACAGAGGGAGCTGTTCTAGCAAAAAAAATTGCCTCAAAAACAACTTTACCCAATATGGACGAATTTACAATCAAAATATGTCTGCAAAAGCTTCTGAAATCAACCGTGAGGTTATTAAAACCCCAATCTGCACCCAACAAAAATCTTCAAGCCAAAATATCACCCTCAGATCTGGGAAGGAATCTGCAACACCTGGAGAGCTTTGATACCATGTAGGAGTTAATGGTGACTCCTCAACACCCCCAAGATTAGTTGTGACCAAAACCACTTCCACAAGAGAGAGAATGGCAAGAAAGCTTGCTTCACAATGCAAGATTGATTGATTGCTTGATTACAAATGTAGATGAGATGCCTTGCTTATATGGGCAAGGTTGAGAGATAGGAATGAATATGATGTTGACAAATGTCATGATCCTATGACATGAGACAACCAACAACCTAATCAACTAGGAAATGATGCATCCTAGCTAGATAAGATAAGTTCTAGATAAGCCAACTAAGCCTTCTAGAAAGAATCTTTTACCTAAGTAAACTTAACCATGTGAATATGTCCCCTAATTACCTAGTGGATGAATTAGCTAGGTACAAGACAATTATTCACACCAACAAATGAAAAAGGGGGATATTGTTGCAAAAATGAAGGTGTTGTCATTGATGTCAACTGGTCAATTGGTTATCAATTGGTTGCTATTTTCATTGATGCCATAAATGCAAGTTATTGGTTGTATATGTCGAAGATATTGAGAAAATTGTAATGAAGATAGATTGGAGGTGTTTAGTGGTTGCTCTTGGTTTTCTCTGACATTTTCTCCTATGTTTGTGTGGTTCAAATATGTTGATCATGGTTGTTGGAACCTGATATATCTAGATTTTTGGATTCTAATTTATTGTACAATGTGACTTATGTTCACTAGTTGTGAACTGTGGTTTTCTGTGTTTCTGGATGAGGTATGGGAGAAATCTTGCTAGTCCAAATTTCCTTTTGGTTAAGTCTTATAACTTGTAGTTATGGATTTAAGTTTTTATGATTTTGTTGAAGATAATTTTGGTGTCTGGAAGGATTTGATTATGCTTAGGGTTGTATGAGCTTAATTGTTCTATGCATTTTACACTTGTTTGGCTGAACTTGAGTTGAACACTACCTTTGAAGTTGATGAAGTGTGTTGGGACCTACTTGGCTCATCATCAAGCATGTGTTTAGGCTGCCCTCATTCTAATTCCACCCTAGGATGTTTTGGAACTGACCTAATTTGAGTTTAATGATGGATGATTGACTTTGGATATGTTTCAAAGTTGAAGATGGTATAAATACAAGATGAGTTAGTGGTGAAAGAAGTACAAAGATATAAGTGCAAAGAAATAGAGAAGATAGATGTGAATCTCTGTGTGTGTGTGATGCGAGTGTGGCAGATCAGTGCAAAGTATAAATTTTGAGTTTCTGGATGCAGTGAGCTAAAGGTGTACTCTATCTTTCATGCATGTATACAAGTGGTTGAGTAAATTGTGGTGGAAATCTATGTTGCATTGAGATTGTCTTCTCTCTATAACATCTCTTCTATATTCTTTGTATCTCTATGGTAGTGAGCCCTCCAGGTGGTTAACCCTGTTGGACAGTGAGTCCTTATCCGAACAGTGAGTCCTTGTTTTGGTAGGGAGACTTTTCTCTAGTAGTGAGCCTTTGTAATTGGTTTTGATATTCTCTATAGTGTGAGTTGATCCTCACCGTGGTTTTTCCCTTATTGGGTTTTCCATGTAAATCTGGTGTTACTATGTTTATGTGATGGTTTTCAATTTCTACACTTGCACTTAATGTTTAATCATTTTAGCAGAGTTAAGGATTTGTGATTGATCTAAGTTCTAGTGAATGTTTTAAAAAGTTTAAATTTACTACAACTAAATTGGTCCCCATCTTAGTTTTCTTGTTCAACAAATGTAAGGTAGAATTTCTTTAGAATTTAGAATGTATACACATATTCCAAAAATAGTGTTTATTTTTTAGTTATATATGTGTAGTGCATAAATATTTCATTTATGCACATGAACATACATGAGACATACCTTCTGATTTCATCTTGAAATACTCTTAACTATGATTGTTAATTTCGTTTGCAAGGAAAATAACTATTGAAATAGAAAAGTGTTGAATTGCATTACGGAACTTAATATAATACAAAAGTATGATGATTAGATTGGTTATACCAGAATTAGATGGAGTATTTGCTGATGACTTAGATATAGAATGATATGTGAAGTACATGGTAGACTATAGCACACTAGAATATGATGCTAATAGATGGTCTAAAATGGAGGGATACCCCTTGTCATAATGAGATTTCCTTATGGGAATGGGTGCCGAAGAGTGTAGATTTGCTTTTCTAAATCTAATTTGAGTTGCTTTTTATGAAACATGAGCTTGGCCAAGCTTTGTAGTCATTTTAACTACAAAACAGATTATTTTTTATTTATCCTCTCTCTATTTTTCTTAAAATACCTAACATGGAACTTGCACATTCTAACAATAGATAGAAATACATGTAGTTAGGCATGCACATATTCCACCTTGAAAACTATATCTATTTCTAAGTGTTTCATGCAAGGTCAAGTTTTCTTCAATAGATTGAAGAATTTTGGGGAAGCAATACTTTGTGGTTGGGTGGAAAAGCACCTCAACCATGTTCTTGTCCACCAGTGGAGGTGAGATATCAAATGAATTTTATTGGAATCCTATTTATGTACTAGTATCATTGTTGTAATTGATGTAAATAATGTAATTGTTGTATTGACTTTGAGGCGTGGAATGCCAAGTCAAACTTTGTAAATTGATTATTGACATTTGGAAATGAGTATATTCATTTTTTTTTTAATTTATCACCATGAAATTGCTAAATAGAAATAGCTATGGGATTTATGCCATAAATTTTATATTCATATTGTCAATCTTTAATTTATTGAGGAAAATTTAGTTGGGCATGTTACAAATCAAATTTCCCTTTATTTTACTAGATATTCTTCATATTATTTATTTTTGGTGCTTATTCCAACCCTACTATATAAAAACTCCTCAATCTCCTCTTTGTGATGTTGCCATATTTGATTCTTCTATTGTGCTTATGTGTCACTATCTTATAGTTCACCATCATGATATTTATATAAATCTAAAACATTGAATATTGGTGATTGATGCAGAGCATCTAGGGTGTAAAAGAAATCTTACATAAAAAAAAAGATTGTTTATTTTTTTAGGTTTAGTGATTTTTTTAAGGGCTAAAAATGATAAGATTACTTACTATTTTTAGTAAGTTGGAAGGGCTAAAAATTCCATTTTTCTATTTTTAGTAAGTTTTCATTTGTGCACATATAAACATGAAATCTTACATAAAGCTCCAAAATGGTAAAATGAAGACAATGGTGAAGAAACCACTTCAATACCATTTTCCATTTGTGAGATATTAATAATTTGTCTTAAATATCCCTTTTAAAATATTCAAAGTTAATTTTGAGGTACCTAGAGGTTTCAAATGGGCCTAAAAAAAGGTCATAAAAAATCATGGTATACTATAAGTATACCGTTGTGGACCTCATGATCAATGATATATTTCTAATGATGTAGATGGTTTGTCAATCTAAAGCTTGAGTCAAAAGTTATGGCTTCCAGAAGTTGGACTAAAATTTTGGAATTTTCTAAGGCAAAAAAAGGGGTAATTGAATTTGTTTGGTGCCAAAAAAAAAGTGACAATTTGCTGGAAAGTGGAAAATCATATAAAGTGGTTACAAATGAAAAGGGATCCATTCTAGATGAGAAGGTAGATGAAATTATTCCTTTTTAGTACAAAATGAAGGTTGGGGTTTCAATGGTCATTATTTCCATTCATAGACTTGCATGTCATATTTTTTGCATGTATTTGTAGCCTAAATTTTTGTTATAGCAGTCTTGTGACTAGATAGTTGTAATGCATTTGATTGCATGTATGTAAATGATTTCTAAGAATATAATAAAGTTGCATGCTTTTTATTCTTGAATGTTATTTTTTGTGTAAGGCATGTTCAAGGGAGAGACTCCCTTCATCAATGATATGCCCAAATTTTTGGTATCTTTAGTTCATATGCATTTTTTGAATCGAACCTTTTGAAAACATTACAAGGATGGAAATTTTTTATCCTTAATTTGTTATATTTTCTAAATGAATGATTTAATCTTTAAAGAGACACCATCACTACATCTCCAATTGAAAATCTCTTATTTAATCTCTTCCAATTATATCTACCATTCATCCTTTCCCACCAAATCCTTAATTTCACATGCACTTCTTTCATATGTTCTATGATTTTTTTTTCTAAACTTATCCTCTCTTCATTGCTAATATCTCTTAACTTTTTTAAATTCTTTGGAATACTACCATATGATATTGAAAATGGTGTTTTCTATGTAATTCCACTTACTATATTTTTATAGGAACACTCAACTTGTGCTAAAATTATATCTTGATTTCCTTTCCTTTCCCCAACCAAATATTTCAATAAATTACTTAAACTGTTATTTCCACTTTCTATTTTCCCATCAATTTATGGGTGATTTTGAAATTGAACTTCAAATCTATATTCATCTTCTTGAAAATTTCTTCTTAAAATATGCAATAAAATTAACATTTATGTTTGAAATAATGCTCTTTCAAAACCCATACAATCACATGACAACTCTAAAAAATAGAGAAACTATATGTAGTGTATAATTTGTCTTCTAACATGGAATGAAATGTGTTATCTTAGAAAATCTATCCACAACTATAAATATTTAATAATGTCCTCTCTATGTTCTAGATAATCCTCATACAAAATCCATTCTAAAATCTTCACAAATTCTCTCTAGAACTTGTAATGGTTGAAACAACCCAAAATTTTGATTGCTCCCATTTGGTAATTAATAAATCTTACAACCTTGAATATAATTTTTCAAATTTTTAAATATTTGAGGCCACTTAACAATGTTTTATCTTATCTATTCTAAAATTACCAACTAAACCATTATTGTGCTTCTCCTTGATAAAAACTTCCCCACTAAGCTTCTTGGAATACATTGTTGGTTACTTGTAAAAAAAAAGTTATTTTAAATTAAGTAATAAAGACATTTTATTTCATCCATGCATACCAATTATTTACATAATTTCCATGTTTCTATAAAATTAGGATAATCTTCATACAAATTCTTGAATTAATCAAATCCAACCATTTCTAGTCTCATTTTTGTTATTAAATTTTGTCTTATACTCAATAGATTTACAACCTTGTTTAATTTTTTGATGCAAAGTTTCAACACAAAATAGTAACTTTGCAAAAACTCTACACATCTCATGTATTTTATTCTACTTTCCTTGAGTATTCAAATATTATAATGATTGATGAAGTGTATACACCACAAATTATTTTTGTAGCAAGTACTATTTACACTTCTTCAAGGCTTGGATGATGGTATAAAATACTTGGTCATAGAATACATATATCTTGTATCACTCAAATTCTCACTAAAATAAGATAGTAATCTACCTTCTTGAATTAATACTCTCCTATTGAATTTTTATTTGGATCAAAATTAAATTGAAATAATTTGTTAAAATATAGGAATTCTAACACTGGTTTTTAGCCCTAGATTTATCTCTTCAATACAATAGGGAGTGAAAGGATGAGAGCGCAGGTGGGCTTGAGAGTTTTGAATCTAGCGATGATGAAGGAGCAGATGAGGATGACCTAGATGGTGGCTTCCTAGAGGCTGAACGGCGTGAGGAGTCTGCCTTTGTTGCCTGGTTCTACTAGCATGGTGGCATTGATTCTGCTAGGGGAGGTTGGGCGGCTATGTTGCCTCCTTTCCTCTTTGGCTTAGGTGTGAGCGCGAATAGGTGAGGGATGATGTAAGGAAAGCTTAGGTGCAGAACAAACTCTCCTAACTCCAAAACCTCAGTGAAGAATGCAAAGGTGACTTTAAATTTTCAATTACAGTTCAATTAAGATACACATGAAAGGAATAATAGAACAAAGAAATGAATATACACAATTGGACACCAAATTTACGTGGAAAACCCTTATGGGAGAAAAACCCACCACACCAAGAAAAGCCCTCTTTGTATTATAGCAAACAAAATTACATACAAAGTACAAACTTCACTTTCTGATGTCAATTTAAAGCAACATCATTCATTGATCAATCTTGTACAAAATGGCTCTCAGAAACATCCGATGAATCCACTTAGATCAATTCATGTTGAATCGAGCAACACTTCGTTATCTCACACTATTCATCATCATTCACCATTTCCAGAGAGTAATCCATTCTCTCACAGTCTGTTCATCTCCCTCATAGGAACGGTCACAATAGTCCAAATACTAATGGTTCTCCTTCTGCTTCGCTCATTGGTTCAGAACACACCACGTAGGACAATCGTTCAGTCAAAGAAGTTTAGACAAAATCGCATGTCGATGAGACACTAGGCCGTGTCTCCCCGATGCCACAATGCCCGACTGTCATTATCGGTAAGAGTCACTACCATCGGCAAGAGTCATATAGAGTTCAAACCTATCATCCAGACTCACTCTATCACTAAGAAATCACATCGATATCCACTACAAAACCATCGACAAGGCCACCGCTATCAGTGAGACATCATACCAAACACAAATCCAGCTTGTGCATATCTATTGAAAATAGTTTCACTATCACTAAGAGTCTTATAGAACCTTATGTCATACTGATTCATACCCGTCGGTAAGAGGAAAACCATCGGCAAGATTTCTCACTGAAAGCACCTATCGGTGAGACCAATAGTCATCGGCAGGAGATCACACTGAAGGCATACCCGACAGTTCATATTACTCCGACCAGTCTATCAACAAGAGAAACACCATCCAAAAGAGGTTACAATGAAGTTCATCACATGGAGATCCATCGACAGTTCACAAAAAAATCCATCGGTGAGACTAGCACTCTTGGCAAGATTTCATACCGGCTGCAAACCTATCAGTCAAGAGTCTCCTTGATGACATTCGTCACCAATGCGTAAAATATCAACCAGACATACTCTGTCAGAATGAGTCACTCTGAAGCTTCATGTCTCTCCCTGATGCCACTCATTGCCATGAGTCTCCTCGATAACCATTAGGAAACATCCCATCGAAAAGAGGTTTGTCTGAGTGGAATGAGATGGAAAACTCACAACAATATGCATGTCTTGCTGATGACTCCCATCGGCAAGAAAAAATCAAAATCTCAGCGATCTGAGCACTTTAGAAGTTTAGAACACAACTGCTAGTCAGTTAAGACATTCAGAGGGTCTCACCAACTTTACCCTTTTAGGAGTTTCATGTCTGTAAGCTTGAGGCACATTTTCCAACAATCTCCCACTTGACGAAGATCTTACTGACACCTCCAAAGCACAACAAAACTATTGAAATTCATGGGCACTAAGGCCATCAAACTGGCACACCACCTGAACTTGTCTGTGCTCACTGGTTTCATCAATGCATCTGCAACATTTTCTATAGTATCCACTTTTTCTAAAGAGACCTTTCCATCCTCCACCATATCTTGTACAAAATGATACTACCCATCAATATGTTTCGTCTTGGCATGGAAAGTAGGATTTTTTGCCAAACAAATAGCACTCTGACTGTCACAGTAAATTGTAATTTTTGTTGCATCAAACCCAATGTTAGAACACAAACATTTTAATCAGATTGCTTCTTTACATGCATGTGTTGCTGCCATGTATTCTGTCTCTGTAGTGGACAAAGTGACTACAACCTACCGCTTGCTCATCCAACTAACTGCACCACCATTCACCATGAAAATATATCCAGTGGTAGATCTTCTACTGTCAATGTCCCCTGCCTAATCAGAATCCACATAGCCTCGAATGCTGAGAGTCCTCTATGATTCAACCAAATTTCCATCATAACACAAAGCATATTCTGAAGTGCCCTTTAGATATTTGAACACTCTTTTCACAACATCCCAATGTGTCCTTCCAGGATTTTCCATAAAATGACTAAGTACTTCCACTGCTTGGGCAATGTCTGGCCTTGTACAGACCATTACATAGATTAAACTACCAACTGCACTAGCATAAGGCACTCTGGTCATGTCCTCTATCTCAGTAGGAGATTTTGGACAGTCTTCAACATATAGCTTCATTCCCTACATAACTAGAACAACTAGTTGCTTGCAATCAATCATACAAAATCTCTCCAGAATAGTATTAATATACTTACTCTGACTGAGCCAAAGTTTTCTACTCTTCCTGTCCCTAGTTATTTCCTCTCCTAGAATATACCTAGTTGCACCAAGATCTGTCATTTTGGACTTTGCAGACAACTGAGATTTTAGATCAAAAATCATTAACTTACTATTTCCTATGAACAACATATCATCAACATAGAGAGCAATAATAAGAACACGATCATTTTGAGCTTTGAAGTACACACAATGATTATATTTTGATCTTACAAATCCCAATGACAAAACAAATGTGTCAAACTTCTGGTACCACATTCTAGGAGATTGTTTTAATCCATACAGAGATTTTTTCAACTTGCAAACCAATTTTTCTTTACCTTTTTCCACAAAGTGCTCAGGCTGGGACATGCAAATTTCTTCTTCAAGGTCATCATGAAGAAATGTTGTCTTCACATCCATCTGTTCAATCTCTATGTCATACGCCACTACAAGTGACAAAAGAAATATGATAGACGTCAGCTTAGCTATAGGAGAAAATATTTCTCCATAATCAATTCCCTCTACCTGGGAATAACCCTTCACAACCAACCTCACCTTATACTTTTCCACACGCCATCCAGACCTATTTTCTTTTTAGATACCCATTTGCAGCCAACAACTTTTCTACTTCAGGCAAGGGCACCAAACTCCAAGTATCATTCTTTTCTAATGATGCCATTTCTTCATTCATGGCTTCCAACCAAGAGTTTGAATCAGACATTCTAAATGCCTCTTTCACAGTCCTAGGCTCATCAGTGCTAGAAATTAAAGCATAGGCACAAGTAGAATCTAACAAAGAAAACCCATACCTATCAGGTTGCTTTCTTTCATGAGTTGACCTCCTCACAGGCTAAGGCTAAGGTTGATCTTCTTCTTCAGAATTCTCAGAACTACTTGAGCTCTCCTCAGTTTTAGGTACATTTTGAATTTTGAATTCCTCTTTATTTGGTGTCAGAGGAATTTCAACTACATCCTTTTTATCTTCTGATTTTGTCTCTAACTGTAGATCAAAAGTAGAAGGCTTCAACTCATGAAAAATAACACTCCTGCTATATAGAACCTTCTCCATATCAGGATTCCAAAGCTTGTATCCTTTTATGCCAACACTATAACCAATAAAAATACATTTAACAGCCTTGTTTTCCAATTTAGACCTTTTTTCATTCCGCACATATGCATATGCCTCACAACCAAAGAAACGAATGTGTCTTAGAGAGGGCTTCTTTCTAGACCAAGCTTCCAAAGATGTTTTCTCAACAAGAGTAGAATTAGGAGAATAGTTTATTAAATAACATGCTGTTGCAACTGCCACAACCCAAAAATTCTCCTCCAAGCCAACACTGCTTAGCATACTTTGTGCTCTTTCCATGACTATCCTGTTGAACCTTTCAACAACTTAATTTTGTTGCAGAGTGTAGGGTGTAGTTTTATGTCTTTTAATCACATGATCTTTATAGTACCTTTCAAACTCATAAAAAAAAAACTCACCGCCATTGTTAGTCCTTAAATTTTTTATTTTTCTTCCAGTCTGATTTTCCACAAGGTTTTTAAATTCCTTAAAATGACTGAACACTTCTTCTTTACTTTTCAAAAAATAAACAAATGCCCTTCTTGAATAATCATCAATGAACGATACATAATATCTTGATTTAGACAAAGAAGGAACATTTACTAGACCAAAAACATCAGAATGTATGTAGTCAAGTAAACCAGAAGATTTGTGAGGACTGGAATAAAAAGAAACATGGTGTTGTTTACCATATATACAATGTTCACAAAATTCAAATTCAAGGTTACAATCATCAAGCCCTTTAACTAGGTTTTTATTTTTCAAGGTTTTAAAACCTTTTTCACCAATGTGGCCAAGCCTATGATGCCAGAGCATAGTTTTTTCTATTGGAAGTTTAACTTCCATAGAGTTTGCACTATCAAGAACTTTTTTCTCCTTTTCTCCATGAGTAGCCTTCTGTGAATTTACAGAGACACTATTGCATTGCACAACATGTGCATCCAACTTATACAAGGTACCAATACGAGCACCCCTAGCTAGCACCATTGAGCCTCTAGTCATCTTGCAACCATTTCTAGAGAACATGACTTGCACTCCAATATCGTTTAGCTTACTAAAAAAAAGTAGATTTCAAGCCAGACCTGGTATATGCATTACATCATTGATTCCGTTCACTCTTCCATTAGGGAATTGAATTCTGACTCTTCCACGACCAACTATTTCTAGAGATGAATCACTTGCCAAATACACCCTTCCACCATCATATTTTCATACTTAGTGAACCAATCTCTATGAGATATCATGTGGAAAGATGCTCTAGAATCAATCATCCATACATCATCTGATGCCGGAGTTGCCAAGGCTGCAATGAAAGCATCTGCATCAATTTGAGAAGAATCGGTGTCAGAAGAATACTTCTTCTTTTTCTACTCTTTGCAATCCTTTCGAACATGACTAGGTTGCCCACAATTCTAGCACTTCACCTTGGACTTCTTTCTAGAAGACTTTGATCTCCCTTTTGATTTTGATTTGGACTTCTTGTCCTTCTTCTTTCCTTTTTCTTTTGATCTACCTCTAACAACAAGGGCTTCCTTTTCCATCTTAGAAGATTTTCTTCTCATCTCTTCTGATAATAAATAAGCAACAACATCTTCCATCTTAAAAGTGGATGTTGTATTCCTAATAGCCATCACCAAGTGATCCCAAGAATCTGGCAAATAACATAACAACAACATACAATGATCTTCTTCATCAATCTTCACACCCACATATGCTAACTAAGTAATCAACATGTTGAAAGCATTCAAATGATCAGCAACAGACACTCTTTCCTACATTTTCAAAGAGTACAACTTCTTCCTCAAGAACAACTTATTCACCAAGGACTTTCCCTGATAAATAGCTCCCAGTCTTTTCCAAAAAGAGGATCCTGTCTTTTCTTCATGAACATTTAGAAGAATAGAGTCTGCTAAATAGAGCCTTATCAGCCCCTTTGATTTTTGATCTGCAAGGTCCCAATCCTCTTGCTTCATGCTTGTAGACTTCATTCCAGACACAGCAAGCCAAAGATCATGGTCAACCAACAGATCTTCCATTTTGAGTTTCCACAACTCAAAATTACTACCATTGAATTTCTCAATTTCAATCTTTCCTGATGTGCTTTCCATCTTAATATGTAATTTGAAATACTAGACTTCTATAAGACTCCCACTTAACAAAATTGACACAAAAAACCCAACGTACCCACAAGGATAACATAGCTAGCCAGGCTTTGATACCACTTGTAAGGAAAGCTTAGGTGTGGAACAAACTCTCCTAATGCCAAAACCTTAGGGAAGAATGCAGAGGTGACTTTAAATTTTCAATTACAGTTCAATTAAGATACACATGAAAGGAATAATAGAAAAAAGAAATGAACATACACAATTGGACACCAAATTTACGTGGGAAAACCCTTACGGGAGAAAAACCCACCACACCAAGAAAAGCCTCTTTGTATTACAGTAAACAAAATTACATATAGAGTACAAACTTCACTTTCTGATGTCAATTTATAGCAACAACATTCATTGATCAATCTTGTACAGAATAGCTCTTAGAAACATTCAATGAATCCACTTAGATCAATCCATGTTCAATTGAGCAACACTTCGTTATCTCACACTGTTCATCTTCATCCGCCATTTCCAGAGAGTAATCCATTCTCTCACAGTCTGTTCATCTCCCTCATAGGAATGGTCACAATAGTCCAACTACTAATGGTTCTCCTTCTGCTTTGCTCATTCGTTCAGAACACACCACATAAGACAATTGTTCGGTCAAAGAATTTCAAACGAAATCGCATGTCGGTGAGACACTAGGCCGTGTCTCCCTGATGGCACAATGCCCGACTGTCGTTATCAAAAAGAGTCACTACCATCAAAAATAGTCATATCGAGTTCAAACCTATCATCTAGACTCACTCTATCACTAAGACATCACATTGATATCCATTGCAAAACCATCTGCAAGACCACCGCTATCGGCGAGACATCATACCGAACACAAATCTAGCTTGTGTAGATCTATCAGCAAGAGTTTCGCTATCGCTAAGAGTCTTATAGAACCTTATGTCATACCAATGTTCATACCTATTTGCAAGAGGAAAACCATTAGCAAGAGTTCTCACTGAAAGCACATGTCTGTCAGTGAGACCAACAGTCATCGACAGGAGATCACACCAAAGGCATACCCGACAGTTCATATTACTTCGACCAGTCTATCGACAAGAGCAACACCATCAATAAGAGGTTACAATGAAGTTCATCACATGGAGATCCATTGGAAGTTTGTAAAAAAATCCATCAGTGAGACTAGCACTCTCGGAAAGAGTTCATATTGACTACAAACCTATCAGCCAAGAGTCTCCTCAATGACATCTATTGCCAATGTGTAAATCCTCATCGAGACATACTTTGTTGGAATGAGTCACTCAGAAGCTTCATGTCTCTCCTCGATGCCACTCGTCACCACGAGTCTCCCCAATAACTACTAGGAACCATCCCATAGGCAAGAGGTATGTCCAGGTGGAATGAGATGGAAAACTCATAGTGATAGGCATGTCTTGCCGATGACTCCTGTCGGCAAGACAAAATCAAAATCTTGGCAATTTGAGCACTTCAAAAGTTTAGAACATAGCTACTAGTCGGTAAGACATTCAGAGGGTCTCACCAACTTTTCCCTTTTAGGAGTTTCATGTTAGTAAGCTTGAGGCATGTTTTCCAACAAATGAGAGCTTTAAAATCTGTTGAAGATGATGAGGTGGGTTCTAAAGTTGGGGAGGATGTTTGGTTGCTTGTGCATGGGATATTCTTCCCTCTAGTGCCTTCTAGGTTGTGACTGTGTTTGGATCTAATGGCTTTTGGATCTTTTCAAGTGTCGCATGGCTTGTGGATGGTTGTTTGTGGGTGGATACTGTGGATTTTTTGGTTTAAGCTAGTTTCTTGCAATGGTCTATGGATGCTCTTGCTTGGAGTAGGGTTTCTTTCTTTGCAAGCGTCGGTTCCCTGATGTTTGGAGCTGCTTTGATTGTTTTTCATTGCTTTGCTTTCTTGTTTTGGAGGGTTTCAACTTCTTATTGGCAGTCCCCTGGGTCTCCTTTTCTCTTGAATCTCCTATTGTGGGGGTCTGGTGTGGTGTTTACTGCTTCCTTGGTACTACTTGGAGGACTTCAGTGGTGTGTGGATGTGAAGGTTTTTGTGAGGTGGACTAGTTGGAGGATTGGCCTATTCTTGGTCCTATTCGGTGTAATGGGATGGCTTGTGGGTTTTATTTGTTGGCCTATTTTTAGACTAGTTCCTTTTGGGCCTCCCTTAGCTCTTTTTTGTTGTCCTTTTGGTGGTGCTATGGTGGTTTTTCTTGCCTTGGGTGTGTAGTGGGTGCTCCTAGTTTCCCTTTTATGGACTGGTGGTGCTTCCTTGGGTTGGATCTATGGAGATTAGGTCCATCTCTAGCTCTAACCGATGTGTTAGGGAAGCTCGGGGGATTTATGGTTTGATTGTCTCTTAGTGTCCTTATTTTTGGGGCTCGCTTGTCCCTTTTTGGCTCAATTTTCTTTTGTTATCATTGGGCTTGGATCTCTGCTCACTTTGGTTCTTTGGTGTGCAGATTGTGGATTATTTGTAGCCAGTTGGGTTATGCTTATGGTGGTATCTTTGGGCCCAGTTTTGTGCTTTGTTGGAAGATTTCCTTGCTTCCTCCAACCTGTACTTGATGCTAGGGCTGCCTTGGGATGAGGTGTTTTCCCCCCCTTATGATTTCACTTCCTATTGGGATCTATGGCTTGAGTCTTCTATTGAGGAGGATATTGTTCCTTTTGAGGTGGAGTTGGTATTTGTAGTGTTGCTTGGTGGCTCTTCTCCTTTATGTTGTCTCTTTTTGAGGTGTTGCTTGTGTAAGGAGGAGAGTGGTGTTTTTAGAGGTTTTGGGTCTCATTTCATCCTCTCTGTTGGAGGTGAGCCCTCTCCTCTTGAGGTGGAGGTGGGGTTGGCATCCCTACTAGAAAGATGCTATTGGGAGGCTACTGTTAGAAGATTGGTGGGATGCTAATGCAAAAAAGTTGATTTTTTGGGGATGTTCTCTTCCCTTGCTCAGCCTTGTTCTTCTCAGGTTGAGGTTGTGATTTTGGATGGGCTATTTGCTCTGATTAGGAACTTTGGCTGGCCTTTTTTTATTGGTTCTGATGTGAGTTGGAGCTATATCAGTGATGTTTTTCTTGAGTAGATGGTTTTTTGTTTCCTGGATGGTGTAGGCAGTTTCATTGTTCACTTATGGTTTCCTGGCCCTAGTTAAAATATGGTTGTAAAGGGATCTTGTCCCTCTCTTGTTATTTGTTGCAGCTTGTGTTGTCATGTCTTCTTGTTAATTGCTATTGTTGTTTTGCTGCTATTTGTATGTCATTTATCTTTTCACATCTTACCTACCTTGGATAGGGTTACAAAGCCCTTCAAAATTGATTGTAATGGGTTTTGAGGCCCCATCAAAACCTGCTTTACCTCTAATAAAAAACAATGGTTTTTAAATTACCTTTTTTATTTATGAATTTAAAGATTGTACTTTCTCTTGATTTCTATTTGAAATATTTCTTTCTTATCTTATAACTTATTATCCAATGGCACACAAATGCCACTGAAATCCCTAATGATTTTTTTATAGAAAAATTCCAAAAAATGAAAAGATCCTACCTCTCCAACATTTATTTAGGTAGTCCAATCAACAATTAATTTTTCTCTAGACCCATCTTCAAACCTTCAACTAAGATTGAAAATCCCAAATATATTAGTTCCATTTCAGAGCTACACTTCATATTTATTAATAGAGTTTTCTTCTCTAAATTTGTGCAATAATAGTCTATTTATGTTCTAGGTATTCTTCTTCTTCAATCTTACTAAGGAATTTAAAATATCATCTTAGTAAACAATCACAAGAGCTTACTTAAATGTTCTTTAAAGAGCTTTTCATCACACTCATCAATGTAGTTGGTGTATTTATTAAATCAAGGGAATAACTAACCCACTCATACTTGTCCTTCATTTATCTGCTATAATATTCCATTCATCTCCTTATTTGATTCTTATCTAATGATAACTACTCTTCATGTAAAACTTGGTAAAATATTTTTCTTGAATCAAACGATCCATTACATGATTTGTTAGGTTCTAAAATAGTAGGTTCGGAATCCTAGAGTCTTTCTTCACTTTCAAGGCCACAATTTTGTCTTCATGAATGCAAAGAGATGCTCATCTACAAACTGAAGTTTTTAAAGGTTAACATGAGAGTAGGTAAAATATCTAGCTCTTTGAAATCAAATTAATAAGGGTGTTTTTATAGGTCTCTAAAATAAGTTAATAGTTAAATCTTGGGATGATTGATCAATGTATCAAATAATATCTATACCTACTTGTGTTCTCAACCCTTAAAAATTATCACTAAGTTAAGAAAACAATAGTTGCAACAAACATTTTTATAGCTCTTTAAATACTCCACATATATCTATAGATAAAAAAATTAATATAATACCTTAAAATGGTTTATTTAATACTTATAGAAATTCGTAGAGTATAAACATGCTAGAAATGATTCACTAAATGTGAAAAATTTTAGTTAAAATTTATTCCTAATTTTCAATATTGAATCATAAAAAATAGTGTATAAACCCATTTATATTCCTATAACTATCGGTGAATAGTTCAAGTCTTCAAAATTAGTGCTTTATATGGCCACATAGCCATATACAACCATTAAAAAAACTAGAAATTAAAAAAATGGTAAGATAGATTGTAATCATATCTACTTAATGTTCTTTTTCCAAATTGTATAAGCATTCATGTGCAAGAAAGAAGTGACCAATAAAATAATAGTTTGCATCAATTTAAAGTGTTATGACACTTATCCAATCTCTATTATAATTACACTAGCTGATGTGGTGAAGATTTTTTAATTAATAAGAGCCTTATCATACCTTACTACTCAAAACCTCCAAAAATGTCAATAAATATCCAAGGAGACATATGGTTAGAACTATCAAATTTTGGAGATACCTCTTTGTAGGATTTGAGTGGAAATATCAAATAGTGGATCTACAAATAACTTTTGAACCGCTATAAATCTTTGAAAACTAGCTTTGTGAAAAATCAAGAAGACCAATCCTTACAAACAAGAAAAAATACAAATATATAGACCATCGGCCTTAGAATATTAGATGAACTAAAAAAATGGTTAAAGAGTGTTATACAAATTGCTTGGACCATCATCAACAGTTTCATCAATATGTGCACTCAAATCAATATTTTCAAGATCTGTAGGGTATTTCAAACGAGCTAAAAATATTCATCAATTTGGTCTCTATCACTTCATATGATTATTTTAGTGGTCTTGGATGTGCAAAGTCAAAAGGTTTTACAAAATTGCACTGTGAATTACCCATAACGTGACACAAATACATTGAGCTTTGAAACTCTAGCTATTGCATTAACATCAACACATCATTTTACAATTTTCCTTGCCTCTTTCCTTCAAAGCTATACCTACAACATAAATATTTGTCATGGTGCCTGATCAAATCAAATTAGGTAGTTACAAAGGTTTCCATTGAGTGTAATGGTGAACTTGAGCCATTATCATCATTATGACTTGAAACCATGCAAAAATTTAATCCCTATCAAGGATCAAAGTTCAAGGATGCCTTAGAACAAGTACTTTAGAGAAGGTTAGAGTATTTAGAGAGAGAAAGGTTTGAAATAATAACAAGAGTAAAGAGAATCAAACTTAGGTGGGGTGGCATGATGATTTTTTTAAAAAAAATTCCGTCAAGGAACAAAGGAAAGTGAAAGTGGGAGGAAAGGTATGCCTAGTTAGGAAACTATTGCAAGAGCATCCTTGGTTGTAAAGCAATCCTGTATCAACCAAAAAAAGTTCTTTTCTTGCATTACATTTAGTAGTAGTTTCAATATTTCATTCCATGTTTTACTGCATCATTGTTTCTCAGCTTGTGAAGTAGGATATAGCATCTACACATCGACATTTATCACATATCCATATTTCACATCATTTGCATTTGTCAACTGAAAGTTATCACTCTTATGATTTCACTGTATTTTCCAATCAAAGCATTTGGGGAAAACCTGGTCCAAATTTCTTAGTGTGGACCTATTCCAGATTGTACGGAGCTTAATGGAACATCATACAAGCATCTTGGGTTTTTTGGGACCTATCTTGGAGATTCACAAGTTATTTCTTTTCGCGTGGAGTTACCTTTCCATATTTTGAGGCCAACCTTCATGTATGTTCATTCATCGGGTTTATGAACCCTTGTGGCCGACACAAAACTTTGTTGGAGCTTAAGAAGCATATTTATAAGAATTTAATTATTTAGGAATCAACCATCCAAATAGAGATAGATAGATTCATTATATTTTTGCATAAACCCTTCAGGGGCATGTAATAAGGCATTTTCACCAATTTTATTGTTGAAAACCCTTGTGGTAGGCTTGTGACCCTTGGATATTTTCCCATGAGGCATGTATTTCATGTAAGATTATCAATTCAATGAAGTTTCATGTTCATATATCAGTTTTTTATGTTATTTCCATTGTGTTGACTCTATGCTGCATGGTTTGGGACTATTCTATTTGAACCCTCCTGCCATGATTACACCAAGTCGTATCAGAGCAAGTTTTTGATACTTGAAGGAACTCTTTGGGGTGAATTTTTTTTGACGTGAGGTAGATTGCATTTGTTTTCAACCGATCACTGATTGTGAGGCAGTTGAAACCCTTGTAGATAAAACACCGAATTGAGGTAGTTGCATCGATTCAAGGGGAGATATACCCCTAAGGAGAGTGCTTGATATGGAAACTGTTCTCATAAGAATGGATGAAATGTTGGAAATGATGTGCGAGATGTGAGTTAGATTAAATGTAGTAGAAGAATATTGAAGGTGAGGCCTAAACCCTAGGCGTGAATATGAAAGTGATGATGAAGAAAAACATGTTGCGAATCAATTTGTAGAAGCCCTAGGTGAAGAAGAAGAAGAATCATATCAAGTAAAGATGTTGAAAGTGATGCCAAAGATTGGAAAAAGACCTAGAGTTGAAATTGAAAATTTCATAGAAAATTTGAATCTTGAAGAATTGATCGATTGGATCAATGAAATGGAAGAATACTTTGAATATGAAGAAATTGAAGATTTCAAAAAAAGTCAAATTTATGGAAACAAATTTGAAAGGAAATGCTTCTTTATGGTGGAAATAAGTCTAGTTGGATAGAAATAGAAGAGGTAAAGAAAGAATCATCAAATGGGATTAGAGTGATAACAAAATTGAAGAATCAATTCACACTAGCCAACTATGAACTTGAATTGTTGAAAAGATTACAGAACCTAAGACAAAAAAAGATTTGTGAAGGAGTACACTGAGGAATTCTACAAGATGATAATTAGAACCAGTCATAGTGAAGCAACCAAGTAAAATGTTACAAGATATATCAATGGATTGAGAACAAACATTCAAGAAAGGAAGGCTAGGAGCTGCTTGGTAAAAAGTAGCACGAGTTGGAAGAAGCATATCAATTTGCATTAAATGTAGAGAAATGAACAGAGGGAATTTTAGACAATAGTAGAAGTACAAGGGAGTAGATTCTAGAATGTGGACCCCAATCGGAGAAACAAGACCTATACTCTAAGATCCTTAAAAGATGAAAAGCGCTATAGAGTGAAAGAAAATGATTCTAATTCATGTGAGGAAGAGATATAAATTTTACCATAGTAGTGACGCTTAGGAGGTCATGGTGTACCACAATGATGGATGCACTAGAGGAGAGGAAGGAGATCGAGAGACTATTTAGAACTGTTTCAAGTGTAGGAGTGAAGGACGCCGTGGACATTTTAGGTATCATCAAAGGGAGGCAGCGACAAGAAACCTAAGCATGCTCGGGGAAATAACAACATATGTGGGCGGAACACAATTACAAATACTGGTAAAGCTTAAAAGCAAAACCGCCCATCGCCAGGACAATGATCAAACGTGGGCTGGGCGTGGCTGGTGGATGCCATTATCGAACCTTGGCTTAATATGATAAAAATGATAATTCACTTGATGGAAGAAGGAATGTATACTATGACTTCAAATGGTAGAGAATCAGAGATTGATACCTTTGGAGGGGATACAGAAGAGGAAGCTGAAGTTTGTAGCACTACAGTCCTATTTTTTGGTAGATGGAAGGAATTTATGGATGGATTGAGGCATGTGAACATGTGTTTTGGATTGATCCCAAAGAAGAGTGGTAATCTAGAGGAAGAGAACCCTATCACAAAGAACAAAGAAGTAGAAGAGCTGTTAATAGAGTATGAAGATATTATTGGAAAGAGATAGTGCATAGGTCATTTGGTGTTGTCATTGATGGCAAACCTAGTTAGTAATCCTATCCGCACTTCAGTATTTTCTTCTACCAGAAGTCAGATTGAAGATATGTGTTAATTGTCAAAGCTAAAATAGGGCATCCGATAGAGTTGTGTACATTGATTCATACATAATTTCTTGTTATCATTTTGAGTTGTGGATCTCAAGGAAGGTCTTATGATGCATGAACTATCTTATCCTTGAATCATAGAGCCTTGTATTGATTGGTGTGCAAGTTAGAAGATTCGGTTCATCAATTTTTTAGTCTAATAGTGCAATAAGGTTGACTCGATGATTGTAGCATGTTGTGGATCTTCGAGGCGTAATTGTTTAAGGTGTTTTGTGTTTGAGGTTATTATTTTGGGTCTTCACAATGTTTTGGCTGACATTGGTTGATTCACATTGTAATTATTTATGGATTGGGCCAACAATTTGTACATATTTTATATTTTGTTAAAGCCAACATGTAATTGATGAAATATCTAGTCATGGATATATATAATCGATTACTTCTATCATTTTGGTGTGTGCTGTGAAAGTCAGAAGGATTATAGACCAATTGTGCATAGTTTCACTTGAATAAAATAAAGATTGGTGATTCAAATTTAAGCAGACAAAGTTTCAAGTGTAGAATCAGATAGAGTGTGAAGAACGTGATTAATGTGCTTAATCAGAACTATAATCAGACATTAGTAGATGCTAATTTCATAGTTCATCCACTCCATTTTTCTTTCTATGACTATAAGACAATGAGTCTTCTTTTGGGCAATAAGCCTTTTGTATCTAAGTAGCAAGCTCTAGGCAATGTGCCTGAATGCATGTGCATTCTCCATTTGTAAACACTTATTTTGAGTATACTCATATTGTGGATTGACCTCCACTATGGTTTTTCCCCTAACAGGGTTTCCACATAAAAATCCTTGTGTTATGGTGTTGTGGTTGATTTTCTTGTGTTCTTGCATCTTTCTTTTGGTTCAATGCTATAAGCGGTTTAAAGAACAAGTTAATAAAGTTAAATTTTGCAAAACACTGATTCACCCCCCCTCTTAGTGTTCCTTGATTCCAATAATTGGAATTAGAGCCTAGCTAGTTCATTAGAAGAAGTTTAATAGCTTGGGGAAGATCTAGGAAGGTGATTCAATGGATTTCAGCGTTGGAGTCTTCCAGCTTAGCTTAGCTTTTGGTAGCTAGATGATCTTGGGGATTGAGTCCAATTTAGAGTAAAATTACCAAAACTAAGGCTCATGAATGTTGAGAAATTCATTCAATCATTGAAAGAAAAATCAATAAGTCAAGGAAAGAAAGGAACTTTGGATCAAGCAAAGCGTGAAAGAAATTAAAGCCTGGAGATGAGCCACCTAGATCCAAGCCAGAGAGAAAAGATAGAAGAATGTGAAAAGATCACCAAAGATAATGCTATCCTAAACTGTGAGATGGAATCTATTGTGATGAGGATGACCAAGGAGATTGAAGACATAAAGAAGAATGAAGATAATCTTATTCATTCCTTGAAAGAAAAATATGAAGAATGTAGCAGAAACAATGATGGATTCAATTAGTTGGAGCTTGAATTGCAACAATCTAGAAACCATGAAGAAGAACTTGAAAGACATATTGTTACCCTCAGGGATGAAATTTATACTGCAAATGAATACAAGGAGAAGTTCAAGATTAGCTCAACTAAGCTTGATGAACTAATTCAAAGTCAACAGATTGGAAGTGACAAGTGTGGTCTTGGATATGAGAAAGGAGAAAGATCCAGATCTTGTCAAAGGAAATTTAGGCAAGGAAATTAGGAAAACAAAGCTAGAAGGTATCCAGTAAGACAACTCAAAGCTCAAAAGTTCAATGGATACTATTTTTCTTGCAATAAACTTGGTCATATGGCTGCTCGATGTAGAAGCAAAATGAATCCAAGTGGTCCATCATTCTCAGGCCAGTGTTTCAATTGCAATAAGTATGGTCATAAGTCAATTGAATGCAAAAATATGTCAAACAACTCTTTTAATAGAAATTTTAGATGTTATGCCTATAATAGATTTGGCCATATTGCTAACTAGTACAGATCAAGAGAAAATCAATGGAATAACTAGTTTGGACAAAGAAATGTCGTGTGCTATAATTGTAAAAAATCCAGTCACATTGCAAGATTCTGTAGTAGGAAGGTTCTGGTAAACAAAGGGAAAAATTTGCAAAAGGATAATAAGGGAAAAGAAAAAGTTACTATGGATGAGATTAGGAATCAAATGAAGAAGACATGGGTGAAGAAGAGTGCTTCTGATGCAGGAAATGAGCCTGCACCAAAATTTGGTGTTGGTAATTCCTCTAGGAATTAGTTTAAGGCCTCTGGCCTAGGGGGGGCTCTCAAGAAAATATTTTAGCCCCTTGCTGGCAGTTGGTATCGGGATGTGGAAAATTGCATCAACTACATTAGTGATCTACAAATGTTCTGGGAAGACTTGTGGAGAAAATTTATGCAAAATTGAAGGTCCACAATGGAATTTTCTTTCACAAACTATGAAAATAGGGTATCCAAAAATCCTAGGGAAAAAGAATTTATTGTGACAAAAATTTAGGTGTGAGAATGATAAAAGGTTACTTTTATTCCTCATTTGTCACATTGCATTTCTAGAAGAAGAAGTTTGGAGAGCTCTGTAGTGAATTTTGGCAAAGATACAAGTCTAAAGGCGATTCAATGATCAAAACCTAATCCGACGAAAGGTATTTATCTGCAAACCTTGTGAATTTGAAATTTCTAGAAATGGATGCTCCCTTGGTTGTTGATATTAAGGATAGACCCTTCCCAAAATTCAAATGGCACCCATTCAAATCCATTGAGACAAAACCATTAGGTGCATTTTCTTCTGTTCCATATGGTGTTTTTCATATTGAAGATATTAGGGCATACATTCATGCAAATGTTGAGGAATTAGGAAGCTCCCAAATGTTAAATTTGTATACAAATAACATTGTGGAGAAGATCTCTATGTAAGGCATAAATTCAAAACTTTGGAGAAGTTCACTCAAATTGTGAAATTTCCCATGTTCAACGAAAATGAATGGGTTTGGTACATACTAAGTTGAGTACATGCTAAGATTATGTGGTTAAGTCATCCCTTCAAGATCACAAAGGAAGCTATAAGGATTGTTATTGGTTTGAATTCATCTGGTGGGTTGCTGACATTGAAAGTTGTGAAGAATGAAATAGTCACTGAGGCAACCAGCTCAATTTTTAATAAGAGGGCCATGACAATTAATGACATGATTGAGTTGGATGTAATATTTACTTCTATGGTTATTGGATATAAGATCTATCTCTCTAGCAGGGATAAATTTGTATCCGGTACTGCAATCTATGCAGCTTATCAGATGATCAAGGAAAATGCAAAATATGACTTATGTGAGTTACTCTGGGGCCATCTAATTGAAAATATTGGCAAAATCAAGAAGGACAAGAAGAACTCTTTCAAGTATGGAAATCTATTGTTATGTCTATTCTTCTACTTCATGAATGAAGTTCCAAGAGTTGGTAAAGTGCAATGGGAAGGTGAAAAACTTGTACCTATTCAAATCAAAGACATCTAATATAGAATTAGTGATAGAAAAGCAAGGAAAACTACTATTTGGGGTTATTTCAAAAGCTTTCAGAATGAAATGCAAGCAAGGGAAAGGGTTCCTAAATCTGATGTGGAAAAATATAAGGACACTATTTGCTTCATGGTTGACATTGATAAGTGTTTGATGGAAGTAGTAGAACCAGGGAAAAATTTAGTGGTGAATCTTCGCTAATTGGTGAATAATTAAAATTGAGACCTCCAAAAATGGAGAATAGTACAAGCTAAAATCAATGTTGAATCGCCAGGTTTTTACAAAAAAAGAATTTCATCTTGATTAATTCACCTATGTAAATGATGCATCATTGGAACCGATTCGCCAGTAGTTTATACTATAATTACAAATATTAATTAAATTTTTGAGTAATATTATATTACTACCATTAATTTTGGGGCAATATTACCACAATAATAAATTACCATTTAATTCTTGGAATATTTTAGCCTTGAATAGGGCTTTAATTTATTGCCATCAAATCATTGATTATCATTTTAATCAGATGGTTGCAAGTTGATTCCGTGCCCTAATAAGCACGTGCCTTTTAAAAGGCTTGTTGAGGCCCAAATTTTTTTTTGGTCCACACAATTAAACCTAATCGTGCCTAATCGTGTGTGATAGACAAAATTGTGGTAAAGAATAAAGAAGGATTTTAGCTTGGTCTAAGAGTGTCAACATGGGGATCATAGCTTGCGAGAAGTGTTGTAGTAGTATACTTAAGGGAGGAAAACAATGAATCAAGTGGGGGTGAAATACAACTAGAACACGCATAAATTTCCTAGTGAAAATTTGGTTCGTTTTTCCCATTCTATCTTTCTGTCAAAAGCACGACAACAACTATTAACAATATGTGATGGGAGCAGCAATGACATAAACTATCATAGACAACAAAAAGCTCTTTAATAAAGCAGAATATAACTCACACTTTATGCTTCAGATAAACACACCAACATCAACAAAATATCAGTAGCTGAAATGATTATCCAATGAAGATTAATTTTAAACCATCTTGTAAATAAAACACAAGAAATTAAATCACATAGAAATAAAGTGTTGTAGAAAATTAAATCACATGAAATATAAATTCTAACTATTTCAAACATGCAACAACCTCATTGAGCATTCCAAGAGTGGGCCATTCCTCTAGTTCACATGTTGAGTGGAAATAAAATGCCTTTTTATGTTGGACAGATCAGTAGAATAATATTTTATTTCATAGAGATAATACAAAAAATTTCCATCTAATAGTTTTTCTATGCTGCTTATATATACACATCTTCTAACTTACTAAGTACAAAAAATATTAAGTTTGTTTTGGCCTGCAACCAACAAGGTAAAAGAAATAAATAATATGGTTTGCTAACCTACAGATTGAAACTGTGTTTCTATAACAACATATGAGAATAGAAAACTTGCTTTTGTGTTACTCCTCCACACAATTGGCAATCACAACTATTATAATATATTCTTCTCTTTATATGGAAAATAGAAATGACGTGAAGGTTTGAAAATTTTTCTCTAGCTATCTAGAAACAAATATCTAGCATAGGTTTCCTCCTTTATTCCGCAAGAATAACACATGTGGAGCCTTGACTGAGTGCATCTGTTGTATGTTTTTGCTGACCATGATAAAAATGGAAGATTTTTAGTTTTCTCTATATAGCTGGTAGTTGCATCTCCTCTTGGAAATAACCATGATTTCTTGTGCTTATTCGAATTTGGCACTAAACGGGTAACTAACTCCACCTTGGAGACTAAAATCACCTTTGAAAAGATAACATAAATAATTTGTTGATCACAAAGTAATACATGGAAGTTCCTGACCAGAAAATGATAGGAAGACATCCTGCATAAAAAGTGACAGGAAGTTCTTCTAATCAACATGTTGCAAGTTGTATTTCTCAAGTCTGAAAATCACAATGCTTATTAGTAAAGTCAACCAATCATTAATTTCTATATTTTATCCAAAACTCTATTAAATACAACTTATACATATTTAATCATATGCAACATAAAATGGGGAAATAGTACGATATGGAATGAAAATGGAATGTGGAAGTGGGTGTGAAGGTATATGAAACAAGCTAAAATATGGCATAAAATGGGACATAATTGGCTCTCATCAGTGTGAACCAAAAAAATTTTTGGGCCTCAACAAGCCTTTTAAAAGGAACACACGTATTAGGGAACGAAATCAGACCAAAACAAATTTTGGGCCTCAACAAGCCTTTTAAAATGAACATGCATATTAGGGTGCAGAATCAACCTACAATCATTTGATTAAAAAGCTAATCAATGGTAAAAATTTCACTTTTCATTTAGTCTTAATTTTAAAGTGATATTTTAAAAAAATACTTAATACGCTGTCCCCAAACCCAGCGAGGGGGTGTTGACCCCTCGACCCCCACAAGGGGTCTCTGCCCCCCTTGACCCCCGCAAGGGGTGCTTCCCCTTGACCCGATCGGTGGTTACCACCCCTGGGTGTCTACTTCAATATTACAAAAAATAAAAAGTATATGGGGGAACTGCGTCGACCAACTATGTAAATTTTTAAAGGAGAGATTTTCCATTGTAATTAATATTTTTAGTGATTATTCGCTAGGATTTTCCACTATGATTATTGTTTTTACCAATTAGTCATTAAGATTTACAAAGATTTTATAATTTGTTTTAATAATGTGCATAGATTCGCCAAGAAAATTAATATATTTTTTTCAAATAAAAGGAAAGATTCACTAAGACTTTACACCTTCGTTGAGGGGGGGGGGTTTCTTAAAGTTATTCCTGAGTAGAACCTAAAATAGTTTGGATAATTCCTATGGGATATGAGGTTGAAGAACACATTTTGGAGTTGTATGCCCAACACCTATTGAGAAAACCTCAGGATCTGATAAAAGAAAGGTTTGGTACCTTTGAAGAGAAGAATATGCAAGTGCATGCAAAACTGAAGAAGCCTATGATAGTCTGGAAGGCGAGAAAGGAAGTTGAAGATTTTGTAGAAAGCATTGAAATATCAGTTGAAGTAGTAAGGGAAGATAGGAGGAAAAGAGAACCAACTAAAGAAGGAGAGCTTGTTAGAGTTGAGTCTGCTAGTCTGACACCATCCTCTGCTAGATCTAGCTCTACACTCTCATCCGATCCTACAAAGAAATCAAGCCCAATAAAAGCTCAAGTCAAGACATCTAGGAGAGAAGGAAAGAGTAAGAAGGATAAAAGCACAAGAGTCTATGTTGCTATTGAGGATGATGAAGAAACTAAATCTGATGAAGAAGTAAGAGAAATTAAGCATAAGGGCACAAAGGAATCAAAAGTCTCTAAGGACAAGCCCTCTAGTGAAGAGAAAGAAAAGAAAAAGGTGAAAATTGATAGATCAAGTATGATTGTAGAGGAAGTGGAAAAAGCTTTAATTAAGGATGGTAATCTCAAACCAATTTTTGAACAGTATGACACTTTGATAGTGCCAGTTAGACAATTATTGAAGAAGCCATGATAAAATATTTGAATATTTTCAATATGAATCTCATTGAAATAATGTCAGAGTTAGCTAAAGGGTTATATGAAGTCTTGGAAATGAGAAGAGTAAATGCAAGAACTGAAGAAGAACAAATGAGAGAACACATACTTTCTAATCTGTTTGGTAATTTCAATAGAAGAAATGAAGAAAATTATCAATGATGCTAAAAATTATTTTAAGAGCAAAACAAGGGTGAATAAGCTTGTGATTAGGCAGACTGAGGAAGTGGCAAAAGACACAGAAAATTCTTAAGGCTATTCTATTGAAGAACAAATATAATGTTGTTTCTAAAGAAATTCATGATGAAAATGTTCCATTTGGTCTAGAAATTGAAGAAGGGAAAGAAGACACAATTGAGGATACTATGAATCCTCTAGATATGCTAGATACTAAAATTCCCATGGAGAATAAAGCTCCTAAAGTTGAAGAGTTAGAGATTCCTAAAGCAAAGCAACAATCTGTAATGGAAGAAAAGAAGGTTGAGGCAAAGGAAGTTGCAATGGAAGCAAGAGACACTACAAAGGAAGTAAAGGATTTTTTAGAAGAACAACAGGAAGAGTTTGACCCTGAATTGGTTGAAGGTCTTATCAACTTGGCCACTCTATCTCCTATTTAGAAGCTGGAGGTAGCATCATTTTCTTAAGCCAAGGAAAGAGAGGAGATACTGAAATCTCACATTGAGAACAGTGAGCTGCTAAGTCTTGCATCCAATATCTTGGAGAATATCATGCCCAAACATGTCGAGGATGCATCCGATTCTCCATCCAATTAGTTGAAGAAAATTATCAACTTTGTAAGTACTCACTTTGAGTCTCTTGAAAAGTCAGCTGAGGATAAGGTTCAAAAAGAATTTGATGCAAACAGGTTCAGTAGATTGAAGGGTATCATTGCTAATGATAAATCCTTGTTAGCTACCTGTGAAAAGAACATTCAAGATGCTTTATTTGAGGGTGGAGATATCTACAAGTCATTCTTATCTTTGTCTAAATTCATTGAGGTCACTGAGAAGAAAATTAAGGAACATGAGAGAAAATTAGCATATATTTCTCAAGCCTTTGATCCTCCTCTAACCATTTCTGTGAGTAAGCAAGAAGGTCAAGTCATATCCTTGCTTGAAAAAATTAAAATTTTGAAGCATGAAAATGACATAATTATTGAAAGGGTATGTGAGCTCAGAGGATTGATTGGTCCTAAAATGGAGACAATGCTTAGTGCATTGAAGGAAGCATAGGATGCTATAGATTTCAGTGATTCAACAAATCTTGAGTCAGCAGAGATGCAATCCTATCTATTCTATGGTCACATGACTATTTTGGAGAGTCTCAAAAAGGGTTGGGACACTAATTTAAGCTTGTTGAAGAACAATTTTGTGGATATATTCAAGTTCATGTAAGTTAGAAAAGCATTTTTGTACCTATGCAGTTTCTTCATAGAAATTTTGTATGATTTTTGGTATGTGGATTCCCGTCTTTGCCATTGATGTCAAAGGGGGAGAGTGGGATAGTGAAAAATGTCATATTCATCTCAGGGGGAGTTGTGTTTTGAAGTTTTGAGGATTGCAGTGTATTCATTTTGGTACTATTTCTAAAACTTGGTCATTTTTCACTAAGTGTTTCCATCAATTCCAAAGGGGGAGATTGTTGGCAAGAGACACTGTATAGGTCATCTAGTGTTGTCATTGATGGAAACCCTAGTCAGTAATCCTATCCACACTTTACTATTTGCTTATACCGGAAGTCAAATTGAAGATATGTGTTAATTGTCAAAGCTAAAATAAGGCATCTGATAGAGTTGTGTACATTGATTCATATGTAATTTCCTATTATAATTTTGAGTTTTGGATCTTAGGGAAGGTCTTCTAATGTATGAATTATCTTATCCTTGAATCATAGAGCCTCGTATTGATTGGTGTGCAAGTTAGAAGATCTGGTTTATCGATTTTTAATCTAACAGTGCAATACGACCAACTCGGTGATTGTAGCGTGTTGTGGATCTTCAAGGCATAATTGTTTAAGGTGTTTTCTATTTGAGGTTATTATTTTGGGTCTTCACTATGTTTTGGCTGACATTGGTTGATTCACATTGTAATTATTTATGGATTGGGCCAACATTTGGTACATGTTTTATATTTTTTTAAAGCCGACATGTAATTGATGTAATCTCTAGTCACTGATATAATAATCAATTAATTCTATCATTTTGATGTGGGTTGCGATGTGTTGAAAAAGTCAAAAGGATTATAGATCGATTGTGTGCAATTTCACTTGCGAAGAATAGAGATTGGTGATCCAAATTTAAGCAAACAAAGTGTGAAGAATGAGATTAATGTGCTTAACCAGAAGTATAATCAGGCATTAGCAGATGCTAATTTCATAGTTCATCCACTCTAATTATCCTACTATGACTGTAAGACAATGAGTCTTGTTTTGGGTATTAAGCCTTTTGTATTTGAGTAGTGAGCTCTAGGTAGTGTTCCTAAATGCATGTGCATTCCCAATTTGTAAATACTTATTTTGAGTATACTCATATTATGGATTTACCTCCACCATGGTTTTTTCCCTAACAAGGTTTCCACGTAAAAATCCTTGTGTTATAGTGTTGTGGTTGATTGTCTTATGTTCTTGCATCTTTCTTTTGGTTCAATGCTATAAGTGGTTTAAAGAACAAGTTAAAAAAAGTTAAATTTTGTAGAAAAATGATTCACCCCCCTCTCAGTGTTCCTTGATTCCAACAGATATCATGTCAGAGAATTTACCAGAGGGACTACCGCTTGTCTGGAGTATTAGTTATCATATAGATCTTATACTGGGAGAAATTTTTCCAAACAAGGAAACACATAGAATGACACTGAAAAAGAATGCAAAGTTGAACTGACAGATACAAGAGTTTTTGAGGAAAGGATTGATTAGAGAAAGTTTGAACCCATGTGTGGTACCTGCTGTACTTGCACCAAAGAAAGATGGGGAGTGGAGAATTTGTACATATTCAAGATAAATCAATAGGATCATCTCCAAGTATAGATTTACATTATCAAGGATGGATGACATTATGGAATGTTTGAGTGGAAAAAATTATTTCACAAAGATTGATCTCAAGAGTGGATATCATCAGATCAAAATCAAAGAAGGAGATGAATGGAAGACTGCAATTAAAACTAATGAAGGATTGCATGAATGGATATTAATGCCTTTTAGATTGACCAATGCACCAAGCACTTTCATGAGATTGATGAATGAAGTATTGAAGAAATTCTTGGGTAAGTTTTTCATTGTTTACTTGGAAGATATTCTAATTTTTAGTAAGACTAGAGAAGAGAATTTGTGGCACATCTGGAAAGTATTGCAAAGATTGAGAGAAGAGAAGTTTTTGATTAATCTCAAGAAGTGTAGTTTCATGAAGATACAATTAGTATAATTTGGATTTGTTATTTCTGTTGAAGGATTGAAGATGGACCCTGAGAAAGTAAGATCAATTGTTGAGTGGCCTACACTAGTAAACATTAGAGAGGTGATATCATTTCATGGACTAGCTAGTTTCTATCAAAAGTTTCTTAGGAGTTTTAGTAGCATTTGTAACCCTATAAATGAGACAATGAGAGGAGATAAGAAGGAATTTAAGTGGAAATCCAGAGCACAAATAATTTTTGAATTATTGAAACAAAAGGTGATAGAGCAACCAACGTTAGCATTACTAGATTTTGACAAAGTATTTCAAGTCGATTATATGATGCAAGTGGAAATGTAATAGGAGCAGTGTTGAGTTAAGAAGGAAGACCTATAGTTTATTTCAGCGAGAAGTTGAATTATGCCAGAAGAATACATTTAGTTTATGATAAGGAATTATATGCCATAATTCAAGCTTTAAAGAAGTGGAGACATTATTTTTTGCCTAAGGAGTTTGTGTTGTATATAGATCATCAAGCTTTGTAGTATTTGAGAAATCAACAAAAGATGAATTAGAGACATATGAGATGGGTGGAGTTCTTGTAGATTTATACATTTGGGTTGAAGCATAGGAGTGGAAAGTCAAACAAAGTTGCAAATACATTGAGTAGAAGAAGGAATTTGTTGACAAAGATGAGGGTAGAAGTATTGGGTTTTGAAGAACTGAAGCACCTGTATGAGGGAGATGCAATTTTTTCTGAAGCATGGAGAGCACATAAGGAACCAATAGTGACAAACTAGAGCTAATGGTTGGAATATTTCATTCAAGATGGTATGTTATTTAAGGGAAATCAGTTTTGTATACCAAAGAGTTCAATGAGGGAGAATTTGATAAAGGAGAAACATAGTGGAGGTTTAGCAAGATATTTTGGAGTGGACAAGAAAATAGCTTTGGTTAGTGAGCATTATTTTTGGTCGCAAATGTACAAGGATTTCAGGAAGTATGTTCAAATTTGTAGGATGTTTCAAGTTGCAAAAGGGAGTAGTCAAAATATTGGATTGTATACAACTTTGATAGTATTGAAGAGACCTTGGGAAGATATAACCATGGATTTCATATTAGGATTTCCAAGAAAATATAAAGGTTATGACTCCATAATGGTAGTAATGAATTTTTTTTATAAAATGGCACATTTCATTCCTTGTAAGAAGACTAATGATGTTGTGCATGTCACTTCAAATTATTTCTCAAAGACATTGTGAGATTGCATGGATTACCTAAGAGTATTGTTTTAGACAGAGACACTAAATTCATTGGATACTTTTGGAGGACATTGTGGAAGAAGATGAAGATAGATTTAAGTTTAGTTCAACATATCACCCATAAAAAAATGAAAAAACATAGGTAGTAAACAAAAGTATAGGTAGCTTTTTAAGATGTTTTGTTAGAGATAAGGTAGGGAATTGGGATATAACTCTACCATAGATAAAGTTTGCATACAATAATTCAGTTAACTGAAGTATAGGGAAGACACCATTTTAGATTGTTACTAGAGTAAATCCTAGAGGAGTTACAAAATTAAGAGACATCAGTATGGAGAATAAAAGGAGTGTGGAGGCATAAAATTTTGAATATTTCATGGAGACATTGCATAATTAGGTTCAAAAGAATTTGGAAGACATGAATAGTAAGTATAAGGAGAAGGTAGATGAGCACCAGAGACATAAGGTGTTTGCTATTGGAGATGAAGTGATGGTATATTTGAGGAAGGAGAGATTTCCAGTAGGAACATATAATATCACCTATTTTCAATGTGGCAGACATATATGAGTTTCATGAAGGGAAGTCAAGTGGAGGTAGTAATGAAGTAGATTTGAAGCAACAATTACCATATTAGGAACCAGAGGAGATTGAATGAATTTTGGATACCAAAACCATAAAAAGCACTAGGAACAAGCAATACAAAGAATATCTTGTGAAGTGGAAAGGTAGACCAATGGAGGATTCATTATGGATTTCTTAGGCTGAGGTGGACCATCTTGGCTTTCCTCTTAGCCCTAGAAATTGAGGGACTAACTTTTCTTCCAACCCTAAGTGTCTGGTGCAGGAGCATCCCTGGTTGTAAAGCAATCCTGTATCAACCAAAAATAGTTCTTTTCTTCAATTGCATTTAGTAGCAGTTTTAGTATTTTATTCTACGCTTTACTACATCATTGTTTCTTAGCTTGCAGAGTAGGATATAAAATATGCACATTGATATATATACATATACAAATTTCACATCATTTGAATTTTTCTACCGAAAGTTATCACTCTTGAAATTTCACTGTATTTTCCAATCAAAGCATTTGGGGCCGACCTAGTCCATATTTCTTAGTGTGGAACTATTCTAGATCTCGTGGAGCTTAATGAGACATCATAAAATCATCTTGGGTTCATTGGGACCTATCTTGGAGATTCACAAGTTATTGCTTTTCATGTGGAGTTACCTTTCCATAATTTGAGACCAACCTTCATGTATTTTCATTCATTGATTTTATGAACCCTTGTGGATGACATGAACCTTTTTTGGAGCTTGAGAAACATATTTATAAGAATTTTTAATCATTTAGGAATCAATCATCCAAATAGAGATAGATAGATTCATTATATTTTCGCATAAACCCTTTAGGGACATGTAAAAAGTCCTTTTTGCAATTGGTATTATTGAAAGCCCTTGTGGTAGGCTTGTGAGCCATAGATATTTTCCCATGAGGCATGTATTGCATGTAGGATTATCAATTCAATGAAGTTTCATGTTTTCATATTAGTTTCTTGTGTTATTTCTGCCATGTTAACTTAAAGCTGCATGGTTTGGGACTGTTCTTTCTGAACCCAATCTACCGTGATTGCACTAGAAACTTTGACAAAACAAACAAATACTTAGGAATGTTCTATACTTATAAATTTTCATATAATTGTGCATATTTTTGACTTTAATAGGATACAAGGGATTTTATGCCTAGGAAAAATATTAAAATGAAGATTCATATAAGTTATTCATAGATTGGTCATAAATAGGCATGAAAAGAACCTAAGTGCATAAAATAAGAGGGACTCAATAAGAAAAATGATGAGGGGCTACTCCATGTAACACCCAGACAAAACACAACAACAAATATCAGCACAAAAAATGTAGGACAAGTAACAACCCACTTTCGATTACTTTTAGAAAATAAAATTATAGATTCATAAATTACAATGCTACAACCACATGGGCTTGATTCACTACAGCTAAAATAAACTTTGTAGAAAAAATCTATTATTTGGAGCCACAATTTACACTAATGGAGCCACTTCACATAACCTCTATTCAAACCTTTATTTGGCACTAATAACTACCTTAGAATATTCTGGAAAGCATAATTCCCTCATTTGTTTTGGTGCTAAAAGTCCAACCATTCATTTTCCCACCTAGAAAGATATTTTATTGAAATTCACTTTTTGGTGTCATAGCTTCTCGAAGCCATAATTTTTGACTTGGGTGTTTGATTTGCTATTATAATAGATTGTTGGAAATCTCTCAAAGAAATATACAATATTGAAATGATCTAAATATCATTTTATCCACTTTTCAAGTTTTTTTCGAGGCTTCTAAGGACTTCAAATTTGAGTTTGAAGTTGTATTGGAGAAATTCTCTTGGAAAAAATATTTAATATCTCTCAAATGGTACAAGATATTGAGACAATTATTTTTCCATTAGATAAAATTTTCAATTCAACTTCTTCGAGTAAATTTTCAAGTCCATACATGCTTGCTTAGACTAAATTATTAAAAATAGTTAGTGATTATTTTTGACATTTTTGGAATTTTGATTGTCTTACACCCCTTAAGTGCCATTGCGGGACTAAAAAAATCTAAAGAAAATAAGGAAAACCATTTTTTTTGGGTGATGCAAGGTTTCCCCTATTCCATTGGATACTCCTATATTAAAAAAATTGACACTAAAATATTGAATCCCAATAGGCTCTCTCTGGGGATGTGTAGCACTTGATGGTATAGCAAGAATTTAATTTCTTGTGTGTTGTAGACCAAAAATGGTGACGAAGATAGACTAGGAATAAATCACACTTCATCATGAAAAATAAGTGTTAATGATTGCATAAAGAAACACACTAGGGTATTTACACAGTAAAATTAAATATAAGATAATAAAATAGTATATATAAATTGTACCTAGCATTATTCACATGAAATAATGATTTAAGTGTTGGCCATGAATGTAGCTCCATTAAAATCCTTATTAAATATTTTAAACTATAAACATTGCCTCCATATATCTCAACAACTTCATATGGCCCAAGCCATAAAGGATCAAACTTGTCACATTTTCCTTTGTCCTTGAATCTTGCATTCCACATAAGGACCAAATATCAAGCCTGAAAGTCCCTTTGAAGTACCTTCTTGTCAAATAAATATTTTCTCATTTGATATGCAACACTTCTATTCTCACCCGACTCAGCCAATTCTAACACCCAATGAGAAAATGAAACACCTTTAATATTAGTAATACCTTGTAGAAACTAGTACACAGGCTTCCCCAAATTGATTGGCATCTTTGCATATATCCCACATATAATTTTGAATGATCTTAAATGCCAATACAAACCTTATAGGTTACCGTATCATCCCACAATACATACTTCAAATTTTCATCCCATCCCTTTTTTTAAAATTCCAATATCCCTATAATAATCTTCATAAGGCCTTTGTTACTAGAATCAACCTATCCATTACCTTGGGGATGATAGGATGAAGTTAATACCATAATAATTACTTAGTGTTTTAAATTTAATGTGACCTAAAGCACATGGTATTATTTGTTACCTATTTTAGCTACCAATTCAAATAGGTAGAGTTGTTTATGTTTTACAAAGTGAAACAAAAGGCACATTCTACTCTACTATGTTATATCCATGTGCATAAAGAAATTATCAAAAGACTGCATTATTACATTATGCAAATGCATACAACAAAGAAGAGAGTGAATATTTGTTGTAAAAAGTACTCTTTATTGATAAACATAACTGTATGGTGTCCCACACAGGCCGTGGAACTAACTTTTTGAATGCAAATAAAGGAAAAAACAATACATTTATAGATACAAGAAAGAAAGAATGCATATATAAAGAGAAGGGACCCATCATTTATTGAATGATGAATCCTGGTTGAGTTGCCTTTGCATCAACTTCAGCCCCTCCTGCTTATACAACCTCTAGTTGTTGCTTGCTCAGGTGCTCCAAAATTTCCTGCATGTGTCAGAAAGAGTTTGTTAGAGAAATGGAAGATCACCAATCAATACATATGAAAACATCCATAAGCATATAGCCTGATCCTTATATGCATCAAAATAGTTTGCATACCATAGATGTCTAGGAAAACATAAAGGTTATCAAAAACATCTATCATATGCTTTGTTTTTATCTAACATGTTTGCTCATTGTCTAGGTATAGGTGGAAACTTTGTTATTGTTTTGTTTCATTTGAGCACAACATGTGGAGTGAAATGGGCTCCCACAAGGGTTAATCCCAACATGCTATCATCTAGTTTCATTAGAGAGGGATAGTTACATTTTATATCACCAATATAATCCTTGAAGGTGGGTTTCATTAATCATGGTGATATTAATAAGAATAGAAATCTAATTAATAAGAGTTCTCTCATATTAATAAGGACATTCCTTACCAATAGGAACATGGTACAAAACTAGCCTACAGAGATTCCATGATGTTTACAGTTTGAAATTCATAAGCACAAGGTCATCATGTTTGTGAGACAACAAGACCTATCAAGTACTATCAAAAGCTATCATGAGCTAGATGGAGCAACTATAGGTGAATGAGTGAAATGGAGTATATGATCAAGTCATCATGTTAACGTGTTGACCTAGTATCCAATGCAATGAGAAAGGAAGCACATTGATGCAACTAAATGTTTTGAAGACCTTTGTATTTGGTAGTGAGGGGATATACTGTAGGTTGAACATGATATCATAAAGTCATGAACAATTTTTTGTGTTTCAATGACCAAGTGTGCAATGTTAATGTTTTTGTGAATAATAACAATTAATATTTTGAGATACAATGAAATTTAGTCTTGTATAAAAAAAGTCACAATGAAAGGAACTAAGCCTATCTATTGTAGAGTATTGCATAAGAAACTAAACAATCTTGTGGAGACAAAGTGCATTGTCAAAAACCATGCAAGGTGTGAAACTCAAAAGTAGATTTGAAATCCTTGTTACAGGATAAAGTGAAGCACAAACAGAGTGGTTAAAGCATGTGTAAAACAAAGCATAAGGGTTTTTGTCATATAAATCCCTATCAGGTATGCAAGGCATAAAATACTCTGTTGCGCAGATGAAAACATCTTTTATTAAGCACCCAAAAGACTCTAAGGCCTTGGTCATAGAGGTAATAGAAGTCTCTATATTTGCAAGTGGTAAAAACAAAGTCAGGGTTTCAAACTTTTGATTTCCATTGAGAAAATACAAACCCTCATTCATTGTGTAGGGTTTGAATCAAAAAAATAAAGAATATATACCAAGTATTTTATTCAAACCCTAAGGCTCACCACAACCATACAGAGTGCACACTAGGGATGTAGGTAAATCAAAAGGTCGAGCCATGGCCATTCCTAAAATAAGGAAAATGTGCAAAATAGAACAATGAAGGAACTAGTTTTGATAACCTAGAATTGCCATGAAATGAAAGATAGGAAAAACCTTCAAGTTTTTTTGTTAGAGCTCGAGTATGGAAACATAGAGGAAACTTGAGATTTCATTGAAAATGCCATAAAAGGTCGAGTTGTGCAAACCCAAAAGCAAGTTTTGGTACCTACAATCAAGTAAGTAGCCATGAACATTAAAGAAACACAAATCCTTTGTGTTTGCAAGCACAAAGCTGTGGAAAGTATATGTAGAAAAAGCATGAGATCTGCAGGAAATTTACAAAGTAATGTATGGGAATGACAGGGAAGAGAAATACTAAAGATATACATTCACTTTTCTACAAAAAAGCTCAAGTTAGAGAACTTTTCTTTTAAAAAATGAACAAAATATTACAAAATATTCTTACAAAAAGCTTACCTTAAGCTTTCTCATGGTGATTTTTTTGGGAAGTCTATTGGAAAATCCCTCTAAGATGCCAAAATATGCCATGGATGAGTCTCTAGAATACCCTAGGTCGGCGGTGGAAACCTCTAGAAGTTTGATGTTTCAAATGAAATGATTTACAAAGTATTTTGGTCAGTTTTGTTGATTAGGGCTTCTTACCCTAAGTTTATACCAATTAGAGAGAATGATATTTTTTGCCTATCTTTTAAAAAATTGCAATGAGACTAATGTATGCCCCTGGTCCAGTTTATGCCTTAGTGAGTTTCCATGTCCCCTTATGTTTGAAGCATAGGAGTCTTTTGGACTTGTAATTTTTTCTTTTGACTCATGTATGGTTGGACCTTGCACTTATTTTTGCATTAATTTGAAATGTAAAGAATTTGATTTAAGTGATGTTATAAATCACTTAGTCAAAATTGCTATTTTAAAATGAAAAAAATGGAGTATTATGCCTTGTAAATGCACTTATGAGTTTTTGTTGAGTCTTTATGCTTTGCAATTATCTTGGAGTTGGTTGGAGCAGTTGGTCAGCCAAGGGAAAGAATATAGGAGTGTTTACTCACCTTTTTGGAGGGAATGAGGGTATTTAGGAATCAGTTTCTTAGGCCTTCATGATGGACATGGTCAAAGTTGACCTTTTGAGCATTTTAGAGGGGATTTGATTGCTACATTTTTTGATTTTGGAAGCATATGACCAAGGAGTTTCTAGATCCCTTTTTGGTGGATTTTGGAGGGAAGTTTGGATATAGTCACTTGTTGACTCATTTTTTCATTTAGTTTTGATTATGCTCTAGCTTGTACTTAGTGACTTTTGGAGTCCTTTTGCAGGTTTTGCATACTTTGGAAACTCTTATAACATGTATATTAGTGAGTACCTTGGATATAAATGATATTGAGTATTTTTCCTTCTCATTTTGTACTTTATTTTGTGCATCTGGTTGATTGATCAAATTACTTGTGAAGTTTATCTATTTCCTTGTAATTTTGTCTCATGTTAAGCACCTTTTTGCAGAAAAAGTATGTTGTTGCAAGTTATAATTTGTGTTTAGAATGAAAATGATTTTAGTTGTGAAACCTATTTCCTTCTAAGAGTTTAACATTAAAGATTCCTTATAAAGTACTTATTCAAGAAACCTACAGAAGTAAGTTGTGTAAGCCAAATTCAGTCATTGTTAAAATTGTGTATGTAATCTGAATAAGCAGGTCTTAGTTAGTTTTGGTGAATTTCCTTTGTTTAAGTTTTTCAGTTTATGCTTTCTTTCTTACCCTTTTCCTCTGCAAGTCTTTAGAATAGTTTAGGTGATTATCATTTAGGATCCAACCTTATTTGGAGGTCCACTCCAAGTTTAGGTGACCCACAGCCTAGGAGTGTTCCCATGTTACTCCAAAATGCTAAGTTCTGCAACTTAGCAAGGGTGCAGTTTTGAGAGTTAACAATTTTAGCACACCCAATGGGACCATCAAATCAAGACAGTTTTAGAAAATACATGTTTTTCTAGTTTTGATATGCAACCAACAGATTTTAGACCTTTCAAAGATTGATGAATAACATATCTAGCAACTTCATGAGTGGAAGAAGCAAAGAACCAATGTGTTACCAATTTTATGAGAAGAATACAAACTAGAAGCTCAAGTCCATTTGAGTATTTGTAGTTGTCCCTGCCCAAAAGATAAGACAAAACAACAAAGAGAGTTCTTGCTTCATCAAGGAAGACAATTTCAACTCCACTTGCATTGAGAGTTACAAATCCTCTTGTGAGGCAATAAATTTTGGTTCCACCAATGATAGTTCTAAGGAATCAAGTTTTTGTAACTTTTAACAAAGGAAACCCTTTGAACTTAGCTCAACATGATGATATCCCAGTTGTAGCCCTTAAGAGTATTCCCTTTTTCACTAGAGAGGATCAAACCACACCTGTTGAGCAAATCAAAGATGTAGCAAACTTGTGTTCAATGCATCATATAACACAAGAAAATGTTGCTTTGAGGCTGCTAGAAACATCTTTGAAGGGGAAGGCACTTCAATGGTTCAAAGGTTTAATAATTAACTCCATTAGAACATGGGATGAACTAGGTGAAACATTATGCAAGTAGTTTGAGGATAAGTTTGAAAACTTGTCATTAGTGGAGCAACTTACCACTATTAAGAGAGCTCCCCATGAATGGACAACTGACTTAAACTTTCATTTCCAAAGGACATGGGACATAATTTTAGAAAACACAAGGCCTCTAGCTAAGTATGATTTTCCTATACTTTTTAAGAGCTTTAAATAGTGAAATTGTTGTTATGATACAATCAATTGGTGGAAACACATTTCCATTAGCTTATGACATAGCTATAAGGGCTGAAAATAACCTCATACAAGTTGGAAGAATTTCTCCTAGACCTCCTATGCCCATATTCCTTGGCATACAACCTCCTATGACCTTGCCAACACCTCAAATAGCCCCTTTACTAGCTACTGTTATCTAAGAAATTGTTGTCCCAAGTCCATCTCAGGAATTACAATAGATTAAAAACAATTAACAAAAAAATGAAAGTATACTTTAGTCTTTTGACAATGAGCTATTGAGCATTAAGAAGCCAAAATTTCAAGGTTTTAAGTCTTATCAACCTCAAAATCAAGGTCAAAGTCAGCCATACCAAGCTAATAGATAGCCATAGTAGGGAAACTATCAAGGTGCAAGGAAAAATGTCAATCCAAGGCCCTTCCAGCCATACAATCCAAATCTAATCAGTTTAGCTAAGGACCTTGTACTTGTTCAAAATAACCTTGTAGCTGAATGTGATTGGTGCTTTCCGTGCAACCAACCCCATAATCAAGCTACACGTTCAAATGGGGTTATCAACCAAGATTTGATGGTGCAAAATGCTTCAAATATATAAAATTTACCTAATGATGAGTCTCCACAACAACATAATCTCCCTCCAAGTGATACAACTCTTCTGAATTGGAAAGGAGAGGAATTTTGTGGAGTGAACATAGATGATTCTCCAATAGTAGCTAATACTAGAGCCAAGAAGAGGGATTTTGAAATTGAACAATCAACAAAAAAAGGAAAAGAAGCTGTTGGTCCATCCACATCTCAAGTTCCACACATACTACAAAGAAATACATAAGGCACTACTAAGGAGTAGCTTGGGAGTCAGCCCCAATCATCTCATTTACAAGCAGACCCTACTATTGTAAGGACTCACCAAAAGGTAAGCACCGTGGCACCTTTCAACATTATTGAGAACATGAAGAAAATGAATGTAACCATATCAATGTGGGATTCTTTATCCATCCCAAGTCAAAAAGATTTATTACAATTTGCATTGATTGATTTGAGTGTTTCAAGTGAGGTTCCAATAGGTCAAGTCAAGTCTATTTTTACAAATACACCTCAAGACAACAATAAGCAACTAGGTAAAGATGTCAAACCTCCCCCTTTTTATGTATCTTTGATAATAGGGGATAAGTTGGTTCATAATTGCATGGTAGATTCAGGGGCAAGTAGTTTTGTCATGCCCAAACAAATTGCTGATAGGTTAGGTTTGAAATATCAACCTCTTGAAAAGGGAGTGGTCTAACTTGATGGCTCAACCATTAACACCATAGGTGTCATTAAGGATGCAACCTTACTTTACATGCCTGCCCAAAATTTTCCATCCCTCAAGATATATTTTCCATTGATTTACCACCTTATTTTGTCTTGTGTTTGTCAAAAGATTTCACTGCCAAAATAGGAGGTTACTTGTCCTCATATTGGTCCCACCTACTATTTAGGCCTAGATATGGGACAAAAGTAACCATTAAATCTGAATCACTTGCCAAGGACCATATTGAGCCCTATGTACCAAGTATTGTTAATGCCAATTGTGTTGTTTTTGATGATAGTGAGCATGATGTTGCTCAAGAGTTAATCTCACAAACTGAAAATGTCCCAAAAATTCTTCTAAATGAGTGGGCAACAAAAAATGTAGAAGATGAACCAGGTAAGAACACCAAGGACATAGGCCTGGTTTTGTATATGTTGCATGAATCTGATGTAGTTATCCTCCAAACCTAGGAAAGAAAGTGGAACAACAACTAGAATAGTAGAATGAAGTATGGAAAATGTTCTTTGATGGCTTTAGAAGCAAGAATGAAGTTGGTGGGGGTTCAAGGATTGTGTCCCCACAAGGTGAAAAGTACTATTCAACTTTATGTTTTGCATTCTCTTGTTCTAACAATACTGCTGAATATGAAGGTTTGATTTAGGGTTTAGAATGGGCAAGGAAAAGGAAGATTATCTTCCTATAGGTATTTGGGGGTAGTGAGTTGATAGTTAGTTAGGTAAGAGTCTTGAATGTGACTAAAAATTATGTGCTTAAGTATAAAAAGCATAGGGTGTGGGATATGATAGAAGAGTTTGATGCTTTCAATTTGATTTCTATTCCTAGGAGTCAAAATAAGCATGCAGATAGGCTAGCTACAATAGGTGCTCAATTTGACATACCTAATGATATTAAGAAAGAAAAAGTACAACAATATGTTAAGGTTGTTGTAAGGCCATCTATTCTCGACAATAATATTCATTGGAATTTTTTTGAGAGTGATGAGTAGGTATTGAGTTTTCTGCTCGAAGAAGATGAGTTCTCAGTGGTAAACCAGGAGAAACTTAAGTAGCAATATGATGATCAAGTTATTCAGTTAAGGAAAAACAAGCTACTCAAGGGTTTAGTTACCTTGGAATCCATTTTTAGTGTAGCCACTTGAAAATGATCTAGGCTTGCAAGCTCTGTTTTTACCACTTTCGTCCTAGCATAATTGGGACATTTAATTATGTCCTTGGTCCACATTCAACTATTGATTAAATAATTCATAATTATTTAATTAATTCACATCCTTTCATTCTTCATGATTATTAAATGAATAAATTTTATTTATTTATTAAATATGTCATTAATTGTCTAGGTCTTCCCTTAATTAAATAAATTTCTTAATTTATTTAATTACCTTTCTGCATTTATTTCTTCCTGATTATTAAATAAATAAGTTTTATTTATTTATTTAATATGTCACTAATTGTCATAATTAAATAAGTTGATTAATTTATTTAATTAGTCTTATATGCTAAATTAAATAATTAAATTTAATTATTTAATTGCCAAATTAATAATATTCTCATTTTAAATAAATTAAATTATTTAAAATGCCATCTCATTCTTAACTGTTAGCTCATTTTGGTAAATAATTGGAAAATCAATTATTTATTATTTCACAAAATTCACATTTGGAATTAATTTAATTCCAAATTGGTAACTTTCCTCCGGAAGTCAGGTGATAGGGCAGGTTTTTGGTCCTTCCAAAACTGATCTTCAGTCCAATCTTTATCTTCATTTTCGAAAATCTTTATTTTCGAATTAATTTCCTCATTTATTCTCCACCGCCGATTCAATTCTTTAAGATGACATCTTGACCTCTCGATTGATAATTTTTCCCTAACCCTAATTAAGGATTATCGGATTTAATTTGGGCCTCTCATTTTAGGTCTTGGTTAGAAATCAATCTCACCCGTCCATTCAAAATGGCATTTTCTATAAAATGCCATTTTCCTCTCATTTTTCGATTACACATCCACTTTATGCACTTTCATACTTGCACTCTTAGGCTTTTTATAGCAATTGTTAGCATATTTCATTGAGTTTTGACATCTTTAGGCATAGACATTTGTAGTCATTTAGGCATAGGCATTAGACATTTGTGCAAATCCTTCAAAGCTTGGTGTAGGACTTCATCAAGGATTGCTCACACGTCAAATCTGAGGGCAACACATCAACCAACAAGCTAGAAGGTACTATCAAGGTGAATCATGGAAACTCATGGGAATCAAAGGTATAATTGTTCTTATTTTCATTGTTCTTGATAGGATCTTTGGGTTATATGCTTTATATGTTAGTTTATCTCACAATCTAACCTTAAGAAATTAACCATAGATACATTTAGTATTGATGATTAGCTAAAGAAAGTTAAGACCATCATGCAAATCAAAGAGGAACACTATGAAGAGCTTGAAATCTTTAAAGGTAAGCTCCTTAAAATTGGTAAGATTTGTTCCCATGAAGATAGACAGGCTTTTATTGCACTTGTGAAGAATTTCATGATGTCTTTGCATGGGAGTATTCAAATTTAAAGGGTTTTGATCCCCAAATTTCCCAGCATACTATAGAATTAGAGCCAAATGCAAAACCTGCTAGGAAAAAACAAAGGCCTTTAAATCCCAAACTTGAGCCTCTTATGATAAGGAATTGACCAAGCTGATTGAGGGAGGTATCATTTTCCCAATCAAGCATACATCATGGGTCTCTAACCTTGTCTCGGTTAGAAAGAAAAAAAAAGAGATTAGGCTCTCTGTATATTTTAGAGACCTCAATAGAGGCTCATTAAAAGATCATTATCCATTGCCCTCCATGGAGCAGATCCTTCAGGTAGTTGTTGGTTCTGAAATGTTTTCTTTGCTTGATGATTTTTCTGGTTATAACCAGGTATTAGTAAAGGAAGAAGATCAATACAAGGCTGCTTTTACCATAGAGTGGGTCACTATGGCCTATAAAAGAATGAAATTTGGTCTGTCTAATGTTGGTGCCAATTTTCAGAGGGCCATGGACATGAAATTCAAAGGTTGATTTATAAGCTAGTGCTCATTTACCTTGATGATATAATAGTGTTTTCTAAAAATGTAGATGGGCATCTATTCCATTTGAAGCAAGTGTTTGAGAGGTTTAGGGAATTTTGTATATCCCTTAATCCCAAAAAATACATTTTTGATGTTCATGAAGGCAAGCTTCTTAGATAGATAGTGTCAAAATAGGGGATCACCATTGATCCAGAGAGAGTAAGTGCTATCTTAGCCTTTCCTTTACCTAGCCATAAAAAGGGGCTACAAAGTTTTCTTGGGAGAATAATTTTTTTGAGAAGATTTATTCCAAATATTGCAAATCTTTTGAAACCACTAACTGCTATGATGAAAAAGAATGCAAGTTTCAACAGGACCGAAGAGGGCAAGTGCAGTTTTGAAGCAATCAAGAAGGAATTATCAACAACTCCCACTTTGGTAAATCCTAATTTTGCAAAGGAATTTATTCTGTATGCCTTTGGTAGCATATACACCATTTCTGCAGTGTTGGTACAACAAAATGATGATAATTTAGAACAACCTATTGCCTTTTTTAGTCAAGGTTTAGAAGATTATGAAAACGAGGTATAATTTTGTAGAAAAGCATGTACTTGCTGTTATTAGAAATTTGAAAAAGTTTAAACATTTGATTTCTAATAACAAGGTTCATCTTATGGTTGCTCATCCTAGTGTCAAGGAATTCATTTTGAGTAGAGAATTGAATGAAAAGAGAGTAGGTTGGATTATGAGGGTCATAGAATATGACATTAACATCAAAATTACCAAGCTTGTAAGGGGTAAATGGTTGTGTGAATAGCTTGCTTTAGGGTTTGAAAGTGAGATAGAAATAGAAAAGGAAGCTCTTTTGGTCACAAATATTGAACCTCATATTGTTGCATCTGTATTTGGTGCAAGTTGGATGCGAGATATGATTCATTTCTTGTAGACTAGTGAGTGCCCACAAGGTTTGGATAGAGCGAAAAGGAGGTATTTCATACTACAATCAATTCCTTATGTGCTAGTTAATGATGTGTTGTTTAGAAAAGATCGGTGTGTTATTAAGATACATTGATAATGGTTAGATTGATAATGTTCTTCATGAGTTTCATGATGGTAAAATTGGTGGAAATTTTGCTCCAAGAACCACAACTTGGAAGATCATGAGAGCTAGGTACTATTGGCTAATACTTTTCAAGGATGGCCATGCTTGGGCAAGAAAATGTGTTAAAGTGTTCCTTGTTTGTAGGCAAAGAAAGGCTGCCAACTTTTCCTTTGTAGCCTATACAAGTGGAACAACCTTTTATGAGGTTGGGCATTGATTTTATAGGACCTATTAATCCAACTTCTAGTGAAGGTCATAGATGGGTCCTCACTGCAACTGACTATTTTACCAAATGGTCTGAAGTAATGGATTTGAAAGAAGCCAATGAAAGTATTGTGTTAAAATTTTATGATGATTTGGTAACCAGACTTGGAGTACCTGAGTCAATTATTTTAGACAATTCCTTAGCCTTTTTTGGATTGAGAGTAAGTGATTGGGCTGTTAGAAATGGTATTCATTTGAATACATCATCAAACTATTACCCTAAATATAATGGTTTGGTGAAATCAACCAATAAGAACCTGATCAAAATTATTAAGAGAACAATGGAGGATAACCAAAGAACTTGGCACAACAAGTTAAAATATGCCTTGTGGGAAGATAGAATAATTCCAAAGAGATCCATTGGAAATTCCCCTTATATGTTGGTTTATGGTAGAGGCAAGAATGCCTTTATCTGTTGAGCTTCCTGCTCTTGATATTATGAACCAACTTGAGATGTTTGAGGAAGAGGATCCAATGACTATTAAATATGCATAGCTCATGGAGCTGGAATAAACAAGGGATAAAGCCATGGAAACAATGGAGTTTCATCAACTCTAAACAAAGAGAGTTTTTGATAAGAAAGCAACATCCATGGTTTTTAAAAAGGGAGATGTTGTGCTTAATTGAGATGAATTAAAAGGCAAGCCAGGAAAGCATATCAAGTTTGATAGTATGTGGAGTGGCCTGTTTGCCATTACTAAGTGAAAAGAGCACAATGCATTTCAATTGTAAAAAATGGATGGAGAAGTTTTTCCTATCCTAGTTAATGAGATATACCTCAAATGCTATTTTGAAGTATTATCTACCTCGTACATGCTAGATTAGGAGTTTTTGTTTCAAATAAGTGTTGCTACACACATTTGTATAAATGCAAGTTTTCATTTCCCTAAGTGTTTTTCAACATAGTTAAGTAGGTTTGATATGAAGTTTTGGTGTGTTGGAATAAGTTTCAGGGTATCATGCATTGATTTGATGAGTTACAACAATGTACAAGATTACTTCAATTCTTGTTAGTTTTCTAAGTGACTTTGTTCCAAATGGATAAGCTTCAAGCAACTAGTTAAGATGTTTAGTAGACAATCATATAGCAGATGTCACCAAAAATGTTACCTATTTTAGCTACCAGCTCAAACAAGTAGAGTTGTTTATGTTTTACAAAGTGAAATAAAAGGTACATTCTACTCTACTATGTTATATCCATATGCATAAATAAATTATCAAAAGACTGCATTATGCAAATGCATACAATAGAGAAGAGGGTGAACATTTTTTGTAAAAAAATAGTCTTTATTGATAAATATAAATGTATGGTGTCCCACACAAGCCGTGGGACTAACTTTTTGAATACAAATAAAGGAAAAAACTATACATTTATAGATACAAGAAAGAAATAATGCATATATAAAGAGAGGGGACCCGCCACATCTTGAATGATGAATCCCGGTTGAGTTTCCTTTGCATCAGCTTCAGCCTCTCCTACTTATCTAGCCTCCAGTTGTTGCTTGCTCAGGTGCTCTAGAAATTCCTGCATGTGTGAGAAAGAGTTTGTTAGAGCAATGAAAGATCACCAATCAATACATATGAAAACATCCATAAGCATATATCCTAATCCTCATAAGCATCAAAATAGTTTGCATACCATAGATGTCTAGGAAAATAGAAAGGTTATCAAAAACATCTATGATATGCTCTATTTTTATCTAACATGTTTTCTCATTATGTAGGTATAGGTGAAATATTTGTTGCTGTTTGGTTTCATTTGATCATAGCATGTGGAGTGAAATGGGCTCCCACAAAGGTTGAGCTCAACATGCTGCCCTTTGGTTTCATTAGAGAGGTATAGTTATATTTTATATCATCAATGTAATTCTTGAAGACAAGTTTCATTAATCATGGTGATATTGATAAGAATAGAGATCTTATTAATAAGAGTTCTCTCATATTAATAAGGACATTCCTTACCAATAGGAATGTTGAAAATTGGCCTACAAAGATTCCATGATGTTTGTAGTTTGAAATTCATAAGTACAAGGTCATCATATTTGTGAGACAACATGACCTATCAAGTACTATCAGAAGCTATCATGAGCTACATGGAGCAACTATAGGTGAATGAGTGAAATGGAGTATATGATCAAGTCATCATGTTAATGTGTTGAACTAGTATCCAATGAAATGAGAAAGGAAGCACATTGATGCAACATAATTTTTTGAAGACCTTTGTATTTGGTAGTGAGGGGATATACTGTAGGTTCAACATGATATCATAAAATCATTAACAATTTTTTGTGTTTCAATGACCAAGTGTGCACTATTAATGTCTTGGTGAATAAGAACAGTAAATATTTTGAGATACAATGACATTTGGTCCTGTGTGGAACAAATCACAATGAAAGGAACCAAGCCTGTCTATTGTAGAGTATTGCATAAGAAATTGAACAATCTTGTGGAGACAAAGTGCATTGTGAAAAACCATGCAAGGTGCAAAACTCAAAAAAAGATTTGAAATCCTTATTACATGATCAAGTGAAGCACAAATATAGTGGTTAAAGCATGCACAAAACAATGCATAAGGGTTTTTGTCATATAAATCCCTATCAGGTATGCAAGGCATAAAATACTCAATTGTGTAGATGAAAATATCTTTTATTAAGCACCTAGAAGCCTCTAAGGTTGTGGTAATAGAGGCACTAGAAGTCTCTGTATTTGCAAGTGGTAAAAAAAAAGTTAGGGTTTCAAACTTTTGATTTCCATGGAGCAAATACAAACCCTCTTTCATTAATTTTGTTAACATAGACCAATTGCAACTACACCAAAATCCTAAGCTATTAGTGAGGGTGACATCAGAGAGGTTTACAGGGTATCAACAAGGTTTGAGGGTCCCACGTGATAACATTATCCATTGTGATTCTTATAGGTACACCAAATTTAGTTATGAAATTTTTGAATAGAAACTTGATTACTACCTTAGATGACACAAATGAATGAACCTCCACTTTAATAGTGACTTGAAAACTCCATTTTTTCAAATTCAATACAACCAATTTACACTTATGCCAGGAAATAATTTTAATATTTGATTCAACTAAATGCTACAAGGAGATTATTACAAGTTAAATATTGTCTTTAATTTCCAATTGAATGGTTTACAAATCATTTAGCTCAAAACAATGTTCCACAAACTAAAAATTTAGATAACTCTAAACGTTGCATTGAGTCCACCCGCTTGTACATTAGGAAATCAATTTCTCTACCAACTGGGCTATGATCATCTCACTCTTGGATTGGTTGATGGGTATAAACCAATGATTACCTTGCTATGGCATTACCAAAATATATTCTTCCCCTTTGCATGAGGCCTACTATTCCTCTTTTCTCACCATATTACCTAGTTAAATAAGATAACTATATTTCTACCTACATAGCTCAACCTTCTACACTAACCGTGGCTTGCTTTCTTAATAGATTTGGGTTATTTTTCTTGTTTCTTTGTTGGAATTCTACTATGTCCTCGATTCCTACCACCCCCTTTTCTCTCTACAATTTAAATTAAATTTTGAACTCTAAATCTTTCAGATACAACCTCTTCAATCTATGTGTAGTCTTCTCCTTACCTACATTCCCAATCAGATCCTTTTCTTGTTTGTTTAAATCTACCTTTTAACATATCTCTTTGATGGCCAATATGGTTGATTTCTCTTCCTTTACTTGGTGATTTGTATTCTTTACTTTGGTTGATCGCTTTAAATTTTATTTCATACTTTTTCCATTTCCCTTGAGTTGAATGCTCCTGCATCAGACACACCCAGTAAAAAGTTTGTGATCATAGGCTCACAAAATAGAGTTGAGTAATAGAACTACTCTTTCAAGTTGTGTGAACAAATTGTAGCATGTTCCCACATTGAAATTGATACCTGTAAATTATTTCTTTTTCCTATTCTTCCAACATCTTTCCAGAACATTCACCATCCTTCTCCAACAAATCTTCACTCCATTCTTCTCATTCTTTGTTGTTTTGACCCACTACAAACCATCCAACTCCACCAAGTCTCGCTTGCAACATCCTCTACCACCTCTATATGCAAATATATATCCGCATGCCAGACATAAACTACATTCTTCTCACCATTTATTTGCAACTCCCTATCAACTTCCTCATTAGAAATATTAGAAAAATTACAACTTAACTCTACATACTCTACTATTACAATATCCTCTTTCACTAGGTTGGTTGTTGCTCCTTCATTCCCTTCAAGTGTTCATTTATGAATAGCTTCTCAATCTCTATCTCAAGCAAGTTACACTCCTTAACAACAACTAAATCAATATCCTTCTTATAAAAATCTTCATTAAAAATTTCCATTTGTCTACGTTCTTCTTTCCCTTCATCCTTTATTGCATTCATCATCCCAAACAAATTATACTCAATTTTTTTAAAATTTACCTCATTTTCCTTTGCTTCTTTAATTTACTTTTCATTTCCCTTTGCCACAATGTTTTCATCTCCCATAGCTATCACCATCCTCATGTCCTCCAAAGGACACGTAGCTGCTATTGCTATATAAAATTCAGTTTCTTTATTCATGTCTTCCAAAAAACATACCTTTTTCGTAACCTCTAATTCCTCCATTATTTTCAATTCTTCATGAATTATCTCTTCTTCATATTGATTTCCTAAGCTTTCCATATCTTCCAATGGATCATTCTCTGCTACAATTTCATAATTTACCTCTTCAAAAGAACCTACTATAGTTTATTTTCCTTCTTTTGGGACTGTTTGGGCTTCTCCCACACTGTTTTCCTTCCATGCTCCTTCTATCAAAGGGATAAAAAACTTCTCATCTTTCACAATCTCAGTTGCAATGTCTTCTCTTTCCTCTTGATGCTTTTGCACAAGGATCTCCTCTTATTTTTCTTCATTCTTTATAACTGCTACAATCTTTCCTTTTACCACTTCCTCTTGCTTATCTTACAATGGATTCAACAAATATTCCTTCCCATCCTTGATTATTCTATAGCTTTTATCGCTGCCATTATGTATAGCTTACCTATCCCAAAGCCAAGGTTGACCCAAAAAAATGTGAAAAATATCCATGGGTACTATATGACATACAATTTCATCCTTATATATTCCAATGTGAAAATTCATAATGCTTTGTTCACTTACCTAAATTCGATGACCTCCTTGTAACCAAGAGACATAGTATGGCTTAGGGTGCTTCATCCTCTGCAATTTTAGCTTCTCAACAATTTCCAATGTAACCAAATTATCTCTACTACCATTGTTCACTGTCACTTTGGAACACTTTCCACCAGACTTGCACACAATTAGGAACAAATCACTCCTTTAGATGATTTCTTCTTTCAATTTCTGTGGCTTCAAATATTCCTTCTTTATCAAAAAATATCTCCATGTCTCCAAGAAATTTTTCCAAACAATTATGGTACACTCTCAATCTGCAACCACAAATAAATTAGAGCCAATGCTCGCTGCCTTTGTAGGTCCCCCTACAACTAAAATCTCACTACTATCCTCTACCCAACAAGATTTTGGAAGATTCACCTTCAAGATCTCTTCTACTCAATTCCTTTCAATGGAAGATATTTGCACACCTTCTACCCAACTTCATCTCTGTTGGGGAACAACCAATATGATTCCCATAGAATCAATGGCCTCTCAGGACTTCTTCACTCTTTACCAATTCTTCACCCATGGTCCTAGTGGATTCTCTCCACTCTCAGGATCTTGTGGCTCTGATACCAATTGATGCAAATGAACAAACCTCCACTTTACTATTAACTTGACAACTCCATTTGTCATTTCAATACAAACAATTTACACTTATGCTAGGAAACAATTTCAATCTTTGATTCAACTAAATGCTATAAGAAAATTATTACAAGTTAAATATTGTATTTAATTTCCAATTGAATGGTTTAAAAATCATTTAGCTTAGACTAATGTTACACAAACTAAAAATTTAGATAACTCTAAATGTTGCATTGAGTCCACCCGCCCATACATCAATAAATCAATTTCTTTACAAACGAGGCTGCCTTCATCTTGCTTTAAGACTAGTTGCTAAGTATAAACCAATGATTACCTTGCTCTCGTGTTACCACAATCTATTATTCCCCTTTTAATGAGGCATTCTATTCCTCTTTTCTCACCATATTACCTGGTTAAATAAGAGCACTATATTTCTACTTACATAAATTGACCTTCTACACTAACTATGGCCTGCCTTTTAAACAAATCTTGGTTCTTTTTATTGTTTCTTTGTTGGCGGTCTGCTATGCCCTCTATTTCTTTCACCTTCTTCTCTCTCTACAATTTAAATTAAATTTTGAACTCTAAATATTTTAGATGCAACCTCTTCAATCCATGCATAGCCTTCTCCTTACCTTAATTCCCAATCAACTCCTTTTCTTGTTTATTTAAATATAACTTTTAACATGTCTCTTTAATGGCCAAGATGGCCAATTCCTCTTCCTTCACTTGGCGGTTTTCATTCTTTACTTTGGTTGATCGATTTAAATTTTACTTCATACTTTCACCATTTCCCTTGAGCCGGATGCTCCTGCATCATTAGATTTAGCATTGTAGATTGGGATTGCATCAACCCACTTGGTGAAGTAATTGGTTGCCACAAGGATGGGTATGTGGAGGATCATGATGGGCCAAAAAGTGGCAATGTAAAAAAAGGTGCATTTTGCATTGACCAAAAAATGCAAAAATCCTGAGTTGATTTTTTTTTGGCTTGGGTGTCAATACATTGCTCCAAAGCAATGCCTAAGGCAAGAATTACAAATCGGATATCTGATCCAAATCGGATATTTGATTTGGATTAGGTATAAATAGATATATGCAGCCTTTTAAAATCATTTCAACCATTTTAAACATTTGAGAGTGTAGTGAGAACAATGTGTGGGCTATCAAATATCTGATTTGTGTTGATATCTGATTTGCAAGGTAACTTTTTGGTTTTTTTTTGTTTTAATCAATTTTTCTATTAGTTTTGTATAATTTTAACTAGTTTTTTATGGATTTTTATTAAAAAATAGAGTTTGTTATAGATTTTTTGTTAAAAAGTAGGGTTTTTTTATGGATTTTGATTAAAAAATAGGGTTTTACAATGATTTTATTTATATTGTGTAATTTCAATTAGATTAATTAGTTTTTAACTTCAATCAAGTATTATGGCTGAGAATGAAAATGCACAAATTCCAAACTCTCCACCACCTCCGCAGCCATCAATTAAAGACTTAATTGGTGAAAAATTGGAGCAATTGAGGGGAATTTGTGATGTTTATAAGACAATCCCTCGATTATCCCAGATGAAAAACACATTGAAGGAAATAATTAAAAATATAGAAACCCTCTCCACCCAACATAATGCCTTTCTTTCGTGGCGAGAAACCATGAGGGAATATTACTCCTATGGATTGTCTTATGAAGATGTGAAAGATCTCCAAATAACAAAATCCCAAATAGCCTCTTTATTTGTTAACCCCCACACTGGTTTTTCCAGTTAATGTTAATAAACCAAAACTTTCTATAAAATGGTCCACAAATAAGGACATTGTAGATAACTTTTGGGATCGTTGGTGTATGGTTTTTGATAAACCACCCAACAACAATAATGATATACCAATTTACTTTACTAAAAAATTAGACACCGAGTTTGTGTTAGGGAATCATGCCAATTACTTTGACATTAAACCCTTCTAGGGCATTGGTGGAGGTATGCCCCCAGATAGACCAAGGGCAGTTAGAGTAGTCCAATGCCCATATATTTCCCCTCCTCCCCTTCCTTCACCACCTCTGGTACATCATCCAGATATTATTGAGGATGTAGCCACATATACTATTCAAGCTATTCACTCTTTGAGTGATCTTTTGGTTTCCCATACTTCTACAGTAGCTCAGCCACATGCTGGTGATGTTGGCGATGGATTGAGTGTTGTTGCATCATCCTCCTCAGGTCTACATATTTGTGTGCCACATAATTGCACTATGTGCCACCAGATATGCTTGGGTCCTCTTGTACATCTTGCTGAGCATCCCTTGGAGACTTCTAATTATGACCTCCATGATGTGGACATTATAGGAGATAAAACACAGGGGAGTGGAGCGCACCCTACAGCTAGAGAGGGGGACATTGTAATAGTTACACAGGTAAGATTTAAGTTGTAAATTCATAACTTGCATTTGTTTTTAAATGAATATTAATAAGAGATAGTATCAAATACTAATATTTATTTACATGGTCTATTTAATAGTTGATGTTTGAGGAGGAGCTCACATAGGTGGCTGATAGCACCCCTAGGGCCATGTCATTTGGCCTCGACATGCACACAATATATATTTTTGTACCCACTCGTTTACATTTTTTTATTATATACTTTCTTGTCATTTGAATTGTCATTAATGAAATTATATATTAACTTATATGTTTATCTTATTTTCCTCTTGTAGGAAACACCTAGTGTGAGCGAGGTGCAACTCTTTCTAGACTATGCAGGTGCAATGTTAGATAAGGGAAAGGAAATTGAACTCAAATTTGATTGAATTAAGATTTTTAAGATCTTATATTGATTATACATACATCAAAATAGATTGGTAGTTTCATATGTACTTGTCATTTTTATGTACAAGTAGTTATGAGCTATACATCCTTGTTGACAAGTGTCACAACGCCTGAAGGAGTAGGTATTGGAACACCTCAAGGAGTAGGTGTTGAAACAAATCAAGGAGGAGGTGTCGAAACACTTGAAGGAGATAAAGAAAAAGAGATGCCTAAAGAGGTATGTGTTTATTTTATTTTGTGTTTGGTAAATATGTTCCTATTACTGATAATTGTATGCTAACTTGTATCAATTTTATGTTTTTGTTCACATATATAGATTGAAATTTCAAAAGTTGGTTTCATTGGTTCTTTGAGAGGGGCATATTCTAGGACTCTTGACCCTTTGAAGAGACGTATAGTTGAGGTAATCAATATTTCAATTTTAGAGTTCAATTATAATTCAATGTATATTGATTTTGATGTTAATTATTCGATTTTAAATTATATAGAAACTAATATCAATTATGGTTTGAATTTTTCTTATGCAGCTACCTTTAGAGCCAAAGAGTGCTTAAATGAGGCTCCATTTTGATGATCCACCAATAGTTTAGGATGTGATAGATATTTTGGCATGTAAATTTTGAATAAATATCGAGATGGCATATGCCACATTTTGTAAAACTTTGTTTGAGTTGGCGTTGATGCCATTTTTGTATATGGGAATACACTTGATTATTTGATAATTTGATATATAGAAGTTGATAATCGAAATAATTTGTTCCTCATGTGCATGATTTAATTCTTTAAAAATTTAATCTTGAGAAATGATTAAATATCAATGTACAATAGCATAAACAAATAATGTTTATATTATGCAGTTTATATTCCTATTGTTTATTACATTACATTGGACATCTTTCAAACTCAAAGCATTACTTCACATTGCATAACTAACAACTAGATACTGATAGATAAAAAAAATTCAATTACAATATAGTTTTTACAAAGTCAACCTAAGCCGTTATGCAATTACTTCACATTGCATAACTAATAACTAGGAGAAGCTATCAATTGCATTTGCTTGTCATGGAATTCTATGAGACTACATTTCTATGAGGAATTTTTTCAAACAATTCACTACCTTGTCTATGCTACCACATTTTTCATACAAGTCTACTAAAGCATTTTATCAAACAATTCACTGGCTTGTTGCTATGGCTAAAATCCTAAAACAAGTGCTTTCAAACAAGATATGGATGCTTGGAAAAATTATATCAAAGCATAATAGTAAGCAATAGCATAGACAAGGCAATGAACTATTTGAAAAAATGCCTCAAAGAAATGAGGTCTCATGGTGATGGAATTCCATGGCAATCAAAAAAATTTTTGATTCTCATGGCATTCCATCACCATGAGACCTCATTTCTTTGAGGCATTTTTCAAACAACTTTGACTGTGTTGTTGATTGTCATGGAATTCCATCACCATGAGACCTCATTTCTATCAAACATTTAATTGCCTTCCTGCTATGGCTAAAATCCTAAAACAAGTGCTTTCGAACAAGCTATGGATGCTTGGAAAGAATCTAAAAAAATCATAATAGTAAGCAATAACATAGACAAGGTAATGAACTATTTAAAAAAATTGCCTCAAAGAAATGTGGTCTCATGGTGATGGAATGCCATGACAAGAAAATTGCTATAGATTGTCATGGCATTCCATCACCATAAGACCACATTTTTTTGAGGAATTTTTTCAAACAGTTCACTACCTTGTAGATGCTACCACATTTTTCATACATCTACCAAAGCATTTTATCAACATACTTCCAACTCACATAGGACTCCTTTCAAACAAATCATGCAAACTACACTACTCAACCTAGCCAAATAGGCCAAATTTCCAAAGCAACAACCCTTGGAACACTTCACAAACCCTAAAACTTGTTGGGGAAGCACTCAATAGATGAAAAAACCTCAAATTTTCCCATTTATCCTCTGGAACTCGCCCTCTAAGACCCTATTCCACAAAACCCTCAAATTGCTCAAATTTGGCAAGGGTTTATTGAAAAACCTACTTGTAGACTTCCCCAGACTTTACCACCAACTCCAACACCCTTGAATAACCCTATAAAAGCTTAAAAGAACAAGAAAAGTGACTTCCCTCAAACAATTCCCACTTTTACCCTCTCTAACCTCACTTTTTCATGCAAAAACACCCCAAATACCATCTAGGGCATCACCAAAAATCATAATACTGATCTCCCTTGCACAAGAAACATTGAAAACATGTTTATCTATCCTAAATAAGCCTATCCACTGAGTTACAACATCATAAAATGGGTGGAAGGCTTAAAACTCCATTTTAAATGCACTCAAACCCTTGGAATAGGGCTCACAGACTGACCTCCAGTAAAATACCTCTTAAATGCACAAAAATGAATGAAATTACTTCAAACTAAGTTTGTGAAGAAGTTTACTCTGCTGCCCACCAATTTCCATTCAAAAGAAAGCACAACCACACTGTACAGTATGAAGAAACTTCAAGAATTATGGAAAAACATAGAAATTTGCATGGAGATAACAAGATTTTATTGATTCTCTTTCAAACTTGGTTTCTCCAACCTCAAACTCGAACATAAGAGGCCTTTTTAAACATGAAAGTTTGAAATTGTGATAGTTTGAGTTGTTGTGACCTTTTCCACCCTGTCCTTGCATAAAAAAATATCTATCAAATCATAATAATAAGCAATAACATAGACAAGGTAGTGAACTATGGTCTCAATGTTCATGTCATGGCATTCCATCACCATGAGACCACATTTCTTTGAGGAATTATTTTAAACAGTTCACTACCTTGTCTATGCTACCACATTTTTCATACATGTCTACCAAAGAATTTTATCAAACAATTCATTGCCTTGCTACTATGGATAAAATTCTAAAATAGGTGCTTTCAAACAAGCTATGGATGCTTGGAAAAATTCTATCAAAGCATAATAGTAAGCAATAGCATAGACAAGGAAATGAACTGTTTGAAAAAATTCCTCAAAGAAATGAGGTCTCATGGTGATGGAATGCCATGACAATCAAAAGAAATTTTGATTCTCTTGGCATTCCATCACCATGAGACCTCATTTAGATGAGGCATTTTTTTCAAAAGTTTGTCTATGCTACCACATTTTTCATACATGTCTGTCAAAACATTTTATCAAATAGTTCACTACCTTGCTGCTATGGATAAAATCCTAAAACAAGTGATTTCGAACAAGCTATGGATGCTTGGAAAAAATAATCAAAGCATAATAGTAAGCAACAAGCTATGGTCTAATGGCCTTTTTTTTGCACAAAAATTAGCGTTGGAGTTCAGTTGGAGGCTGAAAACTACTTTTAAGGGCATAAATAAATCTTGTTCTACAACTCGTACAACCAAACCGACTATTCCAACACATTTGGATGGGTATGTTTAGGTTAGGTATGATCCCCTTTTTCACCCAAACAAGCCGAAATAGTCTGAGCTACGTTCAACCGGTGAAATCCCTTAAGAGTCCAAAGTGCAAAAGGGTAGCAATCTTTGACAAAATGTTACTCAAAAACCGTGATGCCTACAATTTTTTTTTAGAGGTTACGTGATCATGTTGGGCCCCTCTATAATAAATTCTCTTGGTTTTTTCTATCTCAGAGGCGTTTTCCCATGGTGACAAGTTTTGAGTTGAGGGAAAAGTTATCAAATGTAAGTAGTGTAAAGTTGCAAAGTGGTGCAACTTTCATTCTACAACTTGTACGACCAAAAATTTTTTTTCCAACATATTCGGATGGGTAAGTTTAGGCTAGGTATGGTCCTCTTTTGCACCCAAATATGCCAAATCACTCTGAGGTACAATGGATCGACTATTTCCCTTAAGAGTCCAAAGTGCTAAAAGGCATCAATATTTGAAGGGCTATTTCTTGGAAACTGTGATACTTACAAATTCTCCATCTAAGGCTATGGGATCATGTTGGGACCATCTACAATAACCTCTCTTAGTTTTTGCTATCTCAGAGGTGTTTTCCTGTGATGATGAGTTTTTCAGTTAAGGGAAAAGTTTTTAGATGCAAGCACTGTAAAGTTGCAAAGTGGTGCAACTTTCATTCTGCAACTCGTATGACCAAACAAATTGTTCCAACACATCTGGATGGGTATTTTTACACTAGGGATGGTCCTCTTTTGCACCCAAATACGCCGAATCACTCCGAGCTACATTGAACTGACAATTTCCCTTAAGAGTCCAAAGTGCTAAAAGGAAACAATCTTTGAAGGGATATTTCTTAGAAAACGTGATGCTTATAGACTCTCCTTCTGAGGTTATGGGATCATGTTGGGACCATCTACAATAACCTCTCTTGGTTTTTTCTATCTTAGAGGTGTTTACCTGTGGTGACGAGTTTTTAGTTGAGGGAAAAGTTGTCAAATGCAAGCAATGTAAAGTTGCAAATGGTGCAAATTTCATTCTGCAACTCATACGACCAAACAAACTATTCCAAAACATTCGTATGGGTACATTTACACTAGGGATGGTCCTCTTTTGCACCCAAATATGCTAAATTACTCTGAGCTACATTAGACGGACGATTTCCCTTAAGAGTCCAAAGTGCTAAAAGACAACAATCTTTGAAGGGCTATTTCTCAGAAACCATGATGCTTACATACTCTCTGTCTGAAGCTATGGGATCATGTTAGGACCATCTACAATAACCTCTCTTGGTTTTTTCTATCTTGGAGGTGTTTTCCCGTGGTGACAAGTTTTCAGTTGAGGGAAAAGTTGTCAGATGCAAGTAGTGTAAAGTTGAAAAGTGCAACTTTCATTCTGCAACTCGTACGACCAAAAAAAAAATTCCAACATGTTTGGATGGGTACATTTACGCTAGGGATGGTCCTCTTTTGAACCCAAATGCACAATCACTTCGAGCTACATTGGACTGATGATTTCCCTTAAGAGTCAAAAGTGCTAAAAAGCCATACCATCTATTGTACAGTCTGTAGCTCAATGGTATGGATATGATAGATGTTATTAGGACTGTATAAGGTGACTATGTGGGTTTAAAGAGCTAGAAAGGTCTATAGTTGAGTTGGTGAGTTGCCATGCATGGAAAAAATGAGTGAAATTAGGTGAAAATGGTGGTTACAACATGCTAATGTCAATGAAACATGGGGGCAACAAGATTTAAGGTTGGATCAAGCTTGTGCAGGTCCTAATAGACGTGTTTGATGAGTTTATAGTGTGTGGAAAGGTTGAAAATATTGATTTCCTTAGAAACCTCATGAAAGTTGCTAAAAATGAGGGTTTGTTGAAATAGAGCTTTAGAAAGCGTATCTCACCAAAAAAATTATGGTTTTGGTAGTTTGCTAGGCTACTTAATGCTGCCTCATTGAAATTTCAGGTTTGGGAAGTGTTTAAATATGAGTGTCCTTGTAAAATGGGCCTATTTTGGGGTCTTGGAGAACAAAAAAGTGCTCCACCCATGTTTTAGTGAAGTTGCACCCAAGTTTGGGTTTGAGGATCAAATTGGAGTTTGAATCATCTTTAATTGTAATTGTGTTATTGCATCAAAAAACTCTTACCCAATCAACTTGAACAACATGCACACCCAAATACCTTGTTTCCATTTTGCTAGATCAAAGACTCAATTACATTGGAAATGACCTTCACATGACCTTTTTACTTTTTTTTTGGAAAAAGTGGCAAGCCACTATAATTTATTATATATAAATAGGAGATATTATAAAACCTGGTTCAAAGGAGCATACCGACAGGAAAGAACCAGGAAGAAAACCTTTGGTTGTACAACTTGATTAAGTACAAAAATCTCTTACATAATTCTCCCAATAACAGTAACAAAGCATACACCTATATGACTATTTCAACCTATGAGTTTCCAAAATACAAACCCCTTTACATTTTAAACATACCCTTTATACAATGCTAGAAATTTGACCCATATTTTAAGAAACATCACTGGATATAGATTATGCCCATACACAGTTATGACCTTTTTACATTGTTTCACATTTGAAAATTCAAATTTTACAAAATTTTCCTATTGGAGGCATTTAGGACATAGTCTTCCACAAGAGTAGCATGTTGATGTTTTGGAGTGACAAGCACCTATACAAACCATCAAGGTAGCAGTTAAAATACATACAATAGAAAATATGCTTAGAATAAAAGACACTTAGAATAACAAATCTATATTATTGTAATCTGTCTCATACCTCTCTACAAGGATTAGACTTGGCTATTGTTGCAGTAGGTCCATGATCAATCATGCCAGGAATATCACAAAAGTTGTCAAATGAGAAATCTATATTGTCACAATAGAAAAGATGCTTAGACTATCAAATATATATTAATCTAAACAACCTAAATGATGATGAATTGGAAATGCAAACTATAAAAGATGCTTAGAATAACCAATCTATATTATTCTAAATGACCTAATTGATGATGAGATGGTAATGCAAACTATAAAAGTCACTTGGAATAACCAATCTATATTATTGTAATTTGTCACATACCTCTCCAAAAGGATCAGAACTGGCTATTGTTGCAATAGGTCCATGATCAATCGTGCCAAAAATATCACAAAAGTTGTCAAATGATAAATCTATATTGTCACAATAGAAAATATGCTCAGACTAACAAATCTATATTAATCTAAACAACCTGAATGATGATGAATTGGTAAAATGCAAACTATAAAATATGCTTAGAATAACCGATCTATATTATTCTAAATGACCTAATTGATGATGAGATGGTAATGCAAACTATAAAAGATGCTTAGAATAACCAATCTATATTATTGTAATCTGTCACATACCTCTCTGAAAGGATCAAAGCTGGCTATTGTTGCAATAGGTCCATGATCAATCATGTAAAAAATATTGCAAAAGTTGTCAAATGATAAATCTATATTGTCACAATAGAAAATATGCTTAGAATAACAAATCTATATTAATCTAAACAACCTGAATGATGATGAATTTGTAATGCAAACTATAAAAGATTCTTAGAATAACCAATCTAAATGACCTAATTGATGATGAGATGGTAATGCAAACTACAAAAGATGCTTAGAATAACCAATCTATATTATTGTAATCTGTCGCACATCTCTTCAAAAGGATTAGAGTTGGCTATTGTTGCAATAGGTCCATGATCAATCGTGCTAGAAATATTGCAAAAGTACATACAAAATATCACTATTAGGGTTTAAGGGTTAAGGGTAGAGGGGAGAGATAGAGGGAGTGATTGAGAGAGAGAGAGAGACCTGAGAGAGGGAGAGACTTGAGATAGAGAGAGAGTGGGAGAGAGATAAAGGGTATAAGGTTTAAGGGTTAAGGGTAGAGGGAGAGATATAGAGGGAGTGAGTGAGAGAGAGAGACCTGAGAGAGGGAGAGGGGATATGAGGGAGAGACTTGAGAGAGAGAGAGAGAGTAGAGGGTAGAGGGTTTAAGGGTAAAGGGGAGAGAGATAGAGGGAGTCAATGAAAGAGAGGGAGAGAGGGAGTGGGAAAGAAATAAAGGGTAGAAGGTTAATGGTAGAGGGGAGAGAGATAGGAGTGATTATGAGAGACTTGAGAGAGAGAGAGGAGTGGGAGAGAGATAGAGGGTATAGGGTTGATGGTAGAGGTGGTAGAGGCTATATGGCTTAGGGGTTTAGGTTTATGGGTTACAAGAGGGGAGAGAGAGGAGGGAGTGGAGGAGTGAGAGAGAGAGACATGAGAGAGAGAGGGTTATGGGGTAGGGGGAGAGAGAGATAGAGTGGGAGTGACTCCTAAGAGAGACCTAAGAGAAGGAGAGGAGGTAGGGGAGAGAGAGAGAGAGAGAGAGAGAGAGAGAGAGGCTTTAAGGGTTAAGGGTAGAGGGGTTATTAAGTGAGAGACTTGAGAGAGAGAGAGGGGGGTTTAAGGGTTAATGGGAGAGAGATAGAGGGTATAGGGTTGATGGTAGAGGGTTATAAGGGTTAAGGGTTAAGGGTTTAGGGTTAAGGGTAGAGGGGAGAGAGATAGAGGGAGTGACTGAGAGAGAGACCTAAGAGATGGAGTGGGAGAAGATAGACAATATATAGGGTTAATGGTAGAGGGTAGAGGGTTTAAGGGTAGAGGGAGAGATATAGAGGGAGGGAGTGAGAGAGAGCGAGTAGTGTGTGTGTTTGTGTGTGTGTGAGAGAGAGAGAGAGAGGGTAGAGGGTAGAGGGTTTAAGGGTAGAGGGGAGAGAGATAGAGGGAGTGACTTTGAGAGAGAGACCTAAGAGAGGGAGAGGAGGTAGGAGAGAGAGAGAGAGGGTAGAGGGTTTAAGGGTTAAGGGTAGAGGGGAGAGAGATAGAGGGAGTGATTGAGAGAGGGAGAGGGGGTACAAGGGAGAGACTTGAGAGAGTGAGAGGGAGTGGGAGAGAGATATAGGGTATATAGGGTTAATGATAGAGGGTAAAGGGTTTAGGGTTTAGGGTTAAGGGTAGAGGGAGAGATATAGAGGGAGTGAGAGAGACCTGAGAGAGGGAGAGGCTAGGATGGAGAGAGAGAGAGGCAGAGGGTAGAGGGTTTAAGGGTTAAGGGTGAGGGAAAAGATAGAGGAGTGAATCCTGAGAGAGAGACCAAGAGAGGGAGAGGGGTTAGGAGGAGATAATCTGAGAGATAGAGAGAGGAGTGGGAGAGAGATAGAGGGCATATAGACAGAGGGCATAGAGTTAATGGTAGAGGGTAGAGGGCTTAAGGGTTGGGCTTAGGGCTTAGGGTTAAGAGCAGAGGAGAGATATAGAGGAGTGAGGGAGTGAGAGAGAGAGACCCAAGAGAGTGAGAGAGAGAGAGAGAGAGAGAGAGAGAGAGAGAGAGAGAGAGAGAGAGAGAGAGAGAGAGAGAGAGGGGGGGTTAAGGGTAGAGGGTAGAGGTTTAAGGGTTAAGGGTAGAGGGGAAAGAGATAGAGGGAGTGACTCTAAGAGAGAGACCTGAGAGAGGGAGAGGGGGTAGGAGGGAGACTTGAGAGAGAGAGGTAGTGGGCGAGAGATAGAGGGTATATATGGTTAATGGTAGAGGGTTGAGGGTTTAAGGGTTAAGGGTTAAGGTTTAAGGGTAGAGGGGGAGATATAGAAGGAGTGAATGAGAGAGAGAGAGACTTGAGAGAGGGAGAGGGGTTTAGGAGAGAGAGGCTTGAGAGAGAGAGAGTAGAGGGCAGAGGGTAGAGGGTTTAAGGGTTAAGGGTTAAGGGTAGAGGGGAGAGAGATAGAGGGAGTCAGTGAAAGAGAGGTGGGAGGGATTGGGAGAGAGATAGAGGGTAGATGGGAGAGAGATAGGAGTGATTGAGTGAGAGACTTGGGAGAGAGAGAGGGAGAGAGAGAGAGGGAAAGAGGTAATATTTAAATATTTTCTATATTAGTAATATATATATTTAAATATTTATAGATTATCTAAAATATTGAAATAATATTTAAATATTATACATAATAATATAATATATATTATATATTAAATACATAATTCAATAAGAGATTATCATAAATTGTATATTATATATTGCATTATAAACTATATTGTATATTATATATTAAATAATAAACTTTATTGCATTTTTTAAATTATATATTATAAATTGTATAACATTTTGTAAACTCATATCTAAAACATATCGGATATCCGATTCAAATCGGATATCTGATATCTCTGACACAAAATTTAATGCCTAGGGATTATCCTTGGGCTTTCTTTGGAATTTGGTTCATACATGCCAATCCTGAGAAGTCAGCACAAAAAACGTGTTTAACAACTTACCTTTCTTTTCCAAACTTTGCCCATGTGGCTGACAACTTTTTTTTACCCAAAATTGATGAAACGAAAAGGGTTTGTAAAGGAGCTTCTCAACTTTCCACCAATATAAATTATACTTTACTTTGAATTTAATAAATAATTATTATTCATTTTCTATTAAAATTATGACTAAAGTCTTGATTGATAGGCTGATTGAAAAACATCTATAGCTTTCAAACGGTATCACGTTTTTTGAATCCAAAACATGCGTCACATTCTATGCTTTGCATACTATAGGATTAAATTTTTTTTTGAATTTCATGAAGTTTTGACCAAGTTAAGGTGGTTAGACAAATGATTTTTTATATTTTTAAAATTTGCAATAAAAAATTCAAAATTAATTATTTACTTGGAAAAAAATTACAAAAAATATGTATCACATTCGAACATGAGTCCTCTACTTATATCTAAAATATTATAAAAGAATATTATCATTTTATTGTGGTTAGGGTGGTCAAATAGACACCTACTTCTTATTTTTTCCCTGAAATTTAAGTACTACTGCATTGAAATTTCAAATTTTCACCAAATAAACTTAAAAAAAAACCTAGTAGTTTAGAAACTACATTCAATTTGTGACAGATTCTATTCTTACATATTTTTGAAATAATATAGATAACTTATTGAATTTTTTACATCAAGTTGCCTGACTTTGATTTTTCTAAATTTTCATTGCCACTTAAGGGCCTGTTTTTTCCATGATGATCCCGCACATACCTGAATACTCCCCAATGTTGAAAAGGAGAATCTATAGTCATTGATAAGAGAGTAAGAGAACCTACAAACTTAAGTTTATTCATAAATATATGATAGAAATCACACTTTCTTAGCATTTTAGCCACATCCTTAAGAGAGTAAGCCACCAAAAACTAGATCGAAGTAACTTGTATGTAGTTCTTTTAGCTTTAAATTTTTTCCCACAAATTCCTTGATGAATTTCATCAATTATTTGGATGGATTGTCAGTAGTCCACATGGGTTTCTCCACATCAAACTATCAGTGACCATCAAATAATTTTGGGACTATAAGTTCAAAGTTCTCTATTTGATTTCATTCATCCTAGTAGGGTATATAATGTTAACAAATAAAATATTTAGTTTATTGTACTAGGGATCATATTTCAATGAACACTTTGCCTATGTGTGATCAATATTAATTTAATTTACCTAAGTAGCATCAAGGTATGCATTCTCTGTCGATTTTTAAAATATTGACCTCTTATCTTGGTCATTGAAATCCAATGTTATATTATTGGATTTTATTGATCTACCTCAATATTTTCCATGAATCTTCTTGATAGGTAAGAATATCCTTCACAGACATGTGAAACATATGTGATTAATTTTTTATTGATGAGGTATGGCTTGTAGCTCTTCATAGGCTTGACCAAGGAATAACATGATTCTCCATTATTAAATAATTTATCTTTGATCCCTACAAGGATTTACTAAAGAACATGCAATTTTTTGTTCACACCCATAATAATTCTTTTGTAATAACACAACAACTATATAGTATGGAAATAAGCAAATAAAAACAACTTGAAAGGCCTAGAATAATAAGGAATGATTAGACTTGGCGCTTCTTTGATATCCTACTTAATTCAACAAATTCCTCTAACGCGTCTTCCTTTCATGTGACTGTTTTTCCTTTCTTTAGCATATTGGATATTGGATTGGTATTCGTTTTGAATTTTGGAATAAATCACCTTAATAAATTGATCTACCAAAACATTATTTAACTCCTTTCACTATTTTAGGTCTAGGAATGAGGTTAATCATGTTGACCTTCACTGAATTGACCTTGATGCTATCCTTGGACACAATACATCCTAGAATTTTTCCCTCATCTACACCAAAGACACACTTATTGAGATTCAAAGATATCCCATGCTCAAGACATATTTGGAAGATCTTCTCTAAATGATTGCATTTATTTTATATCCTTTGAACAAATTTTTAGATCATCTTGAAATAAAACATTATTTCATTAGTTAGACTTGCAAATGTAACATCCATGACTCTTTGAAATGGTTACCCTACATTATTGAGTCTAAATGGAATTCTTATGTACACATATATATCCCAAGGAGTTATAAAAGATGTCTTATGTTGTACTTAGAATCATTGACCACAACTTGATTATACCTTAAGAATCCATCCATCATTGAATTTAACTCAGAGCCAATCAATTTTTTCAATAGATGATCCATGCTAGAAAGAGGAAAATTGTCATTTAGGAATTTGACATTCAAATTCCTAAAATATATGTACAAACTTATTTATCCATTCTTCTTCCTAAATAGAGCAAGGTTTGAAACTCATTGTGAGTGTTTTATTGGTTTAATAATACCTACTTCTTTTAGTTCAATCATTTTCTTTTACATTTTAGGGAGAAGGGTGATATTATGGGTCTCTATTTTTGGTGCAATGACTTGGAATCTAGTTGAAGTGGAATTATGTATTGAAAGAGGTCCTCCCCATATGCCTTTAGCTTGTGATATATGACCATTTTTTTTTTTGAGTTTCTTTAGTAGTACTATATACATTCTCTTCTTTGTTGGTTTTAATAATTTTTACGGTAGATCAACTTTTGATCAACATTTGTGCCCAAATTCACACCTCCTATATTATTTTCATCAATTGGCTGACCTTTATTTTTGTAGTGGCATGCTTTGTCAAACATTATTTCTAGATCAACCAGCCCTTTAGGGATATTTTTGGTCTTTAGCTACATAATTTCATTCCTCAACAACATTTCTTTCCCATCCTCAAACTCTACCATATATTTTTAATCAATTAATTTTCTATCAAAATCCTCCACTCAATTCAAGAACCTATAAATCTACTTATTGTCAGTGAATACTAGGCAGTTGTGGATACTGTAAGATAAACTAGGTATTGTCAATTCCTTAATATAGATTTGGAATTGACAAGATACTAAAATTAAATCAAAATTGGAGCCTCAATATCTATAGCATCTTCTATTTCATTTTTGGACCTAACAACCCATTCAATACGAAATGCATTAAATAATTCAATTTTGTCCCAAACATCATTCCTATATCTTTTTAGAGTATTATCCTTTCTTGCGTTAATATATATTTTTATATATTGTTATTATCTTTGAATATCATAGGAATTTAATAAATTTTATTCCATGGTTGTGTATAATATTCACTTAGCTAAGAATTAGTGCCTCATATTTTGTAATATTATATATGCACTTGAATGTTAAATTTAAAGTGTATTTAAATGTTTCACCATTAGAAAAAAAAGGACAACTCTTGCTCCTCAAAATTATCTAGAACACACACTATCAAATGTCATGGTGCACAAATCATCAAAACTTTTACTAGGGTTGAAAATAGAGAGATTTTCTATAACCTCATTTCTTTATTCTTCCCAACATCATATAAAGTGGTTAGGTTTTGTGTCTATGTAGTATACTTCATCAACTCTCTTGTATTGATCTACTATATTCCACACTTTTTTTTTCTTGTGTAATTTAACAATTTCACCCTCCAATAGAATAGTGTTTTAGGATAGACCATTTTAGATAATACCACCTATTGAAGCAACCTATTTTATAGTTGACAAAAGTCCCACTTAGCTAGGGCAGTCAATAATTATATCCATTTAAAAGAATGAATTTTTAGGATACTTGGCCAATTAAACTTCTACATTTTTGTAAATTACAACCAAATTAAGTTAATGGGAGTTGCTAGAATTTTTTTACATAGAACCTAGAAACCTTCAACCCTAAATATAGAATGCTTGAGGCTCTTAAATATAGCATGAATTTATGGACAAGACACCAATTCATTAGTAGTGTGATGTAGAAAGAGATAATAATTTTCTTTATTTTTTGACAAAGAATTCCATAAATACATCTCTATAATTTATTATTTAACTTTGCATAAAGTAGTAGAATTAGGGTATACAATAGACTTATCCATTTCTTTTATAATATAAAAATATGACAAAACAATATCTCTATATTTAGGGATCTTACATGGTTCACTAAGAGGCATAATTATTTTAATTTGGCTTAACACTTGTGCCATTTCTACAAGGCTATAAATAGGTAACTGTGTATCTTGTAAGACTGTTATATCAATTTATTAAGGAATTAAATGCATGAGAAAATCATAAGATATAAGATCATTACCTTTTTCATTTATCTTTTCCCTTTGCCTAAGACTTCACCTAACAACTGAGAAGGATTGTGCTAGTACTTCTCAAAAAGGTTCTTCCCTTTTGTATTTCCCTTCATACCTATAATTGCTAAATTTTTATTTTCTTTAGGGACGAATCTCCTTTTATTAGATGACTATTATATTGTATCTTTCCCCCTTTCAACTGTCCCCTCTTAGGACTATCATTATTGATGTTATTCCTTGTATCCTAATTTTCCTTCTCTAAACTTGGCTCCTTTACCCTTGGTATTGCAACACGATTATTTTTTGGAGGGTTACATTTACCTCTTAGTTGATAGACATTCTAAGAATAAGAATAAGTTTATCCTCCTTTTATGGTGTTACTCCCTAGCATCATCATTGCTTTTAGATGCTCAAAATCATTAATTGGTAGTTTAAATTGTTTTGAACCAACAACATGATCGTTTTTGAATATTTTATTAGAATATTTATGATTATAATATTCACTTTATTTGTTACTAAATTGATACTAAAATATGTAGATAATTGATCTATATGTTCATCATATTATTGTGCACTTTCATATTCATAAGGGAGTTCTTTATCTTTATGCTTAGTTGAAAAAAATAATAGTTTGTTGGGTCATGGAAAAGATAGTAGGTTTCACACCATAGAGAAGAGTCTTGATAATGCACAATGTCTCTTCTAAGAGGACCATGAGTTCCTTTACCTTTTTGTTATGAAATTTTTTCTCCAAAGTGAAAAGAAGGTTATGAAAGCTTTGAAAGGAGATAAAAAATAAAGCATAATGTGATCCTTTGGTTAAATTAAGATTATAAATGAATAATATTTATAAAACCTATTTTAAAAGAGAGGAATAATTATATATTAAATAATAATTGAATGAAACCTTTGTGAAAGGACGTGATGGTTTGAAAACCACCCCATAAGGCATGAAGAAAACTCAAGGAAGAAGAAAGTGGTTTGGTGGCTATGAGCATTGGAGAAGGGGGACACAAAGTGTGTCCACCTTGTGGTATAAAGTACACCCAAGATTGTCTTGGCCAAGGCTTTGTACAACTAGGCACAAATTATGTTTTTGTACAATTCCTCCAAATTTTTCTATAGCGAGAGCCAATACCACTGACATCTTCCTAGGGTGAGAGTGGATTTTCTAAGTGCTATGATTTAGATAAGTATTGAAAACAATTTATGCTACAATATATGTTGAGAAAATTATATATATGATTATGATAATCTAATTGAATTATATGGATATGTTATTCAATTTATCATGTTAATTATTAATTTTGGAATTATTACTAAATTATCACATATTTCCTTTTATTTTGGTTATCCACATCTATTTTAATAATATCACAGCTTGTAAATTATCTTAACTTTAATATTAAATCTATTAAATCTGTTGCTAATACTTAAATAACTTTGCGAGAAAAAGAAGATTACATTTGGTATCAAAGCCAAATAGGTTATACTATTCATTTATATAGAGAATCATAGTGGAATATGATGTATATACACTATACAATTAAAACTAACAATGTAGAAGAATTTTCAATAGAAAACGAATGAGGGATACTCTTAGTATATCAATTTATATTAATCATTACTAAGCTGGATATAATTGGTTATTAAGACTCTAATATATAAAATGTTTAGTTTGTTATTTATTTTAAATATTTAAAACTTAACATTTGTTACAAAGATGTGAGAGAATAATACTCTCTTTCTCTCTCTCTCTCTCTATATATATTAGCACTTGACAGTTGAAAATACCTTTTATTGCTATTAACAAGGAAATATGTTAAAAAATCTATCGAATTACATAAACATCAACTCTTTTGTAGTGAGATCTTTTCAACACACTACATCTATTCTTTTAGGAACAAATTATTTATTTTAAACATCTAATGGTATAGTTACTTCTTTAACAAATCTGAAATAATAAAACACTTAATAAAATATGGTAGACTTATTTCAACAAGAGATAAATTATATCAATGACATGAGTTCCATGAGAAAAAGACTTGATCACATAATCTGATTCTCAAAACTATTAAGATATTTCTCACAACTTGCACTCTCTTTTGTAGAAAAGTTGAATGTTTTAAAGGGATAATTGAATCAATTATTGTTTGTTATACATAATTTTTTCTATTCTGAAATCAAAAGAGAGGATAATTCTTTTCAATGCCATAATGACTTCTTATTCTCACCATTATTTATGACTCACTCGTGTGCTATTCACCATCATGTTGAGATAGAGATATGATATAGAGTATTCTATCTAACCCAACAAGATCAAAAGGGATTTATGCTTTCTTTATCTTGGGGGGAAAATTGACCACTTCTTAGCCTTAGCATTTGCTAGAGTGTTTAAAATTTTCACTTTTAGCTGATAGGCTACATATAGTGTGAGATTTGAGTTTAAAACAAGTCTCATGCCTACAAACTACTGTTGAGTCATCAGAAAATAAGTTTCAATTGACGTTTAATCTAACGTTTAATGATAAATCAACTATTGTTTAATGGTAAAAGCCTCCAAAATATCAGGTAAAAGCCTTCAAAATCCCACTTATCACATAAAAGCCAAATAAATATTGATTTGATAACTAGATGGGAACATTCTATTTCCATTTATAATATGACAACTTTCTTTTTTCATTTGTTTAGGTACAAGTGCTAGTATATTCAAGAATCCAACCATGTATGATTGATCGAATATCACTCACAAGGAAAAATGTGAGTGTCTCATGTTGATTAAGTTTCTCGTCGAAGATCATTAATTGGAATAGTTACCATAGAGGGAAATCAAGGACCATAAATTGATATTTACAATCCATCCCTACCTTGTATAGAGTATTTCAATAGGATAGGGGTATTTAAAGTCACGTCGCTTCCCATTAGCCCCGAGAATTTCTATTCAATCTGCACAAACATATCATTATACATATTTTATACATATTTTTGGCATGATGGACCTTCATAATCCACAGGGCAAAGAGCTTTGAGCATATTCATTATAGCAATTTGGTTGGATGGGCATTATTCCTTTGTGCTTTAATTTGGTGAGGATGTGGATTCACTTGCCCTTACTGGGCATGAAATATACACGGTAGATCTTCCTCGTGACATCAATCAAATCAAGTCAGGTCAAGATGTTAGTGTTGGGACAAACACTAGAGATTCATTCACCTATGTTGCATGGTTTGATACACAGGTTGAGTTGGTGTAATTTTACCATAGAGGCATTCTTCAATATCTGATCAAGTAACTGGCTAGTAATCACCAATAAATTATTGATCTTACTGTATTTCTATTTTAAATATTTGATAAATCTCTCATTGTTCAAATTTTTATACTAGTCGCGGTTAAAATAATGTACATCAGGATATGCACAGTTTTACCTAAAAGTGGTATTTGTCCTTCAACCAAGGAAATAGCAAAGGTTGTCCAATCCTATGTTCTACCCAATGTTTAAACATACCTTCCAAAAAATTATGCAAGGGAACCCGATGTGGAACTAGCTTTTTGTTCCAAGGGCACTTTGTATACATGGGTCCCAAAGTCCACTTACATTCATAATCCTTCATATTCTAAGGAGATTCCAATGACTCCTCTGATACACAAGGGCTAAAGGATACATATTGTCTCATCAACTTTGGGGACAGCATAACAGATCATACTTATCCTCTTGGAAACATTCAAAAAAGTAGTTAAATGGTAAGGTATCTCTTGGAATGCAGAGTAGACGAGAGATTTTACTACTTATGGAAATCATCGAGGAAATGATTAAAATGACTTGGGAACATTTGCAAATATCCATTGGTGAAATTCTTCATCTCTTGAAAACTAGTAGTTTACCTACCAGACAATTATGTTGCAAGGCTACTGTTATAATTAGCACTCCATTAAATCATTCATTTAATTGTCTATTCTGCGACAAACTTTGCATACATCTCTAATAGGACCGTCACAAGTACAATATTAAACTGTTCCAGTGCGTAGGTAAGGAGGAATGGTCGGAAAAGAGTAGAGAGTTTAGTGTTTATCAACTGCATTTGTATGAAATTTTAATCTAGAGCTCTTTCAATAGATATACTTGATGCATTTTAACAATCACACAAACCTTGTGATGAAGTGGGATTATAATGACGAAGGGAAACTACTTGAATTTCATTCTAATTTTGAAGTCTATATAGTAAACGCCAACTTGATACTCAATCAAGAGTCACTTTTATAAAAGGAAGAGATTTTGATTTTTTTTAGATATGTGTAATAAAAACTTGGACTTTGACAGTACTGTTTTATTGGAATTGAGGTTGATACATAATACATGCAATGGGTTACAAATGCTTGAGACCTATAAACACAACAACTTTGCATTGGATTCAACTTTGAGATATAAAAAGTGTAGTTTGGTTTGGATTGCTCGAAAGCTTTGAATAGATAACCAACATTTACATGGTATTAACTTTGGATGAAAGTATAAATATATATATGATGTTGGAGGAAAACTAAACCAATAAAATGAGCTTTTCAATTTTTGTCTACTTAGATACAAACTCTCTTATTGCAAAATATGTCAAAAAGAGGAATATGAAGGGTTGGGCAGTTGAAAAGTTAGTTTTAGGTATTGGAATTTATTTATAAAGGCATTATGTAACCTCATTTACTTCGAGGAAGGTTGGGAGTTGATAAGTGGAGAAGATTATTAATGAAAAAGTCTGTTATTTTGGTGATTTTCTGCATTTTCAGTGTTTCAGGCCATTGTACAGCCATTAATGATGTTCAAATCCTATCCTCCTCCATTGTAGATTAAAGCCCTGTGAATCCTCTTTGAAATGCTTTTGATTTCATCTAAAACCATTTTGTTTTAAGAAAGTTATGAGCAAATAACTTCTAGCAGGTAAAACCCTCTGTTAGGGTAAATAGTGAGGATACAAAATTATGTTTCTCCCATTTTAATAGATCGAGTAGTCTAAATTTTGGTGATAAGGCTTTTTTTCATATGTTCTTTCATATTCCAAAATATTAGTCAAGAAGGTAATGGTTAGCAGAAGAAACATCGATGCCCTAGGTCTATTTTTGGGTAAAATCTGGAAAAGACAATGTTTTGTGGTGATTTAATGAGTTTTGAATGTGGATTTTGAATCCTTCAATGGTGTTATTGCTTTAAAATGGTGTTAGGATGCATATGAAACCATTTATTGATCTGGTTTGGTGGTTTGATAAGTTTTTGGAGACCACTTATTGACTGTCCTATTTGGACAAAGTTGCCACAATCATGTTTTGAAGTCAGAAATAAAGGTTTAGTATGGATGTTTGATAAATGTCATAGGTAATGAGTGGGAAATGGTTTTAAATGGTTGTGAAGGCTATTTTACATTTGTTTGAGACATTATTAAAAAGATATGGACTTGGGAATGTTGGTGTTGATAGGTTATGTGGCCTAAATGGCCTAGTTGTTGATTGGGCAGTTGACTTTGGAAAGTTCACACTTTTGAAATGTTTAATTTGATGAATGGGTTTGGGTTAACCATTTTAAGGTTTCTTAAGGTGTTTTTAAGATTCTACAAGTGATTTATTGCCTTGTTCTTAATTTGGAAGATTTGAACCAAGTTATTTTATGAAGGAAAATGTGTACTTGAGATGAGTGATCAAACAAGGAATGTTTTGAGTTTTGTTAAATGAAATTGAGAAAGTGAGTTTCCTTCCTTTTCTTGCATCAATTTGGTATCAGAGCACATAAGATTTTGGGTAGAGATTTTGTGTTTTTTGGTTTTGTGTTACATGGTTGTGTGCAGGTTAAGAAGAACTTGGTTGCTGCCAAGAAAAGGTAGGGAAAGTTGAAAGAAGTTGTGAAGCAAGGAGAGACTTGCTTGAGAATAGAGAACAAGATGGAAGTGTTAAGAAGACATTTGTAGGCAGAGGAAGAAATGAAAAAGAGAAAGAGGCAAGAGGAGTTTGACAAAGAGATAGCTGAGTTGAAGCAAGATGTGAGAAGATTGGATAAAGAGTCCCAAGAGTCCATGTAGGAGTCCATGATGAAGATGGACTAGTGGATTAAGTAGATGACAAGTTGACACTTAGTGGTGAAGAAAAGAGTTACATGACCCATAAAGAAGATAGAAAAAAGAAGGAGAAGGAAAATGAAGAAAATAAATGAAGAAGCATTGAGGATGTTGAAGAAGAATTCAAGGATGAAGACAGTGCAATCATTACCAAGCATGAAGGTAAAGATAAAACAAAGATGAAAAATCTAATTTCAGAGGAAAGAGATATTGAGTTGGTGTCAAGATTGGATGAAGAAATGATTAAAGATGAATTGATCACAGAGATTTGTAAAGAGTTGAAGAAGGATGGATGTATTGTGATGGAGTTAGTGTATCATTTCTTTGTTATGCTAATGTTTTGGATAGAGAATAATTTGTAAATCAAGATGCAACAGTCTGGAGAAGGACAAGAGAGATGGAGAAAGTTCAGGGCATGAATGAGCAGATGCATAAAGAAAGGGAAAAATGGAAGCATTTTTGCATTGGAAAACTCAAACCAAAGGTAAAGCTGAAGGTTGCAGGGCATAAAGGACTACAAGGAGGAGCATTGATGATCCTAGAGGACTTGGAATTCTTTTGGTCGGAGAGAATGGTGCAGGTGCACCCTTGCAAATTCATGCCTCCATGAGGCAATCTTGGGTTTTGAGTTAGCATAGTTAATTCCATGTTGTCACAAGGTATAAATGACCATAATAAGTTTGTTTTAGGCCATTTATAGTTTTTTTGTAGTAATTGGATTCATCATGTAAAAGTTGCACAATTTGATAAAAAATTGTCATTGCAACATTGTAAAAATTGCAAAATATGTCAAAAAGAGGAATATGAAGGGCTGGGTAGTTGAAAAGTTAGTTTTAGAAATTGGAATTTCTTTATAGAGGCATTATGTAACCTAATTTACTTTGAGGAAGGTTGGGAGTTGATAAGTGAAGAAGATTATTAATGAAAAGGTTTGTTATTCTAGTAATTTTCTGCATTTTCAGTGTTTCAGGCCATTGTATGGACATTAATGCTGTTCAAATCCTATCCTACTCCCATTGTAGATTGAAGCCTTGTGAATCCTCTTTGAAATGTTTTTGATTTCATCTAAAACCATTCTATTTTAAGAAAGTTATGAGCAAATAACTGTTGGCAGGTAAAACCCTCTGTTAGGGTAAAAAGTGAGGATACAAAATTATGTTTCTCCCATTTCAATATGTGGAATAGTCTAAATTTTGGTGAGAAGACTTGTTTTCATATTTTATTTCACATTCCAAAATCTTAGTCAAGAATGTAATGGTTAGCATAAGAAACATTGATGCCCTGGGTTTGTTTTTGGGTAAAATCTAGAAAAGACAGTGTTCTATGGTGATTTAATGAGTTTTGAATGTGGCTTTTGAATCCTTCAATGGTTTTATTTCTTGAAAATGGTGTTAGGATGTATACGAATCCATTTATTGATCTAGTTTGGTGGTTTGATAAGTTTTTGGAGACCACTTATTGACTGTCTTGTTTGGACAGAGTTGCCACAGTCATGTTTTGAAGTCAGAAATAAAGGTTTAGTATGGGTGTTTGATAAAATGTCATGGGTAATGAGTGGGAAATGGTTTCAAATGGTTGTGAAGGATATTTTACATTTTTTTGAGACATTATTAAAAAGATATGGGCTTGGGAATGTTGGTGTTGATAGGTTATGTGGACTAAATGGCCTAGTTGCTGATTGGGCAGTCAACTTTGGAAAGTTCACACTTTTGAAATGTTTAGGTTGATGAATGGGTTTGGGTTAACCATTTTAAGGTTTCTTAAGGTGTTTTGAAGATTCTAAAATTGATTTATTACCTTTTTATCAGTTTGGAAGATTTGAAGCAAGTTATTTTATGAAGGATAATGTGTACTTGAGATGAGTGATCAAACAAGGAATGTTTTAAGTTTTGTTAAATGAAATTGGGAAAGTGAGTTTCCTTCCTTTGCTTGCATCATAAATGTTTAGAGCTTCAACTTGATCTTGGATGGGATGATCGCATTGGATTCACGCTATCAAAAGTTCATCATGGAAGCCAAAGGGTTTATAGGTGGTAGATGGAAAAGTCACTTGGCAAACATAACACAAATTCATGAGTTTAAATGGCCCAATGACTACATAGTGTTACAATGTGATAAAGGTACAGCCCGAGACTTAGAAAATAACCCACAAACAAGAGAATAATTTTATTATTAAAAAAATGGAGCTTCTTACATACAGAGGATCTCAAATCCACAAGTTCTACAACACATGCAAGTTACAGAAAGCTACAGAATAACCCTTTCGCAATATGCGAGCTTGTCCCCAAAAAGTTACCCAAAAATTAGAAACCTGCCCATAAATAGAGCTCCTCATTAGTTTGGAGCCAAAACAACATTCAAATTTGAGTTTAGGCAGTTTGGCGCCAAAAATTTACAACATGAAGTTCAAATTTCAAAAGAGCATTTGCAATTGTATCTTCTAGAAAGTGTGCCAACTTCCTTGGGCCATAACTTTTGATCCGGGACTCCAATTCGTGAACCGTTTGAACCGTTGGAAAGGTCACGAAGTCAATAACGCACTCAAAATTTTCTAAGCCAATTTTGGCAAGTTTTGGGATGTTCGGGAACTCTAAGTGCCTCAAATCTAACTCGGAAGATTTTCAGGTGCAAATATGGGAAACTAAAACTGCAATATCTTTCAACCCATGAATAGAAAATAAAAACCGTAAATTGGGAATTTTATTATGATGAAAAGGGTATCCAAAAATGTAAAAACATCTAAAAACCAAGAAATTTGAAATTTAACTATTTTTGGGTAATGCAAGATTGCCCTTACACCACTGGATGCTCCTACATCAGACACCCAGGGTAATTTGAGAAGTGACCCCGTCACATCTCAAATGGTGGAGGAAAACCCAAATGGTCAACCTCTGCCTTAGGCAACTAGGATGAATCTTCAACAGGCCTTCTTTTCCATTTCACCAAATATTCTTCATACTGCCTGTTCTTGGTACTACTCCTTTCCACACGACTATCTAGGATTTCTTCAATCTCCTCCTTTTCTGAAGTAGGTGCTAGAATCCCACACTGTTCCATCTGGTACTTCCTCTGCACCACCTTCATGATACTATGTCAAATCTGAAATGTTGAACATAGGGGAAATGTTGAATCCATCGACAACTCTACCTCATATGCATTCCCTGAATCATGCCTCTTCAAAATTTTACAGGGACCAAACTTCTTCATCTTCAATTTGTTATATGTTCCCACTGGAAACCTTTCTTTCCTCAAGTGGACCATCACTTCATCACCAATTTGAAACTCCTTATACCTCCTCTTCTGATCGCCTTAGCCTTATACTGCATATTCATCTTGTTAATATGTTCTCTTACCTTCTCATGTATATCCTTGATGTGTTCTGCAAAATATTCAGCTTCAACACTTATTTTTTCTCTTGGTCCATCTTCCTCAATTCTGGAGCTATTATGGGGCTACCTCCATACACAATCTGAATGGTGATCTACGATTTCTGGATGTATTGTAAAAAATTCTTCCTGGGGTAAGATCAAGTCCCATCCCTTGGTTTATCTCCTACCAAACATCTCTAGGTTACCCGCACTGCTAACAACCTCTCGCCCATCTGTTTGTGGATGGTGTGCGTAACTAAACTTTAACTCGCTTTCTTCTTCCACAAGGTCCTCCAAAAGTACCCCACAAATTTGGTGTCACGATTTGAAACAATACTCTTTGGCAGACCATGCAGCCTCACCACCTCTTTGAAGAACAAGTCAATAATGTGGACTGCATCATGGGTCTTCTAACATGGAATGAAATGTGCCATCTTCGAAAACCTATCAACCACCACAAAAACTGAATCATTCTCTCATTGTGTCCTTGGAAAACCAAGAACAAAGTCCATACTTATATCCTCCCACGACCTTCTAGTACGTAAGGACTGATATAAGCCTGTATTCTGGACTCACTCCTTTAGCCAACTGACATACCTTGTAGCTTTGTACAAACTTCTTCACATCCTGTGACAACTGAGGCCAATAATAATGCTCACTGATAATGGCAATGGTCTTATCCCGACCAAAATGTCCCGCCATTCCTCCACTATGCTTCTCCTTTATTAGGTTCTCCCTCATGGAACTCCTCGGGATACACAATTGACTTCCCTTAAATAACATGCCATCTTGGATTATGAAATCCAACCACCTTGTCCTGTCCACTGTAACGGTTCCTTGCAAGCTTTCCAAACCTCTGCAAAATCGGATCTTACGCATACAAGTCTTGAGTTCATTGAACCCAACCACTTCAATCTGCATCTTTGTCATCAATGTATGCCTCCTACTTAAGGCATCTGCAACCCTATTTGACTTCCTCCCACTCCTATGTTTCAAAACAAAGGTATAACTCTGCAAAAACTCTACCCATTTCATATGCCTCTGATTTAATTTTCCCTGACTATTTATGTACTGCAAGGCCTGATGATCAGTATATAGAACAAATTCCTTCGGCAACAAATAATGTCTCCATTTCTTTAATGCTTGAACTATCTCATAAAATTCCTGATCATATACAAAATACTTTCTCTTGGCATCATTTAACTTTTAACTGAAATAGGCAATGGGATTACCTTCTTGGCTCAACACTGCTCCAATGGCACAACCACTAGCATCACAATCCACCTGAAACACCTTGTTGAAATCTGGGAGGGCTAGAATAGGTTGCTCTGTCACCTTCTGCTTCAACAGTTCAAAACTTTTTGCCGCTCCAGTGCTCCACTTGAATTCTTTTCTATCCCCTCTCATTGTTTCAGTCAGGGGTCCACAAATACTACTGAAGTTTCTAATGAACTTTCTATAAAAACTAGTAAAACCATGGAAAGATCTCACCTCGGTAGCAGTTCTTGGGGTAGGCCATTCCAGAATAGCCTTCACCTTCTCTGGTCCATCTTGAGACCTTCTGCTGAGACAACAAACCCCAAGTACACTAACTCCCTCTTCACAAAATTGCACTTCTTCAGATTAATCAATAGTTTCTCTTCTCTTAACTTCTCAAAGGCTCTTTGAATATGCATCAGATGCTCATCCAACGTCTTACTAAAAATCAAAATATCATCTAAATACACAATAACAAAACTTCCCAGAAATTCTTTTAGTACCTCGTTCATGAGTCGCATGAATGTGCTCAGTGCATTGGTTATCCCAAAAGGCATGACTAACCACTTGTACAGGCCCTCTTTGGTCTTGAAAGAAGTCTTCCATTCGTCTCCCTCTCAAATTTGGATCTGGTGATATCCACTCTTCATATCAATCTTTGTGAAGTACTGAGCTCCACTCAAATAGTGCATCAGGTCATCCATCCTTGGCAGGGGAAATCTGTACTTGATTGCTATCTTGTTTATGGCTTAGGAATATGTACACATCCTCCACTCCCCATCCTTCTTTGGTGCTAGTACTATAGGTACTGCACATGGACTCAAACTCTTCCATATCAAATCCTTTCTCAACAACTCTTGAACTTGTTTGTTCAACTCCTCATTTTCTGCTGGAGTCATTCTATGAGCTGCCTTATTTGGCAAACTAGCTCCAGGAATCAAGTCAATTTGATGACCAATCTTCCTTATTGGTGGTAAACCCTCAGGTACATTATCAGATACAATATCCTAAAACTCATCCAACATCCTAGAAACTTCTTCTGGAACCTTCTCACTATCCTCCTTACTCACTCTAGGAATCAATGCATAACACACACGCTCATGTTTCATACCTTCTAAATTTTTTCTTCCATCTACATAACAAATTCTAGCACTACTGCATACCTTTTCTTCAGTCTCCTTTAGGGGTTTCAATTTGTGACGAACCCCATCCTTTGTCAAGGAATAAGTGTTTGCATGGCCATCATGTATAGCTCGCCCATCGAACTGCCACGACCTCCCCAACAACATGTGACATGCATCCATGGGGATGATATCACAGAGTACCTCATCATGGTAGCTCCTGATCTTGAACTTTACTAGGCACTGCTCATTGACCAAAAATTTGTGGTCTTTCTACAACCAGGCAATCTAATACGAATGCGGGTGCCTTTCCCTCTTCAGCTTCAACTTTGTGACCATCTCCTCTGACACCAGATTATCAGTGCTTCCACCGTCAATAATGACATCACAAGATTTTCCTTCACACTTGCACCTTGTGTGAAATAGATTCTTCCTTTGTTCTGGTTCCTTTTCCTCAGTCACCAAGGCTCTCCTAATCACTAGGGCTTCTCCCCTTTCCACATCATCAGAATGTTCAAATTGGGCCTCCTCATCTACATGCGTAACCCTTCCATGACCTTCTGGCCTTTTATCTGCCCTTCCTTGGTGTTGTGGACATTCATAGGCTCGATGCCCTTCTTCACCACATTGGAAACACGTTCCTCTGAAGCCACCTCTTCCAAATCCTTTTCCATATCTCCCTCATCCTCTACCTCTTTGATCACCACTGTTTTGATCACGAGGGTGGTAGAAGTTGTGATTTCTTTGGCTTTGGCTGGTACCCACATCTTCACTTTTCTTTTCATCATCATTTCAGTTTCCTAAAGGTCTTCCATTGCCCCTTCTACTTTGACCTCCTCATCCTTTTTTGCTTGCCATCAAATCTTTTGTTCAGCTTCTCTTCCACCTTCAGAGCAAACTGATACACACCCTCAATAGTGGTCATTTTGACTAGGCTTAACTACTCTTGAATGCTCGGTTGTAACCCATTAAGATATCGGACTACCTTCTCCTTATTGGCCTCTGTGTGACCCGTTTTGATGATTATTTTGTGAAAATCTTCAATATATTCTTTCACAGATCTACTTCCTTGCTTCAACCCTTGCAATTTCTTCAATAGATCTAACTCATAGTTCAATGGTATGAACTGCTTCTTTAGTTTCTCTACCATGCGATCCCATCTGGTGGTCTTGCCTTTTCCTCTTCGATTTCTTTCCAACTAGACCTCTTTCCACCAAATACTAGCATGTCCCTTCAGCTTCATTTTCGCAAACTTAACCCGATCTGGGTCCTCCATTTCCTCATACTCAAAATATTCTTCTAGCTCGTTGATCCAGTCGATCAACTCTTCCGGGTTCAGACTTCTAGAATAACTGGGGACTTCTGCTCTTGGTCTTTTCCCGATCTTCAAAATGTCCCTTATTAGCCGCATTTGGTCTTGATCAATTGCTTCTTCTTCCTCTTCTACATTTGAACCTTCTTCCTCCTCTTCATCCTCACTTTCCTCCCTCGGGTTTAACCCTCTTCTCAACTGCTCTTGTAACACGTCAATCTGTCTCTGGAGGGCTGCCAGTGCATCTCTTCCACCAACATTTCTGCCGCCTCGACCACCTCTGGCACCACCATGCCTACCAGGCGTCACTCTTGATGGAATCTTTTTTGACCTCGACCCACAACCATGGTCCTGGTGTGAACTACCTCACGATCGACAATCTGTCCACACGCTCAAGAAAACTAGCTCTGATACCACTTGATGAAGGCACAACCCGAGACTTAGAAAATAACCCACAAACAAGAAAATAATTTTATTATTCAGAAAATGAAGCTTCTTACATGCAGAGGATCTCAAATCCCCAAGTTCTACAGCACATGCAAGTTACAAAAAGCTATAGAATAACCCTTTTGCAATATGTGAGCTTGTCCCCAAAAAGTTACCCAAAAATTAGAAACCTGCCCATAAATAGAGCTCTTCATTAGTTTGGAGCCAAAACAACATTCAAATTTTAGTTTAGGCGGTTTGGCGCCAAAAATTTACAACATGAAGTTCAAATTTCAAAAGAGCATTTACAATTGTATCTCCTAGAAAGTGCGCCAACTTCCCGGGGCCATAACTTTTGATTCAGGACTCTGATTTGCAAACCATTTGAACCGTTGGAAAAGTCTCGAAGTCAATAACGCACTTGAAATCTACTACGCCAATTTTGACAAGTTTTGCGGCCATTCCAGGAAATCTAAGTGCCTCAAATCTAACTTAGAAGATTTTTAGGTGCAAATCTGGGAAACTAAAACTGCAATATCTTTCAACCCAGGAATAGAAAATAAAAACCATAAATTGAGAATTTCATTATGATGAAAAGGGTATCCAAAAATGTTAAAACATCTAAAAACTGAGAAACTTGAAATTTAACTATTTTTGGGTGATGCAAGATTGCCCTTACACCACTAGATGCTCCTGCATCACAATGGGAGAAAAAATATTTGGCTCCCCTTGAAGAACTCTAGTGTCAATAATTTCATGGAGAACCGGGCCTTGGGTACATCATCATGAAGAGGGGATCTTTCCAGATTGGATGATCATGGGTGCCTCATTGCTATTAATGGACTTTGAATGTACTACAAGTGCTTGGGGTATTTAGTGTTAAAATATTGTTATCTTTATGATTTCTCTTAAGTTAATTGTATTTATGTAAATAATGGACAAACAAAATATTATTAATAGTTGTTTAATTTGTATATCCTGGGGGTTAACTAAATTTCTTTTTTGAAAATTGTAATAGTCTCAAGCTTGTTTCTTCCCTCAACAAACTATATGAGGGAAACCAAGACCATGATAGAAAGGAAGATAGGGGATTTTTTTTTGGAGAAGGGCCATATACTGTAAAAACCTTTTGAAATGAAGTAATGGAGATGAAGCTATAACTTGGTAACTAAATTTTGGTTTTCAATTGTTTGTTGAATCTATTAAATAATGATTATCTTGCTATCTCAAAATTGATGTTCCTTATTATTTAAATCAATATATCAAGTGTATGTTTGGTTTATCAAAGTAAATTCACTGTTTTGTGTGGTTTTTCCATTTGGTTTCTTCAAGGAAAAATTAAAATCATTTGAGTAAATTACAACAATCTAGAAAACTCATTTGGATTAATAAGAAGAGCCTAGTGATCGACTTCCTAGTATATTTATGCAGGTCATAAATACTTAAAAGTGCCAAAAAATTTAATTTGCAACCAAAAGGAAGAAACAAATCGTCCATATCTTGACTTTGTTACCCAATCGAAGATAGGCATTGATCACCTCCACCTCAATACAATATTTTATAAAAACATTTCCTATACATCTTATTTTTTCTTTGTAGGAATATGAGTAGCAATCAACTTTATACTTTCATTGTCTATTTCAAATCCTCATGCCAGTCTCAAATAGATTGATAGAAGATGATCTAATTGAAAATTGTGATCATATGAGGATGATTTAATTAAAAAAATTGTTGATCACACAAATTTTCCAAATTTTCAAAAGGTTTCAATCTGCTTGATCATCACTAATCAATTTCTGAGAACAAGCATTCATTGGTGAATAAGGGTACACCCACCTAGGCATAACAAAGCCTAAATAGTAGAGAATCATAACCATCCTGGTTAGTTCTATTCGTTGGCCAGATCAATTGTTAGGCCTAATCATAAAGCTTGGCATACTTTTAGGGTTTGACAATCTACAAATTTGGGAACCAACAAAATCCTTGCAAGAGGTCCAAGGGTTTTCCATTATGTTCTAGATTCCACCAAATAAACCTACTAGGGTGGATTAGATTTTGGTTGTGATCAACTGGTGTAGGAGCACCTACAACCATAATGCAAAATTTGATATGGTGAAATGTAATTAGGTGAATTTGAGTGTGTCTAAATTAGAGAGAGGGTGATAGAGTTTTTTTTATGATAAATAAGGTCTTGTAAGACCATTCTCTATGTAAGAAGTTGGTTCTGAGTCATTTGCACCAATATGTCAAAAGTTGCATAACAAAATGTAATGTTGTCAAGTCAAGAAAAGTTGTCACATTGCAAATTTTGGGAAGTTGTAAAGTCATGGTAGTTCAAAAGGTAGGTATAGGCATTGGGTAGTTAGAATCTAAGTGGGAAATGTATTTAAAGGCCTCAAAAGGCTCAATCATTGGTTGTTCATTTTTTGAGAAAGAATTCCAATCAAATACCAATGTTTTTAATAGATTTACTGTGTTTTTTGTTCATTTTTGCTACTGTACGGACCCATACAGGCTAATATTGGTTTGAATCTTGTTGTAGATCATAGGAATATGTTTTAACTTCCATCTCCATATTTTTTGAGAGTCTCTTATCAATTTTAGAGGAAGATCTCATTAAAATCTTGTGGCTGCCTGTGACAGGTCAGCAAGGTTTGAGTTTGAAGTTTTATTAATGTAGAAGCCATTCCTCCTACTGTTGTTTCATGCTACTTAGAGGAATGACATGTATTATGTTAATTTAGAAGTTCATAGGTGTTAGGAGTCAAATAAAGTGTTTTGATGGCTTGGAGGTGATGCCCTAGGGTTAGGCAAAGCAAAAAATAATGCATGTGAAAAGAAGTTACTAAAGGGTGGATTTGGAGAAATATGAATGGTATTGACTTTGTGTGAGATTTTTGGGCATGTGTAGATCATCTGTGATTGGTTTGAAACTTTGGTAGAGGTTGGAAAGCCTTGGAGATCTATGACTTTCATTAAAACCCTAGTGTATTGCACGTAAATGGAGGGTTTGTGAGATCAACGTTGTAAAATCATTGAATGTGGAAACAAATGTTGAAATTTGAAGTTTTGACACCTAACTTATTACATTTGATGAGTTTTTGTGAAGGACAAATGATCCCTCCTTTGTTAAATTGGGCTAATTCTAGTAGCCTTTTGCAGGGTCAGTTTATTATTTCTCAATGTTGGCACAAAGAAACCTTGTGAGATCTTTTAGGACAGAGTGTTGGGATCTATGACAAGTCCGATTTGATGTTTGGGTGGTCATTGTATGGAATTTTCAAAACGATATCTCCATTTTGATGGTTTTGAGGGCTAGAAGCCTTAAAGGTGTTTTAAGGGAAGTTGGGGTGATTTTGTAATCAAAAGGTTGATTTCATTGTTTGAGTTAGGTTATTTGGTGTTGAATAGTGAGTTTCTCCACCTTGCTTGCATCATCAACAAAAAGAGGCTTTTGGATGTTCCCCTAACAATCTGCCAAGCTCTCCAAATGCTTTTGAAAACCATTGATCTTGCAAGTACTATATGATGCCAGGTAACAAAAATATCACTGAAAGGAAGTGACTTCCAACATTTTTCCAATTTAGGTACTGCCTACTTGATATTATTTCTAACAAGAATTTCCCAAGGCTCGTTCCCTTCAAGGGCTTTGATGATCCATTTGGAATATAAAGCAATGTCATGCTTCTTTAAGTCTTTGAGTCCTAGTCCCTCAAGAGCCTTTTCTAGGAAACAATAATCCCACTTTATTGAATGAATTTTCCTTTTCCCTTTCCCATCAGATCATAAAAGGAAACTAATTTTATTATGGATTTCATTGACTTGGTAGCTATTAAATTTTTTTTGAATAAAAATAAATAGTATAGGAGGACATAATGTTTTGACACACTTGGATTCTTCCTACAATGGAAAGATATTGTTTCTTCCAGCCATGAAGATTTTTTCCACCTTGGTTTTGATCCATAGCCACATCTCCTTTAAGTTGGGGTACACAAAAAAGGACATCCCAAGGTATCTAACTTATTTTTAGGGACTACCCCATTGAAAGTAAAATTTATGCAACCAATCAGGTGGGGCTTCAGTTCATCCTAGCATTATGGACTTAATTCTTGATATTTTAACACTTGATGCTAGACAAAATAGGTTGAGTTTCCCCATTAGATTATTCAAAATTTTCTCTTGTAACTCCACAAAGATAATAGTGTCATCAAAAAATTGGATGTTAAGGAGTTCATTTTTGTTAGGTAATATTAGGCCTTTGACCTTGGGAGAGTTACATGCATCTCTTAAAAGGTATTTCAAGGAATTAGATGTAATGCCAAACAATGTAGGGGCTAGGGGGCATCCTTGCTTGATAGATCTCTTAAAATCAAAGACTTTAGATAATGAGCCATTAACCTTAATTTGTGTAGTAGCATCTTTTAGAAGAGTGCCAACATGTTGTAGAAGAGATGTGGGAAACCAAATGTTTCAAGTGCCATTTTGAGGAAAGACCACTCCACTTTTTCATATGCCTTTTCAAAATTAAGCAAAAGTATGGCTGCATTTTGGTCAGAGTGCATGACCCAATCCATGGCCTCCCAACTCAAAATCAGGTTCTCAAGGATATACCTTTCTTTGATAAAAATCATTTGAGTATTGTTTATAAACTTTGGGAGTATATTGGTTAATCTTAAAGCTAATAATTTTTTCCATAATTTTGTATGAGACATTCAACAGGGTGATTAGCCTCCAATTTTTAATCATGGTTTTATCCCCTTCTTTTGGAAGTAACTTGATGAAACCCTTATTTATACTTGTTCCTAGAGAGCCTTTTTTTAGTGCTTCCATCTAAACTTGATGAAAATCATCATAGATCCAATCAATGAAAGTCTTGTAGAATTCTACAGATAACCCATCAATCCCAAGAGACTTGTCATTATTCATAGAGGCGATGGATTTTCTAAATTCTTATTTGGTTATATGAGCTCTAAGAGACTTGTGGCATCATCTTTATAGATCTTAGTGGGTATGAAATGCTTTATTAAGGATTTGGTATTATTACACTCTTTATTGTTTCCATTAGATTGGAACAATTATTTGTAGAAAAGGAAGAATTGGTGTGAGATATCCTCCTGATTTGATAAGGTTACCCCATTGTGGTAGATTTGATCTATTTGTTATTTTATCCCCTTTTCTTTGATGTATCTAAAGAAGAAGTTGGAGCCTTTGTCTTGACTGCTTAGCCAATTAAGCTTGGATATGACTTTAAGGCCTTGGAATCTATTCGCTTGAAAACTCCTCAATGAATGTTTAGCCCTGTTGAGCTCTTCATACAACTTTTCATTTATGGGATCTTTTGAATCTTTCTCTTTTGAATCTTTCTCTCAACATTTAGTAGTTCATCTTGGAGGAGGTTTTCCTCTCTTATTATATCCAATGCTCTTATTTTTCCAATAGTTTGAAACAAAATTTCCATCCATTTAAATTTTGGTTCCATCTTTCAATTACGCTCAGATCTTTGAGCAACCATTTGATAACTTCCCTTAGGGTAGTTATAGCAGCCAAACAATCATCATCGTTTAATAGATTGGTGTTCAAGATGAAGTTCTCCCTCTTCTTGGAGACTCTTCTCCTCCCATTGTTAACATTTATGCTAGCCTTGATTGGCTGGTCGTTAGAAAGGGTGTATAGGTACACCATTTATTTATTACCATGATTGAGGGGCTTAAAGTTAAAGAAGTCCCTATTGGTATAGAACCTATCTAGCCTACAATGTATTCTCCTCCCACCTTTCTATGCATTACACCAAGTATACCACATGACACTTTTTTCAATTTTCATTCCCTCTAGAGGGTCAATGAGGTTGATCTTAGCCTTCATCCTCATCTAATAGTGTTTTTCATTACCTTTCCATTCCATTTTGATACCAAATTTTTTATCCTCAATACCTTCGTTCATGTTAAAATCACCCCTATTATCCAAGGGACATCAGGTAGGTTGATTAAAGGTAAACCCATAAAAATGGTTTACAATTCGAATGAGGAAGGAAAACTAACAAAAAATGACTCCATGCAAAAAAAAATCATTCTTGGGGTTCAAACAAACTCATTGGTTTGCATGAACCAAAAGAGGGTTCACATGAACCTAGGTTCGAGCGAACCAATTAAATGCATCCCGCCAAAAAAGCACATGAGAACCCCTTTTTGAAAGGGGGTTTGCTTGAACCCCCTGGTTCGAGCGAACCACCCTTTTCCCTGATCCCTACTCTCTTCCACCAAAAAAATAATTTTTTTTTCCCTTTGATGCTTGGGTTGAGGATGAAAATGGAGGAGAATTCATGAACCTAACTAGAATCAGGTAGTCCTCAGAATGAGCTATCCAACAACTATAATTTTAATATGTTTTGGTTTTATTATCTATTTGTTTTTTAGTTTTATTAAACATAGGTTTTTCACCAAAAATGAAGCTATCTGTTCTGCACGTGGAAAAATAGAAGATGATAAAAAAAATAAATTGAAAAATATGAGTGCACCAGATATTGAAGTCCTTGATCCAACAATTTTTTTTTGAATTTTGATACATACAAAAAAAATTACGCATTATACAGTTGTGCTATGTCTGAATTGTAATTGGTTTGACTTCAAAACTTGATTAAAAAAAAATCAATAAAAAGCTATCTAACCAAGTGGAAGCACTAGATATTAGAGTTACAAATCTAAATGCAATTATAATTTTATCCTTCATGGAAAAAAGTTGTGTTATATGGTGAGCGTCACTTTTGAAAAATGTTGTTTTCTAAAAAAACTAGTTTTCAAGGGAGATGAAAAAAGAAGTGCAATATGATTCCAAATTTTTTGAAAAAAATATATTTAGAATCTACAGAAAAAATTGCCACAAAACTCTAGTTTACATCATCTTGAAATTCCTCACAGTTTAGCCGCTATAGGTGCTTGAAAGTGAAAATTTAGTTAAATTTTTTTATCTCAGTGTCCAATTTGGCCAAAAAATGTAAACCACTATTGTGGGATCACCCTTAACCATTTCCAAAGTTCAGTTCTACCTTGGTAATCATTTGGATCATATATTGAACAAACACCAAACAGGACTCACCTTTTCCAAAGGTGGCCCATACAACTCTATTGCATGGGGATACCCCATATTTGGTTAGATGTTGGTTCCATTTATTAGCCATTAGAATGGAAGTACCCAATGCACCCTTCTCATGCTGAGAGACAATATGTGAGGATTTTCCCCATATAAACTTTATATTAGTTTCAAGGGTGAAGCCCATCACTTTAACTTCTTGGAGGAGGACAAAGTCCTTATTCTTTTCTAGGTTTAGGAACCTTCTCATAGTATACTTTATGTCAAGGGACTCCAACCCACTTACATTCCATGAAGTACAGTTAAGAATCATTATTAACATTAGTAGAAGAGGGATCTTTACCATTCCCAAATAACTCAAAGTATTTAGGAGCTTTATTTTCAACCTCATCCCTTTTGGTAGAGGGAATGAAGAATACTATGCTCATTTTCTTTATTTTACCTTTAATAATACCAACGGTGCTCTTGATAAGGGTGATAAGGCTACCTTTGTTCATGCCTCTTTTCTTAGGCTCCTTGGGGGAGTAAGGACTAGGTTCCTATTTTTTCTCAAAGGAAGTCTCTTGAGTTCTATCTTTAAAAATTTATGAATTTCCAAAGTTTTTGGGGATATCCTTAGTGCCACAAAAACTGGCTATAGAATCTTCATCTTTTGGGGATTTCACCTTGCTTCGAAGGGTCTTCTCACTACTAGAGGCTCTAATAGGGCTTTCAAGATCAATGAGGGAGCTAAAAACTTTTTCAAGCCATTTAACACTCTCAACCTTGTCCACAAACCATTTACTGGTAATTTCAATTAAGGAATCCAAGCTTTCTTTTAGTGGCTATGAGGTATTATCATCATAGCTAGGGAGATCTATAGTTCCATTCAAGTGGGAAGTAACTTCCACCGCCTTACTAACTTCCTTAATATTAGTATTTTTATCATCTAAGGAATTTACTATTGAATTATTTTTAACATTATATTTTTCAACTGATTGTAAATTTTTCACACCCCTTAAAAATTTATTGTCTTTACTAGCAAATAGGGTGGAGGGATTTTTCATTGTATTCTCCTCCAATTTTATTGTATCATTCTCATGTATGTTTCCTCCAATTTACGAGTTTTTAGAGTATGAAACCAATTGGGAGTTAATACCCTAAAAACTTTTGCCACCTTGATCTAGATAGATTCTAGTTCAGAGACAATATTTTCAACCAATGAGGGGGATTTTCTTCTTTTAATCTTTCTTATCCAAATTTTCATTAGTAGGTTTAGACTCAAAAGAATCTTTAGAGATTTTCACCCCATTGATAAAGATTTTAAATTCCTTTGGTTTATTTTTTCATTTTATTTAATGATTTTTTTTTTCTCATCATAATTTGTTGGGCATTTTTTTCTCAATAGACAAAGCCTCCTTAAAAGAAGAAATAGTAGAATATGGAGTATAGGAGTCCATGGAAGGGCTTGAAAATCTTGAAGAGGCCGAAGGTAAAGATAGGCTGGTGATTTATTTAACCAGAAGAGACTCGAAAGGGTTGTGCACATACATAGAAGGTTTGTTAGTAAAAGGGGGCACAAGCTCTTAGGAATCACAGATGTGGGTAGGCCCTTCAAAGAGATAAATAGAGTTTGGAACACTAGTTGGGGGTGTTGAAAAATGAAGAAGAATGCCTTTTATATAGTTTTTTTTGTCATTGATGTCACCATGATATATGAGTTGCAACTGCAAGATCAAGTCTTTATATTCTGAATCGGTACCTGATCTGGTATGCAGTTATCATCCTCCAGTGTTTTGGTTCGCAATCCTTTGATGTTGATTTTTGTTGCTTGTGGTTTTGGGAAATAGTTTATGGATGTTGGAGGTAAGTACATTCAGAATCTCATGTATTTAGATGCTCGTATGGTGTATCAACATTATTCTATTTTTCTATTAGGCCTATCCTTGGCTGACCTAATGGATAGATGTTGTAATGATTTTGTATTGTAGATATATGAGTTGACATGATGTAGCGTAATGAGCATTTGAATTGTTTTTGGAAAGATTTTGTGAAAGTGTGTAGCTGACAATTGGTATTTTGATGAATAAGAGTTGCATTTAATTAGGCCAACCTAATTGATGCTTGTGAAGATATCAACTATATATATCAGACAACTTTGAGTTTGTAGAGGGTAGAAGTTGAAGAAGATGTGAATGTGAAGAAGTGTGAATATGATGAAGTGTGTCAAGTCAATTTACTAAGCCTAATTGGAACTAAATCAACACTTGTTAGGTGTACTTTATCAATTCATTTTCTAGTTGTAAGCTGTTTTGTAATTATAATTCTGTAGGTAGTGAGCCTTTTGATTTGGACAACGAGTCTTGGCAGTGAGCTACCCTTTTTGTAATATCTTATAATCCATTATACTATATTGTGAGCTAACACTCATTGTGGTTTTTCCCATTTTGTGTTTTCCATGTAAAATCATGGTGTTCATATGTTGTGTGCTTTCATGTTCTGTTAATGCCCTTTCTTATCTTTACATTTTTTATGCACTGGAATAAATGGATGGTATTTATTCAGTAAATTAAAGAAGATACTTATTCAACCCCCCTCTCAATATCTTGGATATTTAACAATTGGTATCAGAGCTTGGTTCCTCTAGAGAATCCTAACAACTTGAGGAAGATCCTGAAGTTGGAACAAATGAATGATAAAGAAGAGCTTTGGGCTACACTTGAAGATCTTGACAAAGTTGAAAGTGAAAATAGAGATTTGAAAGAAAATATTGATGAAGCAAATGAATGTGTTCGAAATCTGAAAGAGCAATTGAAGAAGTTTAAAGAAAGACATAGGGAAATGACTGAGCATTTGAATCAAGTAAATGAGGAGGTTACCGATTTGAAGGTACAAGTGGAGGAAAAGAAAAGAATGGAAGAATGTCTGAATAAAATGGTGCAAAGCAAGTCCGATGAATGCACTAAGCTTGAACAAGAAGTGGTGAATTTGAAAGTAGATCTGGAGAAAGCAAAAAACTATGAGAATAGTTTCAAATCTAGCTCTGGTAAGCTTGATGAATTTATTGTGGGGAAGAGGCCTTCTAAAGATGAAGGTGGTCTAGGAAATGAAACCAGTGAAAGTTCCAAGGCTGTACAAAATACAATGAATAATTAAAAGACTCAAGATAAAGGGAGGCAAAAAGAAATTCAAAATTTTTTTCTTGAAAACCTCCTATCAGAGAATCAAATGCACAAAGGTATCCATCTTTCAATGGTATTTAATTTTCCTATAATAAATATGGTCATAGGGCAACTGAGTGTAGAAGTAGGATGAATTAGTTTTTTGGTTCCTTCTGTGGACAATGTTTTTCTTGCAATAAAATTAGACATAAAGCTAGTGAATGCAGAACCTAGATGATGGATTAGTTTAATGGAGGAAGAATAAATCAATCTTTTGATGGCTACTGTTATACTTGCAACAAGTATGGACAGAAAGCTAATCAGTGCAGGGCAAGGGTCAGTGGAAGACAATCTAATCAAAAAAATGTTGTCTGCCATAATTGCAACAAATGAGGACATATCTCAAGAGTTCGTTGGAGTAAAAAGGGAAAGAAGACTGATCCGATAAAGAAAAATGAACCAACAAAGAAAATTGACAAAGAAGAAATGAAGCAAGAGATGAATGAACCTCAATATTTGGGGTTAATACATCCCCAAGACAACATGATGCTCTTGCAAATATCGGCCTTGTAAAAGGGTTGAATGTTTACCAAACCAAATGGACAATAAAAGGTTAGGTAACAACAAAAAGGGATATGCATCAGTACAACAAATAGGGGCACGAGGGCCAAGTATTTAGCTTTGATATTGTTGACAATGAGGGAACATAAATATGAATTACTTGCTTTAATGACATAGAAAAATTGTATTATGATAAGGTTGAGGTGGGTCATACTTATTATGTGTCAAAGAGGTTGGTCAGAAAGGAAAATATGAAATTTAATAAGTTAAAAAACTAGATGGTCATTTTGGATCAAAACTCAATGTTAAAATGTTATGACGATGAGGCCTTTGTGTTATAGAAAGTATTTAAATTCATCCCAATAAATGAAATTGAAAATTGCAGCAATAACAGTTTGATTGATATTATTGGCATTATGGTGCATGTGGGAAGGGTATTGACTATAAAAACAAAGGATCAGTCCCGAACAATTCAGAGGACTATTAAACTTAATTATTTTTCATCCTTTTCAATTGATGTTAATTTGTGGGGCTCAAATTGGGAAGCAAAGGCTGATGAGTTGGAAAGGTTGTACACCCCTAGTTCAACTCTCATCCTTGCTGTTAAAAATGTGTGTTGGGTATTTCAATGGACCAGTTCTGAACACAGCCGTAGGGACTCTTCTATATATAAATCCTGACGTACCAGAAGAAAAACCCTTGATCCAATGAGGAAATATTGATCCACCTACCATTGAGCCCTCCTGGATAGTGTTGCAAAAGGTTGCTTTGGAAAATGGGAGAGTCACTATTGCATATATCTTGGATCACTGCCTTGGCTTGCCAAAAAAATTGCAAGCTATTGTCAAGGCAACAGTAAAATATATTAAAACTGATACATTATGTTATGTTGTAGGCCAATGATAGACAATGCAAGAAAAAGTGTGAAGAGTCCAAGAAAAATACGTAGTTCTGCCCTAAATTCTAGACAACAATAGTTGATTGTGACTTTCGATATTTATTGCAGCTAAAGATGGAAGACCACACAGGCGAGATTTGGGCTACTACTTTTGATGAGGCTGCAACAAGCTTATTGTAGATGTCAGCAAAAGAGCTTTACATGTTGCAATATGAGTCTTCTACTACAATGACTGCTGAGTTTTTTATCAATGCTATCACCTACACCTCATTTGTTTTCACTATTCTTATTAAAACTTAGACCTATAATTTAGAAACAAGGCTTAAAACAACAATAGTCAAAGTTGCAAGAATTAACTTTGAAGCTGAGTGCAAGCTGTTGTTATCAGATTTGTCTGCTATTTCCCCTGCCATGCAAGAGTCTCCAAAGATAGTTGTCATACTTCCTTGAATCCAAAACAACCATTCCTAATTGTGACTTTGGATATTTCTTATAGTTTCTATTGACTGGACATTTGTTTCCTTTCCTTTCTTTGTAGTGCTTATCACATCAGAAGACCTTTCCTTTCTACTTATTGCTTTGTTGTTCGTTTAACTGGTTATATATTAAGACAATGAAGTATAACTTATAATGTTTAACAAAAAGAGATACAGTTGTTTTCTTTTCTATTCTTTATGTTGCTTATAGTTTTCTTCCGCTTTAAGTGTATGTTCCTAGTTTTATTTTATGTTCTTTAGTTATATAGTTATGTTGTCCTATTTAACAAATGTATCGGTATTTATAGCTGTTCTTAAATATACTTGAGGACATGGTTGTATGCATGTATACATTTATGTATGCATATACATAAATATACATGCATGTAATTCAAATTTCTTAGTGCATACAACTTTTTGATACAAATGTGCATACATATATGTGTCTGTAATGGATATGTATCTGTGTATGCATGCATAGTTCAATATTTAGAGGTATCTATGAGTTGTTTTTAATAAAATGTTGTTCTGATCTTGTTTTCAATATTCTTAATGCATACAATATCTTGACAAAGTTTTGTGTAGATATACGTGTCTATGATGTATTTGTATATGTGAATGTGTATGTGTGCGTATGCATCTAATGCTTCTCAAATGTTCTCCCTACTACTTTGCCATGTCTAATCATAATGTCATGTTGGATATGTGTATCATATGGTTCTTGGCTATAATGTTTATTGTGTATGTTGTGCAACTCAATCTACAACCCAACATTAAACAATTCCTTATTGAAAATAACATAAATTGCTCAATTACTTTGTGTATAAACATAAAATTGCACCCTTGCAATTTCGCTTACATTCTTGCATCCGCTTTAGTGTCCACTCCCTTAGCATCTTGAGTAGGCTCATTTTAGCCCTTGCAATAGCCTCTTTCCCTCTTAGGATGCTCCAACACCCCTTTTTTAGTAGCCACCCTTGTGTGTTAAATTTTCATTGGACTTTGTGATTTTCTCGTTCATGTTGTTTTGTAGCATGACATGTTTAGACACTAGCACACTGTGCAGACATCTGCATGCTGTGCTAGCGTCCTGCAACGTGCCAATGCTCAGACAATTGTTTTAGAACATGTTTTCCACTTGCTAGCTAAGTTTGTTAATGGAAACAACTTGGGACTCTTTGTAACTTCCTGGGAAGCTTCCTTTTGCTTCTTAAAAGCACTCTTTTCACTCCATTTGCGTCTTCTAACTTCTTCTACTTCTAGCTTCATTTTAGCATTAGCATTGGCACTACTCTCTAATCATCTCACTTTCTTACACAACTTCATACAACTTGTTGTAGCAACTCCAAGCTCTCTCAAGTTTCCATTACAACACTCTTTGCAGCTTTACTACCCATTCCCTTATGATTGTGAGCATCCTGGGATTCCATATCCATTATCTATTGCACATTTACTTGGTGATACAAGTTTTCCTCCTCGAGCAGGGTTTGCTTTTATCACTTGTTTTGTGATACGGGTTCTCCTCCTTGAGCGGGGTTTGATTTTATCACACGCTTATTTGGTGGTGCGGGTTCTACTCTTGAGTAGGTTTTGCTTTCACCACACGCTTTGTTCATTACACTCTTTTCTCTATCTTCTTGGCTGTCTGTGGAGGTGGGAACACCAAAACGGGGATTTGAATGAGGCAAACCCCTATACAGCCTCAACATTCCCTATATATATCACGCTTGCAAGTTTTGAAGACGTCCACTTGTTGGAGGATTCATCACTCACATGGTTGTAAGTATTTCTTTCCTTTCTACTCCTTATCTTTATCATTTATTTTTTACTTTACTTTAGTTCTACTACACTCTGTTATTTCCCTATATTCTGTAAGTTCTCAGCAATTAGGATAGAATCATTCACTTTGCTATTTTCTAAGACATTCTCATTCTCTGTTTTGTACGAGACGCTAGCGTGCCTGTGGGACGCAGGTGCGCCTCTGGGACGCCAGTGCGTCATGCTGTTGTTCGTATTCTACGTTGCCATCCTTCGATTGAGAGCTTGAGGTAGTTTAGGGGAGTTCACCCAGTGAGGTTTTCTGAATGAAGAGAACTCTTGAGTAGAGAATCCCCCTATATTACACTTTAGTAGGTTTTAAATGCAAGGTATTATTGCCACCATCACCAATATATGGAGCCCATACATGAAACAATGTTTCCATGACAAGTTGTACCACGTGATGTTTGTTTCCTTTTCCTAGGCAACATACACAAATATGTGCATTTAAAATTATCTATATTTCTTTCACATGTATTGACAACTTTGGGTGTGCATATGTATGTATGTTGTTTGAAAAAATAGTCATCACTATGGTGGCTCACAATCTTCATAGTAGCTAAAGCTACAGAACAACACTCAACAATGCCTTATGGAAAGTAACATAAACTGTTTAATTACTTTTGTAACTTTAGAACTCTAAATATTATTGTGGCCATTGGCAATGTATGGATAACATATACGAAACAATGTTGTTATTGGTTTGTTTTATTTCTATGCAATCATCGCCTCTATATGGAAATGATAAATGAAATAATATTTATTGCTTTGCAATGATTGCCTCTATATGGAAACTTTTAGCCGATAGGCTATATGTGTGAACTTTAGATGGAATTTTTGTCAGCCTTATTAGTTTTAAAGTTGTTGGGCAACAATCAGTAATGCATATATGTTTGCATCTGCTTCTGCAATAATATATATTGGTGTACATTTTGTTTCACCCGCATCTTTATCAATTTCATGCATTCGACACATAGATAGGAATTTGTTGCTTTGAAATATATTGCCACAAAAAAGTATGTGCTTCTTCTGTTGCATATCATTTTCCTTTTTGTTTGTGCAAATATGTATCTATGTCAAATTAGTTGTAAGCAATGTATACTTCTCCCTTTGTTTATTGGTTGTAATAGCACTCGCCATTTAAAACCTTAGGAAACATAACAAATATCTACAAATTTTTTGATAAGGCATTGTTGGGTCTCGTTCTATTGCTATATGTTATTGTGATATTTTTGTGTTTTGTGGGTTTTTCCATCTGGGCCACTGTTGCAACCAATGTTTTTTTATTTATGGCCTTAGTTTTGTGGCAATGGGTTGCAACACAGTAGTAGCAATGGTTGTAAGTAACACCTACCTCTAAAATCCTTTAAAAACATAGTGAATGTCTGTGCAATTTTTGATAACGCATTGTTGGGTGTCATTATTTGGGTTTCCCTTGTTGTTCAAGATAGTTGTGAGTGAGGAGGGAAAGCTTATGTGAAGGTGCAAGTGCGATCATCGGCTGTGAAATTTCTGTGAAGGTGGTTGGAGGTTATTTTGTATTTTTTGCATGGGGCAATGGTTACAAAAGCAGTACAAAAGTGTGTTGTGTACTTATAAAATTTAGCTCACACTAACAAATCAATTTACAACCTTGACCACAAAATGCAAACCATAAATGAAGCAATCTTTGTTTCAACAGTAAGCTAGATAAAAAATGCCACATAAAACACATGATATTAACTATTTTGCAAACATTCACACAAAGCGGTGGAACTTCTCCACAAAAATTATTTCTACTTCCTATCACGTAGCCTTGTCTCCATTCATTGATATTTTCCATGACATCTCACAAAAGAATAGGTACCTATGTTTTAATTGACTATTGCAGTTTTGTTGTTTGAGACCCACATCATGTGTTTATTGAAATTGCTTTTGTCAACTGAAACATGTGGTACCTATTCTTCTGTGAAGTAATTGGCTCAAGCTTAGGATTTTCATGTTCTTTTTGCAAAAAAAAAAGGGGGAGCATAATCCACAACATGTTTCAAATTACATCTACCCACATATGTTTAAAACCTCGGGGAACATAGTGAATGTCTATGAAATTTCTGATAGGGCATTGTTGGATCTCATTCTGTTGCTATGCCTGCTATCAAACCCATGAGCAAGGAGGCTAAGGTTCTATGAGTGTACAAGTTCGATCAAGTGTTGTTCAACTTCTATGAAGGTGGTTGGAGGTTATTTTTTGTTTTTTGCATGGAGCAATCATTGCAAATGCAAAAGAAACGTGTCACCTGTGATAATTTTTTTTCACCTATTTTACACGGAAGCTAGCAGGGAGATGTGTGTTTGAAGCAAGAAACAAGGGATGTGTATCAAAAAAACCCTTTGCAATATTGTTTCATTTGAGGTTTGCACAAGAATTCACTATGTTTTCCAAGGCTTTAAAAGGTAGCTATTACTTACAACCATGAAAACTACATAGAAAGCATACAATAATTAATGTTGATGCCATTCCACTTGACCTCTCTATTGATGCACCAAACACTCCTAATTTGAAATAAAATACAAAACAACTAGCTGCTTGTAAGCAATGACTGCCATGTTCAAGCCTCGAAAAACATTGGCCTTGCTTGTGACAAGGGTAGGCTTCTATTACGCCCCAAGAGTAGTTAGTTTTTGTGGAATTTATGTGAAGGTTGTTGGATGTTATTTTCTATTCTTTGCATGGGGCAATGGTTGCAAAAGATTTACAAAAGTGTCGGTTGTGATAATTCTTTGCCCATTTGTTCCAGGCATAAATCTTGTATATAACACTTGAAAATACAATTTATCATTCCAAGAATGTCCCAGAAAGTAAACATAGGGATCCGTATGTATCAATGGTGTTTGCATCTGCTATGACATACATACATATCTGTACATAGGAGAAATACATTGTCCACCATTGTGAACAATCAGGGCATCAATATTCCATATAACACTCAAAATACAATTTATCGTTCCAAAAAAGTGCCAGCATGTATCAATCTTCTTTGCATCTGCTATGACATACATCCAAACATGCACATTGCATTGTTCATCACTATGGTCAATGGTTGTGGCTCATTTTGTTGTGTTCCATTTTATATTTTTCTATGTACACAACTGAATTCCTCACTTCAACTAGGTTTTTTAGGATAATGTGTAGATCCACCTTTCTATTTTGCTAGATACTGTAGGATACATACCAACAATTACAGTGCATTATAAATCAAACAAGTCGATTGCCTCCAATAATAGTGTTCATTGCCATCATCATGAAATGTTTCTATTCTTTACGGTAGTGTATTGCTTCTCTTTCCCTCTTCATTTCCATGTATATAGAATCTCCAACATTTCTAAATTTGTTTCGTCATCATTTTTTATATGTGAGATGTAATCATGGTATTACATATATTTCTCTTAGAAATTATAAAACTGTTTAAATTTTGTAATTTACATATTGATTACCAATAAAACATGTTCGCCTCACCAAATTTCACATTTCCCTGAACTGTGTAGCTGTCCTAGTCAAACCATTTTAGATTTCAGCTACATTCTATTTATATACAAGGTGTACATATCTCCAAAATGCTAAATAGCTTTATGAGTGCATGTTTGCATGGTTTATGGCCTTCACCTACATTCCATCTATATAAAACATAAGGCTATATATCTTTTATTGCATTTCTTATTTCATAACTCCATGTCAATTTATTAAAAATGTATAGCATTGATTTCAACTCAACAAATTTTCTCAAGTTCTAAAGCATTGCTTTCACCATTGATCAAAGTGGTGGACAATTAATGTTTCTACTTGGTGGTTTGGTGAGATCCCATGAGGCTCCATGACCCAATATGGTAGGGTGGAGAGTAGGCCTTCTTTCTTGTGTTCATACTGCAATCCATTGCATGCATTGAGGTATGCCTAGATTTTATTTAATTACTCCGTTCTACTACAACTGCATTGCATATTATTTGTTATGAATTCTACACGTGTTTATATTTTCTAATTTATTTATTGTCTACCAATGACACATTTTTATTGCACTAAACTTCACATTATCCTTTCATGTTTGCACCCATACTCAACCCAAACAATCCTCCTTCGTGGATCTTTTCACACCATTAGGTCTTGTATAAATTCATTAGGGGCCGAAACATTTCTTTCACCATTGATCATAGTGGTGGAAAATTTATTCTTTTGCTTGGGGGTTTGGTGAGAGCATGTGACGCTCCATGAGCCAATATGGTAGGGTGGAGATCAGGCCTTCTTTTCTTGTCTTCATACTGCATTCTTCCACGTGCATGAGGTATGCTTAAATTTTATTTACTTTATTTCCTTCCATTACAGGTGCATTGCATATTATGCATTATAAAATATAGAACTCTTGATATATGCTGATTTACATATTGTCTATCAATTACAGGAGATCATTGTACTAAAATTCACATTTTGTTGTTATTCTTGCAGAGCATACTCCAGCAATAATGGGGATTTTCATGAACTAATGTGTTATAAATGACCTTTCAGAATAATCATAGTGACTACAAAATCAGTCACAATGGTCAAATAAACAATTAGATCCTCATAGACTCTATATTGAGTGTAATAAGGAATATTCATTTCACCATTCATCAAAGTGGTGAGCGATGTATATTCTTGCTTAGGGGTTTGGTGAGAGCCCATGTGGCTCCATGACCCAATATGGTAGGGTGGAGAGAAGGCCTCATTTTGTTGTGTTTCATTTTATATTTCCTATGTGTAGATCTCTATGTTTTTGACATAAGATTCATAAAAGATTCATATGTTTCATAGGCTATATATTGAGTATAGTGTTAAATATTTCTTTGAACATTGATTACATTGAGACAACAATGTCTATTTTAAAATCTCACATCCAAAATTTTTGCATGTAATATTTTGAGATATATTCCGATCGCATGTAAAGTCAAATTCCTATACAAAATGAAAAAATGTAGTTCAAAATTAACATCAACAGAAATGTATGGATGCTATTATCTCTTTATTGTTATGGTTGTTGATGATTTATGCAAATATACTTATTTGACAATTGTATCTTCTCCTACAAATCAATAATATTATAACCTTTCAGATAATTCTATTATGCTTAACATTAGCATACATACAAATTTCTACATAGGGGTAATAAGATATAACAACAAAAAAATAAATTTCCAACTAAAACTTACAATATATACTACCATTTGCTATGTGCAGATATCCACACACCCTCTGCTCTCTCTCAGATTGCATTCCAACCATTTGTACTTCCCTTCACTTGTCAGCTCATTGTTGCATGTCACTACACGTAACTACTAGTTTTAACTCTTTTTACATTTGTATTCCTATGTCTTTTTGTTAGTAAATGTGTATTATATTTATAAATTTTTGTTCTTTATATTAAATATTTTTATATTTTAATTTAAGAATTTTTTTTCCAAATTAAACTATCTCACTAATTTTAAATTATTAAATTCAGTTAAATACTTATATAATTATAGGTCACTTTAAACATAAAAAATATTTAAAGCTAAAGAAAATTAACATATATTAAAATTTAATTTATTTATAAAATATTAAAAATTAATAAAATTGAAAATATTGAAAAAAAATATTTGTAGTGTCATTAAATTGCATTTTATGGCAATTTCACACTTATGCATTTAGGTTTGTTGCATTTATGACAAAAACCTATAAGTTGGAATTTCATGATTCTAACTTCATAGGCAACAATGATGAAGCACTAGCAACCTAAATGCCTAACTTGTGCAAAGTTTGAAGTTGGACACTTGCGTGGCGCGTAGATGTCTTTACAATGCACTAGAGTCCCTGAACTTTTTGAGATCCAAATATGAATATTTCATGTTCTTTACCTATGGCATGTGTCATTGCGATAGAAACATGTGAGTAATGACTCGTCCCACCCATGCAACCTCACAAAAATCCATTTTCACTCTCATTTTCATAATCTTCTCACTCTCTCTTGCTGTCTTCTTGCTTTCTCACTTTCATAGAGAAGCTCTACCATATTTCTCTCTCAAGCAATAGTTAAGGCTTCTCTTGCATGCTAATGCACCACATCTATCAATACAAGAGGGGAGCCACAAGCTATTGGTAATGCTCTCTTATTATCTTATCTTGTCTATTTGATCTCGTCTATTTTATTCGTGATAGGGGTTTTCCTCCTTACGCGGTTTGCTTTTATCATACGTATAATTTGTGATAGTGGTTCTCCCCATTTGCAGGGTTTGTTTCTATCACACATCTTTTACTTTATACATTTTATCTATCTTGATCCTATTTGGTTGTTCGTGGAGGTGGAAACACCAAAATGGGGGTTTGACTTAGGCAAGCCTCAAAATAACCCCCAACATTTTTCTCGTTCTATTTGTGTGCAGATGTATAGATTTAACAAGCTAGACTTTTCAAATTTTGGGCTCTTATTCTCTATTTCATTATAGACAATAGCTCACCCCTCTCCATGGTGGACCCTAGCTGCTTGATCTCGATAGCTAGAAGTCTTGTTAGTGAGGTATTTTATTGAAAACTCTTTTGAAAAGTCAACAAAATTCTTGTAGTGAATAGTGAAAATAACCTTCCATGGGCCCACACTAGACATATATAAGCCAATTTTTTTCCATTTTTTGTTGCCAAATTGCCCTTTCCCACCTTGATGTTTTCACCCACCTAGCGGGGGGAAAAAATAAAAGGGGTATATACTCACTTCTTTATCGAAATTTTCTTCCAATTCACCAAAATTTTTCTTAAGCATTCTTCTCGTTGTGGTAGTTTCTTCCATTTTTGAAATTGATCTGATTTTGAGTTTTGTAGAACTAAACTTCACATCAGATGCTTTAGTTTCTCATTAGACTCAAACATTGGGGGCATCACCAGTATCTACCTGGTCGACCTCTGTAGCCTCTACAATATCCTTTTTTGCAAATTGTCAAAATTTTAGAATTAGCATTCATATCTTCTTAGCTACTTTAGTGTAGTTGATTTTTCCCAAAAATTAGCTCACAAAAGTGGGGATGAAATGCAATATCATAAAATTGCACCTTGTGGCAATTTCACACTTACACATTTAGGCCTACCATATTTATGACAAAAACTTATAAGGTGTAATTTTACAATTCTGACTTCATAGGAAACAATGATGAAACACTAGCAGCATGAATGCCTAACTTGTGCAAATTTTGGATTCAGACACTTGCACAACGCGTAGACGTCTTCACAATTTGCTAGTGTCTCCAAACTTTCTGAGATTCAAATGCAAATATTCTATGTTCTTTGCCTTTGGCACATGTCATTGCAGTAGAAACACATGAGTAACATCTTCTCCTACCCATGCAGCCTCGCAAAAGTCCATTTTCACAATCTTTTCACTCTCTCTTGCTCTCTTCTTGCTTTCTCACTTTCGTAGTGAAGCTTTGCCAAATTTATCTCTTAAGTAATAGTTAAGGCTTCTCTTGCATGTTAATCCATCGTGTCTATCAATCCAAGAGGGGAGCCATGAACTATTAGTAATGTTCTTTTATTATCTTATCTCATCTATTTGATCTTGTCTATTTTATTCGCGATAGGGGTTCTCCTCCTTGTGATGTTTTTTCTATCACACTTCTAATTTTTTATAGGGGTTCTCCCCTTTACAAGGTTTGTTTCTATCACATGCCTTTTAATTTATGCATTTTTATCTATCTTGATCGTATTTGGCTATCTGTGGAGGTGCAAACACCAAAGTAGGGGCTTGACTGAGGCAAGCCTCGAAACAACCCCTGACATTTATCTTGTTCTATTTGTGTGCATATGTACATGTTTAAAACAAGTTATACTTTTCAAATTTTGGGCTCTTATTCTTTATTTCATCAAAGATGACAATGCAGGGCACAGACATCTCCGCAGTGCATTGTTGTCTATGGCCAAAAGCTAAACCTCTTGAGGGTAAAATTTGTAATTTATATACTTTTCATTTTTGTATATCAGAGATTTTAATTCATTCGTCAACTTGTATAATTAAGTGATCTCGTTATTCTTGTCATTTGTAACTTAGCACTAGTTCGATGAAATTGTACAAACATTCGTCATTCTTTATCTCATCACTTGAGCTTTGATCTTTGAGGTAATTGAGGGCTATTTTCTCTTTGAGACCCTGTCGTCTTGAGGGTAGCGAATCCCCTCCTTTACAATATTAAAGGGTCCTTGGTTTTTTGGTGAATTTGAATAGTTCAAAATGAGTTTGTCAAGAATAAATTTTAGCTAAGCACAAGGTCCTCGACACCATTAACCTAGTGAAGTTGAATAGATCAAAATGAGTCTAACAATAATTGATTTTAGCTAAGTACAATGCCATCAACATTGTTGGCTTGGTGAAGTTGAATATTCAACTTTAGCTAAGTACAAAATCCTACCATGCCATAAGGAATGAAGTGAAAATAAAGAACTATCAACTCAAACTCATACTCTTACAAAAAAATCTAACTTTTACATAAAATCTTCCATTTTAAAAAAAACCCCTCACATACGAATATTTACTAATAATTTTGAAACCTTTTTCCATTTCAAAATTGCTATAAATCATTTTCAAATTATTAATTATTAAATAAGGTTCACATATTCTAAAAGAGCACAAGAAGTTAGTACTTGCCTAATAGCGGTGATGTGAACTTTAGACCTTGCACAAATCTTGAAAACTCGAAACTCTTAAAAAAGTTACCTTGCCCTAAATGGTCCTTCAAAGAAAAAATATCCTTTCAAGGAGAATTCACGACGTACAGACTCTCTTTCTATTTTGGGAGCTAACATATAATAAAAATCTGAGGAACATCCAAAGATACATAAAAAAATTGACGTTTTTAAGTATTTCTAGGATCACAAGAATTTGTGAGAATATTATACATGCAGCATGGGTAAGAACTGGATATAAAAATTTTAGATTGTTACAGAACAGTATATACTAACCCTAAAAGTCAAGATATACCAGACGTTCTTTTCATAATTACGAACATACCCATTAGAGAAGATCCTTGTAAAAGATAACATGGTCAATGAATTATTTAAGAAAAACAAGCAAGTGCTTTCACATCAATTAGGTAGTGGACTCCAAGCATTAAACCTTAGGAACCTTACATTAACTAGATATTCAAGCCAAAAGATTTTACAGTTCCCATCTAAACTTACTTAATCTACAGAAATTTCTTGTAGTCAATGAAAATTGAAGAATCTTAATCTAGAATTTTGGGTTGAGCATTTTGTATGTAAGTGTTAATCTACAATCTACAAGGGACTGTAAGAAGAAATGCAAGAAAGGAATAGTTAGTATAGCTCAGACATGAAATAAAAAGTTCAGAACAGTAAGTAATAGTCTTCTTTCTTCATATTAGAGTTAATAAAGTGATTGAATAATGTTTATAGATGATGGATTACGTAGTGTGATTCAAACAGTGATGATAAAAAACAGCAACACAAATAAATTTAGAAATTATATTCAACAATAAAATGGATTGTAGAAACTTGATATTTTAAAGTCTATAGAGTTTATCTGTCATGTTAGGTAAAGGGATACATCAATCCATCTGTCTATTGCACTATTCAAGATCACAGAAACAAAAGAAGTAAAAAAAGTTTGATTTATCTCTCATCATGGTTACAGAATCAGGTAATTTAGACTTACTCAAATTTCTATTCATGAGCAAGTTTAGATTACTAGTGCTGCAACCAATTTCTATTGAAGCCTGGTACATGGACAATCAATCTGTGTTACAATTGTAAATGGAAAAACTAGCAGCTCAAGATGTCTTATTTACCGCATACCATTCTGATAAATTTTGAGAATGCAGAGCGGTACTGAATGAGAAGGAACTGAGAGAATTACTGGTGGAAAAACACAAGTCTGTCATAGAATTGATATTGTCCTTATTATTACCGGTACCCATGGATTGCAGGACTTTAACCTGGGTCTTGAGAAACTTGAGGTAGTTGGCTGCTTCGTCCAGCATGGAAGCTGTATCCATTTGAGTAGCACCTGGAACAAGCCTCTGAAGTATTCTGATCTTATCACTGATCCTTTCCCTTCTCTCACGTGCTGCAACTGTTTGTGGGACGCTTGAAATCTTGATATTCTTGCGCTTCATGGGCTTATCTAAGACTTCAGTGCCTAGATTCACAGGCCTCAAAGCTGCAGCCCTGTAAATCATTTCTCTCACACTGGCAATGGCTTCTGCATCTGGTTCTATTTCTGCTGGATCTGCCCGACCAAAAACAAGGCATGAAGATGATGACGGAGAAGAGGAATAATTGTAGTGTATTCCGAGCTGAGGATTACCTTCATGTGGTTTGCATTTGGCTTTGGATTTGGGTCTGGTTTTAGATTTGGGTTTGCAATTCATGGCCTTGGATTTCATGGTGATGGGATCCGAGGAGCCTTGGGAAGCGGACTGATACTTCTCGGTACCATTACTGTGTCTTTGTACTGAATAAGTCATAATACTGCTGGTACTTTTTTGTGGTGGGTCTTGAGCAGACAAAACCATCGATTTCAAATTTCCAGTGCCATTGTCCTCTGTGGTACTAGTTGCTGAAATCCCACCATTATCAGAGGAAAGTACACGGTCCAATGATTCAATGGAGGACTGCAGGCTTATCAGCTGGTTAGCATCATAGGTATAACACAGCTGCATTAAATCATTGCATGAAGAAGAGCCAGCTTCCTGCATAGTCTGAAGAGTATGATCAAAGTAATCTTGGTTCATCTCATGCTTGGATATGAACATATCAGTAGCAGCAGTAGATGAATCTGGGATTTCTGTGGGTGAAGTATAGTCCCAGCCTGTCACAGATCTGGAGCTTGTAAGTAGTGAATCTGCTGCAGTTTTATCCAGGGAGCTTGGATTCACTAGCTGGCCTGTCATTTGCTTTGTTTGATGAAGTGGGTGTTGATGAGCAATGACACTGGACTGTGTTAGTTGATTACAAATAAAACCAGGTTGCTGCTGGATCCCCATATGATAACTTTCATCAACGTTCCCTGAGATTGAATCAGCCATTTGGCAAGAAATTAAGGTCCTAGAGGCCCACGAATATGGATTTGATACTCCAGCCAGAATAGATGAGTTGTCATTCCAGACTAACTCCTCCATAGATCAATATACTTCTTTCCACTTGTGGAGATATATATATACCAGTTTCCTCAGTGTTCCAAGTTCAGCTTCAAATTTATTTGATTCTTCCTGATGGAAAACAGAAACAGATTTTGTATTAGGGTACAAAAATGCTTGCTAAGGTATAGTGCAAGAAACCAAAGATCTGGCGACCTTCTAAAATAACCCATGTTTACAGCAACCTTCTAATCTTTTCATACCAGTACCTTGCCATTTTGAAACGAGCATGAAATGTAGAATGATTCCAACCAAATGCATTATTATATATTAACAATTATTATTGTACAACTACTCTGGCTGGCAAGCATAGTCAATATTACATGGCCGTTGTCCCGGAATGCTTGACAAATGTACACGACTTTGTCTGCATATTCCAATCATTTCAAATGTGTACAGCTCATTAGAGATCACGAGGGCTAATTGACTTGAGTAGACCTTCTGTGCCTATGCTACTGCAATTTAAACTCAGGCTAATTGACTTGAGTAGACCTTCTGCTTTATAATACTGTAATTTAGTATTCCTTTTACAGACAATCATAACAGACAGATCATAGAGTGTGATCCAAAACATTGATGTTAAAAGATCTCACACAATCAAATTCAGAAACAACAGCAACAGTTTAATGTATATTCTCAGAATTCTTTCTGAAACACTCTGGAACACTGTACTAGACATGACCAAGAACAAACAAGAATGTACAATGCATCGTATGGAAGTCCTGTTGACAGAAAATTGTAAGGAGGTTCCACGGTCAAAAATATTTGCAGCTCAACTATACCAAAACTAATGTTAATGTGACTAATCTCACACAAAACAAATCTTCAACCTCTCAAAAGCTTTGGTAATCCACCATTTTCATCTTACAAACAGCAGGCACATTATGGCTAAGCTCACTGTGTGCAAAGAATCTGCAGTGACATGGAAAGGAGTCTCACTGCAATGGAGTCATATCCCTATAAACAAATCATATGTATTTGTAGGAAAACTGCATTTACTTTGCTATTTTGGTTGGCAGTGTATAATTCTGTGAGAATCTTCTGGTATTATCCAGCTACATTCTTTTCTCTACAGCTAAAAAGAAACTAACTTACAGGAAAACCTAAATTAAACTAAACTAAACTTTATCATCTAAAAGAGGACTCTAATAACTCCATGAATGTACCTCTGTGCTCAACATGATAACAAAACGCAACAGAATGAACTTCATTTACCTGCTGCTCAAGCTCTCTTCAAATCCATGAAATGCTGTATTGGTTTTATGAATCCTTCCATTGCAACAAAGCTTTGCTTCTTATCTTCCTTTCCCACTCACATGCACGTGTCTGCAGTAGCAATGCTTGCAAAATGCTAGTAACGAATCTTCGTTGTAAGAACATTTCCACCAACCATTATACAAATAATATATGCTATTGTTTTAAACCTGTCATCTCCTACTTCATAGAGATTTAAGAAGTAACCATAAAGGATGAAATCATCATTAACACATTAATTCAGTTGTAGGTTACGTTTGGCTAGTGGAGGGTCTTATTTCACATGTGGTACATTAGGTCACTTTGTTTTTTTAGGCGGGACACATCCTAGTGGGAGAAAGCTCATTTGATGCTTCTCTGCCCATAGATTGGGCATATGAGCTAAATGTCAACTTTATCTAGATATTGAATTCATATGAAAACGAAAGGAAAGTTGTTTTTATTGATTTGGTCATTCCATCTATTTAGTTTACTTATTCTAGAATGGGCGGTCCTCAAAGTCACATGGATGGAGAGTGAGGTCACGCTCAAAAGACAATACTTTGCTGGTTTTATGCCATTAGTTTTAAAATATTAATTTGAATGCAAATGGCTCTCTAAATGTAGGATAATGGTAGCTAACCTAAACTAGAGTAAAAAAATTAAAGGTTTGTTTTTTTTTTTTTTTTTTTGGTAATGGTTAAATTTGTAAATTCTTGTTAGACCTTATTTAGTTTTGTGTCTATTTTAAGAGATAATTTGATACATAAACACATTAACAAATGTTATAATTTTACACAAACTTAGATTCCTTATTCTATAATATCTATTTATCTATTAGTGTGATGTCCTTTATATCAACCTATGTTGCTACTACATGCACTTGTATGGTGTCTTTAATGAAGAGTGTGTTGAAGGGCTATAATGTTATCATTGGTACACAGTTGTACCTTATCTTCTGAAGTTCATGGTTGGATGTCAAAGTGATTTGATTGATGCTTCTGATAAAATACTTCACATGGTCTATGAAGAGAAATGCATAAGTCTCCAAAATGTCAAAAGCACAAAGATGTGCACCACAAGAGCTTTGTCAAATGCTCTGGATTTCTTCGCAGATGAAGATATGATCTTGCTATTTGAAAGATAGCTCAACACAGCTGTGAGGTATGCATGTTCCAAGTTTCAAAGCATAAGTGGTACCACAATGCTCTCTGGTGTTAACAAAGTAAGAACTAGTTAGGTTCTTGAGAAGGTTGAATATAAAGTCTCTGTAGTTCACCATGTTGGAAGCTTTCTGGTGTTATCATTGATGTCAACCCCTAGAATTGGAGTTATTGGAAGCTTGGAATTGTTAGTTTTGTTATCATAATGTTGTTGGTGTTGTCATTGCTGTCAACATTTAGTATAGCTGTGGAGATTATTGGAGCTGTTTGTGTTGATGAGATTTTTGGTAGTATGGATGTGTTGTGGTTAATAAGAAGTGTTGAAGAGGTGTTAGTAGTATTGCAGTTGCAGTTGGATCACTTGGTTTCCAAGTGCTTTTGAGAAAATTTGAATAAAAGAGATTACAATGTGATAGAGTAGTGTTCTATATTCTGTTCCACGTTTCTTTAGTCATGAAGTTATGCTTGTGTGGTTTGGATATGTTAATCAAAGGTGTTTAGAGGTGTTATATCCAAAGTTGCAAGTTTTGGATCGTATGACAGTAACACTTGTGTTCACCAATGTGTTTGTCTTTGAAGAAGATTGTCTGGGAGAAATGAGATTGCTTTGCATTTCTCCGCAATAAGGTTTCTTGTCTTGTGGATTTGGGGACATTCTTATAATGTTTGTATCTACTTTCCCTTGAGGTTTCAGGTGTTGAGGTGTTCCAAAAAGTTGGTTAGTGAGTTGGATGTTTGTGTTAGTGTGTTTGGTTACACAAAATGATGGTGTTCTCAGTTTTAGGTGGTTGTGGCAGAGTTGTAGAATAGTCTAATGATGCTAGAATATTCTGAGATGTTGTATGGATACTATGGAGTGTTGTTATGTGGTCCATGAAGTTGTCTTCAGACCCGGTTAAGCATGAACTTAGTTGTGATGGGCGTCAATATAAGTTTGGTTGACCTGGAGTATTAACACTAATTGTGAAAGTGGTGTGTTGTCTGTGGAAGGATGGTGATGTATATTTGGGTCCTAGTTAACCCTTGGTGTGGTCATCCTTCACTTCCTTCCATCACATAAGTGTTTGGTGCTGAACTATTTTGTAGTTGCATGTTTGAGGTGCATAGTCGACCTTGGAGAATTTTTTCAAGGTTCTAGATGGTATACAAGCAAGGTAAATCGTTGGAGATGAGTGTGGATCTATAGAAGCTATGCATAAGATGTGAATTTGATTGAGTTTAGTGATCTGAGTGTGATCTTAATGCCTATGACTTCGAAGCAGTGAGTAGAAGGGTCTACATTTGTAGTGTACTTGATGCTACTGAAGGCAGTGACCTGAAAGTTGTAGATGGTTCAAAGTTGTTGTGGGTGGTTTTCTTATTGCTCTGAGATGGATTTCTCTCTGTAATAGTTCCTTTCTTTCTTCCCTCTAATCTGATAGTGATCCATTAGCAGTGAGCCCTTCTTTCTTTTGCGTAGTGAGCCTATTCTATTCGATGTTGATATTACTTTATATTGTGAGCTAATCCTTATCATAGTTTTTCCTTTGGGTTTTCCATGTAAATCTGGTGTTCTTTGTGCATGGTGTTTCAATGTGTTGTTGTTTCACTTCTTTACCTTCATACTAAATCTAATTAATGGTTTAGGGCTAATAAAGATTTGAATATTAATGAGGGTTTTTGATGTTTTAATGTATAGTTGATTCAACCCCCTCTTAGTTGTCATGTGCATCTAACAATTGGTATCAAAGCAAGGTTCCTTGGAAGAAGCTTAATCGCTTGAGATAGATACAAATGGCACATAGGAAGGAGGCTCCCTTATTTGATGGGACAAATTATGCATTTTGGAAAACTAGGATGGAAGGTTTCCTTGTTTCCCTAGGGTTTGGAGTTTGGAAGTCAATTGAAGATGGATATACCATGCTCACTAATGGTCTAAAAAATGGTGATGAGATCAAGGAATATGAGAAAAATGGAAAAATAAGGAATGCTCTTTTGATTGGTCTTGTTGATTCAAAACTTGTGAAAGTTATGGGCTACAAATCTAGTAAAGAAATCTGGAAGAACCTGGAAAGTATCTATGAAGGAGATGATAAGGTCAAGCAAACAAATATGCAAAATTTGAAGACTAAGTTTGAAACCCTAAGGATGTTAGAAGACGGAGATATTGCAAGATACACGCATAGAGTGGATGAAGTTGTCAATTTCATCAATGGCCTTGGTGGAAAACTAGAAGAAGATGAGATGGTAAAGAAGGTATTAAGAACTCTTCCTAAATATTATAGTTCTAAAGTTTCTGCTATTGAGAAATCTCAGGATTTAGATAATTATTCTATAGATCATTTGTTTGGTGCTTTAACTACTTTTGAATTGAAAGAGTTTGGTCAAAATGATTCAAGAAAAAAAACTTCTTTTAAAGCTAGAAAAATAGAGAAGGATGATGGATCAAATTTGAATGATCTTGATGAGATAGAAGCAAATTTTGTTAGGAGATTGAAAAAGGGGACTGGAAATTACAAAGGTAAGTTACCCTTTAAATTTTTCAATTGTGGAAATAAAGGTCATTAGGCTTCAAGATGTCCAACCAAAGTTTTAAATGGTAAATATAAGGACAATAAAAGTAAATATGTCAAAAGAAGTTATTATTTTAAAGAAGATTCTAGCATATCTGATGATGAATCTGACTATCCAGATGATGAAAATGATGAATGCTTGTTCATGTCTCTGAATGTTGGAAATAATTCTACTGACTCTGAAAGATGTATGAAGGAAATTTCTCTAGAAACAGGTCACAACATCAAAGGGACTATAGTGATTGCTTTTCATGCTAGATAGGAGAACAATCACTGGATAATTGACAATGGATGCTCAAATCATATGACAGATGATAAGAGTAAGTTAGTTAAACTTGAGAAGTTTGAAGGTGGTCTTGTTAAGTTTGGTGATGATACATCTTCTAAGATATGTGGAAAATTTTTAATTAGTTTTGATGGAAAGCATAATACAAATGATGTTCTTTATGTTAAGGGTCTTCGACATAATCTTCTAAGTGTAGGAAAAATGTGTAGCAAAGGATATAATCTTGTATTTCAAGATGGTGGTTGTGAAATTAGAAAAGGAAGATATGGAAATCTAGTTGTTGCAAGAACAAGGACAGATGGGAATGTTTATCATCTCAAAAGTGTTAATGGTAAGTGATTTATGAATAAAATCAATGAAATTTGTCTATGGAATAAAATAATGTGTCACATCAATTTTGATAGCCTAATGAGGATCAAATTTGCTCAAGTTGTGAGAAATCTTCCAATAATTACATCCTATCAATGCAGTTTGCAAGGAATGTCAAGTTGGGAGGAAAACAAGATTTAGAGGTTTAAAATCAAAGAATATTCTACGTAGGACCTTTGGAATTAGTGCATACAGACCTATGTTGACCTACAAGAACAAGAAGCTTTCAAGGTGATAGGTATGTCATGTTGTTAATTGATGATTACTCTAGAATAACTTGGGTAACTTTTCTCAAAGAAAAATCAAAAGCTCTAGAAATTTTAAAGCATTTAAAGCAATGGTTGAGAATGATTTATGGATATGAAAATCAAGTTCTTAAGGTTTGACAGAGGTGGAAAATTCACCTCCAATGAGTTTAACAATTTTTGTGAAGATTATGAAATAAAAAGGAATTTATCAGCTCCTAGAACTCATCAGCCGAATAGAGTGGTGAAGAGAAAGAATAGGATAGTTTAGGAAGAAGCACATATAATGATAAAGGAAGAAAATCTATCAGATGTTTGTTGGAGAGATGCTATTCATACTATAATATACATAATCAATAGAGTACAAGAAAGAGTAAACATATCAACTTGACTCCCTATGAACTATGGTATAGAAGAACTCCTACTATCAAATATTTTAGAGTGTTTGGAAGACAATGTTATATCAAGAGAGATGAAAATTTGGGAAAGTTTGATGCAAGATTAGATGAGGGAATCTTTCTTGGATACTCTACAAGAAGCAAGGCTTACTAGTGCTACAATAAGAGGCTAAAGAAGATAGTTGAAGGTGCAAGTGTCAAAGTGGATGGAGAATCGCATAAAAGCTCAATACTGACAGAAGGATATGAATCTAATGAGTCCTCTTGTAGTGAAGAAGAAAAATACGATTAGAAGGAAGAGGAGATGCAAGTTGAAGAGAAAGATGCCCTAGAAAGAATTCCTAAGACTCCTACGTATGTGCAGAAGAATCATTATGAAGATCAGATCATTGGTGATAAGAGAGAAGGCGTGCTGACAAGAAGAAAAGCTTCTATGATAGAAGAACACGTTCAAATTTGTGTCTAATTTCAAAATTAGAACCTAAGATAGTCATTGAGGCATGTAAGGATGAGAATCAAACCAAAGTTATGGAAGAAGAATTGATGCAGATTAAGAAGAATTAGACTTGGAAATTAGTCCCAAGACCAAGAAACAAGAATGTAATAGGAACTAAGTGGGTATTCCAGAACAAGCTGAATGAGAATTGAGAAGTTTTCAAAAAGAAGGCTAGACTTATGTGTAAGGGCTACTCACAAGTGTAAGGAATAGGTTTTGAAAGAGACATTTTATCCAATGGCAAGAATGGAGGCCATTAAGATTTTTTTGGAATTTGTAGCACATAAAGATTTCAAGGTTTATCGAATGGATGTGAAGTATGTTTTCTTGAATGGGGAGTTGGAAGAAGAGGTATACATTGAACAACTAGAAGGATTTTAGTTATCAGATAATCCTAATATGGTTTGTAGATTGAAGAAGGCATTGTACGGACTCAAGCAAGCTCCCAAATCTTGGTATGCAAGATTAGATAGGTACTTGTTGTAGTAGGGATTCAATAAAGGTGCCACATATATAGCAATATTTACTTTAAAGTTAAGAAGGATCAATTCTTGATTGTGGTTGTGTATGTTGATGATATAATCTTTGGAGGAAATGAGGCAATGTATAAGAAGTTTTCAAAAGAGATGCAAAATTAAATTGAGATGTCAATGTTTGGGGAGATGAATTTCTTCCTTGGGCTACAAATCAATTAGATAAAAGAAGGAATTTTCATTTCACATTCAAAGTATTTCAAGGAAATACTAAAGAAGTTTGGAATGGAAGGCTCTAAACCGGTATGTACTCCTATGGCTACTGGTTGCAAATTGAGAAAAAATAATGAATCCCCTAAGACTAATTAGAGAAAGTAAAAATCAATGATTGGTGGATTTCTATATCTAACTGTTACTAGACATGATATCATGCATTCATTTTATCTTGTGGTCAGATTTCAAGAAGATCCTAGAGAATCACATGTGGCAATAGTAAAGAGGATATTTAGATATTTGTGGGGCACTCTAGACTATGGCCTATGGTACTAAAGGATACTGATTTCTCTTTAAATTTCTACATAGATGTAGATTGGGTAGGTTGTGTGGATGAAAAAATAAGTATAAGTGGAGGTTCTTTCTTTCTTGGAAGCAGGTTGGTTTCATGGCTAAGCAAAAAGTAGGATTCAATATCTTTATCTATAATAGAGGAAAAGTATATTGTCGCAACATCTTGCTACACACAAGTGTTGTGGATGAAGCAGACATTGAAGGATACTATAATATCATATAATGAACCTATTTCTATCTTGTGTGATAATATAAGTGTTATAAATATATCATATAATTTGGTGATACATTCAAGGAAAAAACATATCTCAATCCAGTATCGCTTTCTAAGAGAGAAGGTTGCAAAAATTGAGGTGAAGCTAGAGTATGTTCCTACAAAGGATCAATTTGCAAATATTTTTACAAAGGCTCTTCCTAAAGATACTTTTGAGTGTCTTTGGTAGAAGTTAGGGGCTATTGCCCCTCCCTCTTTCAACTAGATGTATATGTGCATTAGTCTTGTGGAGCAATTCAAGATTTATTCTTTTTGTTTCAAATTGATGAAGGTTATCGCTTAGGGGAGCAGGTAGTAGTATTGTTGGTTGGTAAAGTTAGATGAAGCATATTTTGTTTCCCTAAGCGGGAGAGTTCAGAAAAGTAAGTCCAATTGCTTGATAGTGTTGCAAGTGGTGTATGTAGATGTAAAAAGGGAAAAAAAAGAAATATCCTATGCAAATGATGTGTGAAAGGTGCAAGTGTTTCCCTTTGAATTTTTTCAAAGGGGAGAGCAAAAGAGTTGGGTGATCTTATGGCCTTGTACCATTAATGAAAAAGGGGGAGATAGTTGGTTGAAAAACCATAGTGAAAAAGAGAATATGGTCTGAAGACCATAGGGGGAGAATGTTTAGGAGCAAGAGTGATAAGATCATGAAGAAATCCTTAGGTAGGGGGAGAAGAAGTATGTGAAATAGAGGTAAAGGGAGAAGAGATGCCCTAGTCAGGGAGAGTGCTACTTGTTGTAGAGTTATTGTTGGTTGCTATTGTTGTTGATGGTTTTTTAGAGTATCGATGTTGTCATCAATGAAAAAGGGGGAGATTGTTGGAAGCTTGCTTGTGTTGTCATTGATGTCAACCCCTAGCATTGGATTTGTTGGAAGGTTGGAGTTGGTAGTGTTGTCAATATAATGTTGCTGGCGTTGTCATTGCTATCAACTTTTAGTATAGTTGTGGAGATTATTGGAGCTTGCTTGTGTTGACGAGATTGTTGGTAGAATGGATGTGTTGTGGTTAATAAGAAGTGTTGAAGAGGTGTTATTAGTGTTGTAGTTCCAGTTGGATCACTTGGTTTCCAAGTGCTTTTGAGAAAAAAATGAATAAAAGATATTATAGTGTGACAAAGTGGTGTTCTGTATTTTGCTATGCATATCTTTAGTCTTGAAGTCATGCTTGTTTGGTTTAGATATGTTGATCAAATGTGTTCAAATGTGTTATATCTAGAGTTGCAGGTTCTAAATTGTACAACAATAGATAATGAATTCAATAATTTTGTAAGAATGCAAGAATTGTTAGATATAAACTACCTTGTATACTCTTGAACATAATGGAGTGGTAGAAGAGATAAATTGAGCAATTATGGAAATGGTTAGATGTATGCTAAGTGGTTATGGCCTAACAAATGCTTTTGGGAAAAATCTATAAGTACTTCTTGTTACTTATTGAATTGATCTCCATGTAAGGCTATTGAAACAACACCTTATAAAGTATGGATAGGTAAGAAACCTTTTGTTTTAAATTTAAGGGTATTTGGCTGTGAGGCTTATGTTCATGTGCCTAAAGAAAAATGAACTAAGTTGGATTCAAAAGTTGGAAAGTGCATTTTTAGTAGATATTGTGATAATGTAAAAGGTTATAAGTTATGGAATCCTCTAGCTAAGAGAAATATATTTTCTAGAGATGTGATTTTTAGGGAACTTAGTGTTATTTTTTATCCTAGACAACCAAAGGAAAAAGATAAGGAAAAGAGAGTGAATTTTGAAATTAAGTAGGAACTTGCACCTCAGGAAGAACAAAGAGATGGATTTGAGGATGAGGATTCAAATGAAGTTACTGATCAAACCAAAGAATGTGAGGATGAAAATTATGAAGAGGTTGAGTAAGATCAAGAACAATAAGAGCCCCATACTCATGTTCTCAAAATATTCACAAGAAAATAGAATCTAATTGATAGGTATAGTCCACTAGATTTCCATTGTATATTTTCTTTATTAATACTAACAATAAACCTAGATCCTATAGAGAAGCTTTTATTTAGGATGATAGTGAGTCTTGGAAACAAGACATGTTGGAGGAGATGTGTTAGAATTGTGAAAAACCACAAAAGCATGAGCCACAAGATCAAGCAATGAACAAATACACCTTCCATGCAAGAGATCTATAAACAATATGTGCAATATTCCTCAACAAGAAAAAGCTACATAAGAAAGAGACTATCAAAATATATGAAAGCTTGAGAGATAATTACAATAAGGTTTGAGTGCTATATAGGAGCAAAACCCTAAAAGCATAAAAATACTCCTAAGTTTAGCCTAAGTGCATGAGAATAAATTAGACTAATAATTAATTAAGTTTAATTAATCATTAGCTAATGCATGATTACTCTAACACCACCCCTTAAGATGAACTTAGGGAGTGGCTAAAAACCCTAAAAGTAATGCATGATGGGTCCCAAAAAACAAGGCCTAGTGAGGTACCCATGTATAAATAAAAGATCTCTCAAAACTGGAGAAAAAAGGACAAAAACCACAGTGGGAGAAAACTCCTCTCCAAAAGAGAGAAAGGCGAATGAAGGACTAAAAAATCCTCCAAATCAAAGAGTGAAGGACTGAGAAGCCTCCAACCGAAACAATGTCCCAAAAAATAGGAACATGTAGAACATCATAGAAGCACTGTAAAGAAGTTGTAAACTATTGTCAAAAGATGACTGATATATGGTGATGAAATGAAGAACCTCCAAAAATAGGAATGCAAGAGTTTCCATATGGTACATGATCCAACTCATTGAAATGCATGTAATCGGAAACTGATGTACACTGCATCTAAAAGTACATAGGAACAAGAACTGAATACGTAGATCACTCAAAATATGAAACCAAGGAAGCATTAGCACCAACAATAGAAAATTCCCCATAAGGCTGAAAAGAGGAGAGCCAAGATAGGTATACTAAAACTATGTGCAACCAAGAAGTGCATGTAGGAAAAAGAGCCTGCAAATAAAAGGGTCTGCAAATTAAGGCACACACGCATGAGGAAAGAATCACGAGGATTCACTATTATCGTGGAAGGGACACTCACTTGAAAAATGTGTGATGGAAAACCAAAGGAAAACATCAACCCCCCTATGGCACTTTATATCATAGTGTGAATACAAAAGGCACAATAGGATGTGCAAAATACCCAAAAGTATACACTAAAATGGCACTTTATCTTAGTGTGTCTACAAAAAAGAATGTGCATCAAAAAGATGTCTATAATGCCCAAATAGGAAAAAATACTAGAAATACATATAGAATAGCCAAAAGAAAGTCATCCCACACAAACAAAAAGTTTCCAGGAGATAAGATGTCCAAGTAATTCACCAGCGTGCGAAAACATAAAAACTTGAATAAAATGTACATAAAAATCAATCTAGAAAAATTGTATTGATGGAACTAAAGAGCTATGAAAGATGGTTCCAACGCCACTAGAATCATGAAAAATGAAGAAACTGGTCAAAAGTTATGAGCTCAGGGTTGAAAACAACACCTCTGACTTCAATAGGCTATAGAATGCACCAATAGAAAAAAAGGTGATGAGACCCACACCACTAAAAAATTGGCAGAACTAGCTTTCTAACAATATCTTGTTTGCCAAAATTCATCATCGTATGCCCAAGTTATGGCCAAAAGAAAAAAAGACCTCCTTTAGGGCACAAAGGGGTCTTGAAGGGGCCTTGTACAAGCATCTGTATAGATGGAATCATGCTAACATCTCATCCATATGAATGAAATCATACTGATGTCAGCAAGAATATTCAAGGAATATTCCCCTATCATTGGGAAAAAAATCAGCCCCTTGGCAAAAACCCAGAGATGGAATATTCCAATTTCTGACAGAATATTCAAAAAAATTCGTGCTAAAAAAACTAGTTGTTGAGAAGTTTCGATGCTAGAAAAAAATGAACTCATTGGAAAATTGATTACACATCGAGAAAAACTGCTTGAAAAGGTGACTGCTCAGAAATTGAAGAAAACGATGGTTGGAGTTTTTGCTAGCATCCGAAAATGTTTTGTGACCCATGAAAAAAGAATCACCTGGTAATAAAAGGTGCTAGGGAATGTGAAAATAGTCATCATGGGGTTTCAAAATGCTACTTACTTGGCAATAAATGAGGGGCCCGCAGAGTACAGGTTGGCCCCCAAACCAAAATTTCTGCCTCCCAAAAATTCGCACATGCAAAAAACTTGAAACCTACCTTTTTAAAAAAATTTGACTTTTCCATTTTTCTATATATTTATTTAAATTTTCTAAATAAAGAAATTAAAAAAAATTGTTGACCTATAAAAAAAATTGATTTTTTTTTTGATTTTCTTGTCAAGAATCCGTATAGGGGTCATACAAGCCCCTGTACAATTTTTTTTGCCTCATATGCTTCCTACACCGAAATAAGGAAAAATTATAGTTAAAATTCATGGAATTGACCTCCTGAATCCAACGACAAGGTCCTTTTCACCCCAAAATGCACCCAAAATGCTGCTACCCTCCAAATCTAGAAGAAAGGTAACTACTTCAAAACCTCACAGATTTGGCATCAGGAATCCAAATCAGGCAAAACAAAAGAGAATTCTAACTTTCTCGGCAGCTCTGAATCCAACAGTGAGGGTATTTTTATGCCAAAAATGCACCTTAAAACACCCACCTCAAAAAATTGCAAAAAAGAAAAGGGGATTTAGATCTGAAGCCTATAACCCATGTTGAAGAAAACAACCTCATAAATCAAGAAGGGGTTCGTTGAATCCAGGATCTGATACCATGATAGAATTGTGAAAAACCATAAAACCACGAGCTATAGGATCAAACAACAAACAAATACACCTTCCATGGAAGAGATTTGCAAATAATATATGCAATATTCTTCAACAAGAAAAAGCTACATAAGCAAGAGACTATCAAAAGTTATGAAAGCTTGAGAGATAATTACAATGAGGGTTGAGTGCTATATAGGAGAAAAACCCTAAAAGCATAAAAGCACTCTTAAGTTTAGCTTAAGTGCATGGGAAAAAATAATTAATTAAATATTAATCAATTATTAGCTAATGCATGATTAATCTAACAAGATTATGGTCTTAGACTCGTGTGACACCTAAGATCTTGTTTGTTTTCCCAAAGGCAGGAAAGACATTGGTTGTAAAGTGGGTCTAAAAAAGGAAATTTGGAGTAGATGATTCATTGGAGAAGTACAAAGCTAGAATGGTAGCTAAGGGCTACTCTTAGAGAGAGGGAGTTCATTTTGGTGAGATATTCTCTCTTGTTGCAAAATTATCCTCTATTAGATTTATTTTATCCATAGTTGCTACTAATGATTATGAGATTGAGAAAATGGATGTTAAAACTAATTTTTGGATGGAGAAAATTACCTGCAACAACCTAAAGAATTTGGGGTAAAAGGAAAGGAAAACATGGTTTGTAGGTTGAAATGGTCTCTTTAAGGTTTAAAATAGTCACCCTGGATGTGGTATCAATTTCTTTTATTCATTTTTCATGAAGTTAGGTTTTGTTAGAAGTGAAGAAGATCAATGTGCATACATTAAATGTATTGATGATCACATTCTGATTGTTGTCTTGTATGTGGATGATATGTTATTTTTCAATGACACTAAGGAAATGATTAGTGAGTTGAAAGCTCAAATTTTAGGGAAATTTGACATGAAAGATCTAGGAGTTTCTAGGTATATACTTGGAATGGAAATCAAAAGAGATGGGGTAAACAAAAATATTTGGTTGTTACATAGTAATTATGTTGGCACTATTTTAAATAGATTTAGTATGCAGGATTGGAAAATAATAATAATTCCCTTATAGGTTGGCACTAATATTTCAATAAATATGTGTCCTAAGAATGGTGATGATTTAGAGGACATGTTTAATATGCCTTATGCTAGTGTTGTAGGAAGTTTAATGTATGTAATGGTTTGCACTAGACTAGATATTGCACAAGAAGTGGGAGTTTTAAGTAGGTTTATTTATAACCCTAGGAGACAACATTGGAATCATGTTAAAATGGTATTTAGATATTTTCATGTTAAAACACTATTTATATATTTGCAAGGTACTTTTGATTACTATTTGGACTATTATGGGACTAAATATTTGGTTAAAACATTGGACATATAGGAATTTTTTAATGCAAATTGGGTAGGTGACTTGGATAGTCAAAGGTCCACCAGTGGCTATGTGTTTACTTTTTTTTGGAGAATTAGTGAGTTGAATGAGTAAAAGGAAAGCTAAAATTGATTTATCCATTATAGAAGTAGAGTATATAGTTGTTACTCATGTCTCTAAGGAGGTAATTTGGTTACAACGGTTGTGTACATGTATTGGTTTTGATTGTAAAATTATTTAGATTAATCGTGATAACCAAAGTGCAATTAATTTAGCTAAGAATCTCATGTATCATGTAAAAACTAAGTATGTAGATACATTCAGTACCATTTTGTTCATGAAATTATTTCTAATGGTCAAAATGAACTAAAGAAGATTGACAGACAAGATAATGTTACAAATGCACTTACGAAACCTATGAGCACATAAAAATTTAATTGGTGTAGGAAGGCCATGGGCCTTATTACTTGTGCTTAGTTGGTTTATGTTTATGCTTTCTTTTTTTTTTTAGGAAAAAGGCATAAATCCTATATATAATATATTAATATATAAAAAGGATATTACAATGAAAAAGCCAGGAAACATCAACTGGCATGAAACTGATCAGAAATGCCATAAAGGCTACAAGATAATCCCCTTCACTATGAACAGGGGAGGGAAATGCAAATGCTAGAGACAATTTGTAATAGGATTTATTACGTTTTCTGCACAACTTTCCAATGGTTATCCACCAAATCCCTCTCAGAAAATGAAGTTTTTTGTTCCATACCTTCCTCATGAACCTTGTTTGATTTCTTCAAGTCTTCTCATCAAATTTTGTTGTTGTCCAACCACTACAGATTTCTTCCCAAGTGAAGGAGGCTTTGAGAAGGAAGTCCCAAACTTTTTTGATTTCTGCTCTTGTGGAAGTGTGACATTCTTCACAATAGATTTTACTGAAGGATTTGGTGATGATGCAATAGAGTTCGGTCCAAATGTAGGAGACTTTGACAAGACATCTTTCCACCATGAAGCCTGTTTATTTGCTGATTTAATTTTCATTTGACATGCTGCAACCACATGACCTGTTTGAAGCATTTCCTACATCAGAATGGAAGTCTTTCATAGTCCAACAGTTGGGTCTAGGAGCGATCAACAACTTTAAGAATCATATTAGCAGGAAGTTCCTTCAAGAGATCCAATTGCACTAAGATTCAAACAAAAGTAGTGTGTGAAAAATTTGTAGTTTTCTTATCTAATGTTTATGCTTTCTAATCAGTGTATTTACACTATATAATGTCAAGTGGGAGAATTTTGGGATTAACGTGCCATCAACCTTGTAAATATCATGTAATTTAATCACTCCTAATATTGTTTGTATTTCACTCATAATGGATGGATAGTTTTGCTAATAGTGATAATTATGTTTTTACTGGTGTAGTAAATATTTATTTACTTTCCCTAGTAATTAACTATTTATTAGTAGGGAGTTATTGTGTTACATTTACTGGACATGCATTATGGTAATTGTAAAACGGCTAAATTGGATATTCTAGGCATCCACCTTAGGAATATGATATTTTGGCATGTTATGACAACCGTCATAAGTTGTAAGAGAATCTATGATAGCTATGAAACCTAGCATAAGATTCTATGATGAATATGACATCATCTATGACAAAATATTTGATGTTTTGGTCTCTAGGTTCCCATGCATGAAAGATGTCTTATGATAGCAGTAAGAGAATTTGTAAGAGGTCATTATGGGCTAAAATTGATGATTCCAATGTGGTGGCATTAAAATTTGACCAATTTGGATGTCATTCTTCATGTGTTGTATTTTTCTATTTAAAATAGGTGCTTGGAAGTGGAGTTATATATATAGTTTTATTTGTATGGGTTATGTTGTTAGATTGAAGATTGTAGAGGAGTTGGAGTGGATATATTGTAATGATATTTTTCTTATAATATAAGCTATTCATCTCTTCTTTTGTGGAGTTTTTCTGAAATGGTTTCTCCAAGTTAAACATTGTGTTACGTGCTTATCTTTTTGTTCTATGCATTCATTGTTATTGCTGATTTAAGACTCCATATGGTAAACATTGTTATATCTAATTTACAGTTTATTTAAACTTGAACTATTATTTATGTTCACCTTTAGTATTCTAAAGGCTAGATATTATTGGAAACTTTCATTTCTTCTCTAAGGTGTGTGTTGCAACCCATGTTTTCTATTCTTCCTATTGAGATCCTTATTAAGCCTATTACCAAAAGCTTGAGAAATTGTTGATGTATCTATATTAGGCTTCCTCTAAAGAAGGAAAATAATTTCACAAGGTTGTTTGGATTTTTTGTTACTCTCCTCATGAATCTAGAAGGCTTATGCATATTAATAACCATCATCAAGGATTAACTTTATGTGCCAAATGAATAAAAAAATATCTTGAAGGTAATAAAGCATAGAAAACTCTAATTTGAAATTATATTACTTCTAAGATTCCTCATGATAGATAGTCTTGGAAAGTTCTTGGTTTCCATTCTAATCTTATTATTAAGGAGCTATAAGAGATTTAGGGGACTTTTGTTGTCAACAGTGTCTAGAAAGATTTAGAAGACATCAAAACTTGCCTATGGATGGGAATAATTTTGTAACTAGGATTTCCATTAGCCAACAATCACTTTAGTGGTTTCCTATGATTACATGCTAGGATATATACTCTTAACAAAAGTTCTCTAGATCATTCCTTGAAGTATTTTCAGTTAGGGTTGGACTTCATTTTAGACCTCTTTTCTAGAACCACTAGAAATTGGATGACTAGGTATAACTTGAAGGCCAAATGCAAGCTCCCTAATTAATATTATAAATCCTTCAAGACCATTTGGAGTTTATTCCTCCAAAAATGGTCCATAATATTGCAATTAGGTGACCCTAGAAAAATAATATAAAATGGTATGTAGATGCTAATTCCAAGAATTATAATCATTACAAAGGATACTCATAGCTTTCTTCACATCTACTAATTATTCAAAATCTCGATTATAGGTGGAATCTCCAATCCTCTAACATTCAATAGCATCCATTTTGCAACCCACACTTGTTTGTTTTACTTAGTGCTTCCTTAAATACCAAGATCTCCCTAACGGATCTTATTTGACCTATCTAGGTGCTTTTAATCTCCTCTACCCTTTTCTTGGTCATTTGAGAACTCATAAATATCTTTTTTGGCTCTACCCATAGGGTCAAAATGCTTGAATCTATATTCTTGAGTTTTTCAAGCCTCTTTGGTTTGATTTTTTTTCCTAGCATGATTCTTCTAGGTGATTAGCCAAAAATACCAACTAAATTTACCCAAGTTTGACATGATTTCAAAGCAGATATTTTATTTAGGACATGAAAAGATATACATGGAGCATTAATCTTCTAAAGCTTATGTGGATTATGATCTTTTATGTAGTCTAAAGCCATGACATATTCTAATGTTCTACTAAATATTTAAGTTATATTGAAGGTTGACCACTTGCAATCTCTTATAAAGAAGCAAATGCTTCAAGTAATAATATACATGTGCCACCATCTCCCTCTTGTATGGGTCCCTCAATATCCCATGGGTGTAAACATGCTTGTAGCCATTGTGTCTATTACAAATAACACTCTCACGGCTCTCCTTAGCATTAGGTCATGTTGGTCACTATAGACACATGCCCAATCTACTAGACTTTTTAGTCTCATGAGAGAGAATTTTAGATATGAAGATAGTAATAAGTATCCTTGGTTGGTTCTAACTATTTCTCATTTTTGCACGATTTCTGCTAATATCAATAAAATAAAATAAAAAGACACAGAATGATAGTATCTTGTAGAATCGAACCCAATTCTTGATGGTTATGACCTAATAGATGATTGTGGTAATCTTTTTAATAGAAAACTGCCTCCTCTTTCCATTAGAATTGTTCTAAATAATTAATAATTTAACTGATTTTATATATTTTACTTAAAATTCATCATGTAAACTTTTCAAAATATAATTCTATTCTACCTATATGAACTAATATATATTATGTTTTTTTATAGATTACTATTCACTAAAATAAATAAACTATATAATAATTCATAAAAAAATCATTACACTTTTCCCAGAATTAAGTCACTAACTTATTGAATAAAACTTATCAAATAATAATTTGAAACAAGAAAACGAATGCATCATCAAAAACAATATAGCCTCAAATCCAGCCATTTTTTTTCATTTAAAAAAATAAAAAATTACAGTCATTCGTTCCAGCCATTATAGACCAATGATGTCTGTTTCGTGGTTCTGAAAACACAACTTTGATCGAAGATCGTGATTTGGGCCTACTTTATACAAAGTCCAAAAGGGAACATTATTAGCAATGCGTGTTCTCCAATGCGTGAAAATTCTAAATTCCTCTCGAATGAATATATTTGTTCAGACGAAAACAGTTAAATACTTAGAAACACTGAACGAGATGTTAAAATAAAATTGATCACTCTCACAAATTTAATTTTATGGAAGAGATATTACATATAAAATGCTACAGTACGACTGTTAGGCATTTCCCTGCTCTGCTTAAAGATAAAACGCTTTAAGTGTTTTACTAGAATATAAGAGAATTGTTTTGAAGTAAAAAAAAATCAAATTTTAAAACGCTTTGAATTGTTTTACTGGTTATGATTTCTTCCATCAAATACATTAGTTTTTCATTGGTACATAAGAGAATTGTTTTGATGTAGTAAAGATCCAAATCTTAGTTGTTAATATTGTTGTCAATTGATCTTTTTTTATTGGTGAAGTTGAATGATTTTAAATGAGTTCGCTTGGAATTAAGTATTGTTGACTACAAGACCTCGACATCGTAAGGAATGAGGATGGGATTGTGTTTTTAATAACTTTGACGGAATGGATATCCCTTTTGACTATCTGCCAAAGAGATTTCAACCTAAAACTTGTGTTCCCATTTCAAATAACAAAAAGATATTGTAAATAGACATTGTAAGGAATGAGGCTGGGATCGTGTTTTGAATAACTTTGACGGAATAGATATCCCTTCATCCTTGACTATCTCCCAAAAAGATTTCAACCTAAAACTTGTGTTCCCATTTCAAATAACAAAACAATTTTGTGAATGATATAAAATCCTTCATTAAAAAAATAGTAAAACATGAATAAACATTCTTACAAAGAGAAATCTAAGAGTGGGTAATCATTATGGTTATGATCTCTTCAATCAAAACATGAATTTCTTGCAGCACATTTTCAAGGTCAAATGCAACACACACAAGATACATTTCGTCACAATGAAATCCATGAAGCATGAACAAAATAAAGTGATTGTAACGGGGCTAGTAGTATATATTGAAATGAGAGTAACCAAAATTCATAGTGATAACTTCAATTGCAATCCCAATGAGTTTATTATACATAATTGTTGCAGAAAATTGTAATTCTTAGGGTTACAGAACAATACATGTCATGAAGACATGACTACAACTTGTTTGAATATTGACAAAAACTAGATTATTTTAAAAACTCCAATATTGGCATGTGTAGAGAAGTTGTTGGTAATATGAGTGAAATTTGGCTTTACATTTGTCCATACAACTGGTCTAACCAATTTTCTCTTTTCTTGGTCGTTTATTCATAATTTTCTAGTTCAATTATGGTCTACCACTTGTCCATACACTTGTCCCAACAAGTTTCAAGTTTTCTATTGAAGTGCTAGTCATAATGGCTACAAAAATATACAATAATAGCTATTCATGTGCAAAACAATGGATACCGATGTGCAAAACAATAATTTCTAAAGTGAAAGAAATTGCAGTGTAATAGATATTATGATGTATTTACATTGTATAATGTCAAGTGGGAGAATGTTGGGATTAAGATGACATCAACCTTGTAAATCTCATGTAATTTAATTACTCCTAATATTGTTTGTAATTCACTCATAAGGGATGGATGGTTTCACTGATAGTGATAATTATGTTTTTGATGGGATTGTAAATATTTATTCACTGGCCTCGGTAATTATCTATTTATTGGTAGGGAGTCATTGAGTTACATTTATTGGACATGCATCATGGTAATGGTAAAAAGGTTAAATTGGAGATTCTAGGCATCCACCTTAGCAATATGATATTTTGGGATGTTATGCTAGTCGTCATAAGTTGTAAGAGCATCTATGATAGCTATAACACTTGTCATAAGATTCTATGATGAATATGACATCATCTATGACAAAATCTTTGTTGTTTTGGTCTCTAGGCACCTATGCATGAAAGAGCCTTATGATAGTAGTAAGAGAATTTGTAAGAGGTCATTATGGGCTGCAATTGATGATTCTAGTGTGGTGGCATTAGAATTTGATCAATTTGAATGTCATTCTTCATGGGTTCTATTTTTCTATTTAATAGGTGAGCTTGGAAGTGGAGTTTGATATAATTTTTTAAAGTTTTCTTTGCATGTTATGTTGTCAGATTGAAGACTGAAGAGGAGTTAGAGTGGATATATATTATAATCATATTTTGCTGATAATATAAGCTACTCATCTCTTCTTTTGTGGAGTTTTTTTTCAAAATGGTTTCTCCAAGTTAAACATTGTGTTATGTGTTTAGTTTTCCATTCTATGCATTCATTGTTATTGCTGATTTAAAACTCTATATGGTAAACATTGTTAGATCTGATTTACAATTGATTTAATCTTCTATTATTGTTGTTCACCTTTATTATTTTAAAATTTCTATTATTGGAAACTTTAATTTTTTCTCTAAGGTGTGTGTTGCAGCCCATGTTTACTATTCTTCCTATTGAGATCCTTATAAAACCAAAAGCTTGAAAAATTGTTGACCTATCTTTCATTAGGCTTCCTCTAAACAAGGAAAATAATTTCACAAGGTTGTTTGGTATTTTTGTTACTTTCCTCATGAATCTAGAAGGCTTATGGATATTAATAGCCGTCATCAAGGATTAACTTTATGTGCCAAATGAATAAGAATATCTTGAAGGTAATGAAGCATAGAAAACTCTAATTTGACATTATATTATTTCTAAAATTCCTCATGATAGATAGGCTTGGAAAGTTCTTGGTTTCCATTCTAATCTTATTATTAAGGAGAGCTATAAGAAATTTAGGGGACTTTTGTTGTCAAGAGTGTCTAAAAAGATTTTAAAAAGACATCAAAACTTTCCTATGGATGGGAATAATTTTGTAACTAGGATTTCCATTACCCAACAATCACTTTAGTGGTTTCCTATGATTACATGCTAGAATATACCCTTAACAAAAGTTCTCTAGATCATCCCTTGACTATTTTATTAGATAGGGTTTCACTTCATTTTAGACCTCTCTTTTAGAACCACTAGGAATTGGATGCCTTGGTCTAACTTGAAGGCCAAATATAGGCTCTCTAATTAATATTATAAATCCTTCTAGACCATTTTGGAGTTTATTCCTCAAAAAATGGTCCATGAGATTGCAATTAGGTGACCCTAGAAAAATAATATAAAATGGTATCTAGATGCTAACTCCAAGAATTATAAACATTGCAAAGGATACACATAGCTTTCTTCACATCTACCAATTATTTAAAAGCTCAATTATAGGTGGAATATCCAATCATCTAACATTCAATAGAAACATAGGTTTCATATAGCTTGGTCATCCATTTTGCAACCCAAACTTGTTTGTTTTACTTAGTGTTTCCTTTACCAAGATCTCCCTACTGGATCTTATTTGACCTATCTAGGTGCTTCTAATCCCCACTACCCTTTTGATGGATATTTGAGAACTCTTAAACATCCTTTTTGGCTCTACCCATAGGGTCAAAATGCTTGAATCTATATTCTTGAGTCTTTTAAAAGCCTTTTTGGTTTGATTTTTTTTCCTAACATGATTCTTCTAGTTGATTGGCCAAAAATACCAACTAAATTTACCCAAGTTTGAGATGATTTCAAAGTAGATCCTCTATTTAGTACGTGAAAAGATAGACATGGAGCATTAATTTTGTAAAGCTTATGTGGATTTTCATTTTTTATGTAGTCTAAAGCCATGACATATGCTAATGTTCTACTAAATATTTAAGCTATACTGAAGGTTGACCACTTGAAATCTCTTATAACGAAGCAAATGCTTCAAGTAATACTATATATGTGCCACCATCTCCCTCTTGTATGGGTCCCTCAATATCCCAAGGTTGTAGCCATTGTGTCCATTACAAACAACACTCTCATGGCTCACCTTAACATTAGGTCATAGTTGGTCACTATAGACACATGGCCAATCTACTACTTAGCCTAATGAGAGAGGTAATTTCAGGTATGAAGACGGTAATATGTATCCTTATTTGGTTCTAACTAAATATCCTTGTTTGATTCTAACTATTTCTCATATTTACATGATTGCTTACATGATTTCTGCTAATTAAAAAAAAGACAAAGAAGATGATAATATCATTATATGATTGAATCATATAATAATTCATAAAAAAACATTACACTTTTCCTAGAATTATGTCACTTTAACTTATTCATAAAACTTATCAAACAATAATTTGAAAGAAAAACGAATACATCATAAAAAACAATATAGCCTAAAATACAGCCAATTTTTTTCATTTAAAAATAAAAATAAAAATACAGTCATCCGTTTCAGCCATTATAGACCAATGATGTCTGTTTCGTGATTCTGAAAACACAACTTTGATCGAAGATCGTGATTTGGGTCTACTTTATACAAAGTCCAAAAGGGAACATTATTAGCAATGCGTGTTCTCCAATGCGTGAAAATTCTAAATTCCTCTCGAATGAATATATTTGATCAGACGAAAACAGTTAAATACTCAGAAACACTGAACGAGATCTTAAAATAAAATTGATCACTGTCACAAATTTAATTTTTTGGCAGAGATATTACATATAAAATGCTGCAGTACGACTGTTAGGCATTTCCCTGCTCTGCTTAAAGATAAAACCCTTTGAAGTCTTTTACTAGAATATAAGAGAATTGTTTTGAAGTAATAAACATTCAAATTTTAAAACGTTTTGAATTGTTTTACTGGTTATGATTTCTTCCATCAAATATATTAGTGAATTGTTTTTGTAGTAACGTTTTAAATCTTTTTTTTTTTCTTTTTCTTTTAAAAAAAAAAATCTTAGTTGTTAATATTGTTGTCAATAGATCTTTTGTCTGTTGGTGAAGTTGAATTATTCTAAATGAGTTCACTTGGAATCAAGTATTGTTGACTTCAAGACCTCGACATCGTAAGAAATGAGGATGAGATCGTGTTTCAAATAACTTTGACGGAATGGATATCCCTTTTGACTATCTGTCGAAGAGATTTCAATCTAAAACTTGTGTCCCTATTTTAAATAACGAAAAGATCTTGTGAATAATATAAGATCATTAAAAAAAATATATTACTTTAAGATAAAACATGACTAAACATTCTTAGAAAGATTAATCTAACAGTGGGTAATCATAGAACATTAGTTTCAGATAAATCTAACAGTGGGTAATCATTCTGGTTATGATTTCTTCAATCAAGAACCTAGTTTCTTGGAGCACATTTTCAAGGTTAAATGCAACGCACACAAGATACATCTCTTCACATTGAAATGCACGAAGCATGAACAAAATAAAGTTATTATACCTAGGGTAGCAGTATATATTGAAAAGAGAGTAACCAAAATTCACTGTGATCACTTCAATTGCAATCCCAATGAGTTTTTTATACATAATTGTGGCAGCAAACTGTAATTCTTAGGGTTACAGAACTATCATGTCAGGAAGACATGACTACAACCTGTCTGAATGTTGACAGAAACCAGATTATTTTAACTAAAGGCCAGTCAACAATGGTTTGTTTGAGAGTAGGAAGTGTAGGAACAGAGTTATAGAAAATAGAAATGGTGTGCCAGATTTGGTAGTGGAAATGGAGTTGGGATTTGAGCTTATAACGCACAAACTCTGCCAAAATGGCAAATTGCAGAAATCACATGCTTGGTTTTACAGATTCAGACATTCATTTCAGCAGGCTTTGGTTCCCCATCCACAAGAATAGACAAAAATAAATATAAATAAAAAAATAATTGGTATTTACAACACACTTTATTTATTTTGTATTTGATTTGCCTCGAAAAGAGCCCTGAGTTGCCATCATTTTTTTTGGCTTTAGTTATTTGAACTATTTGTACGGATACCATTAAAAAATGCCAAAAACCAATATATAGTGCATTCTAATAGGAGGGAAGAACTTAATGGGATGGTATCTCTTATTTGTAATGGTGAAAAACACATTTCTTCTATTCTAATGAATAGTGTATAAGTGGTGTTGTTTATGATAATAGTCAGTAAAAAGTTGGTATGAGTTTTCCACAGTCCATCAATTAGTTGTGCAAGCTTTTGGTTTAAACTGTGTAAGTTTTTTGCTTGATGTTTTGGATCATACTCAATGATCCATCATCAGAAGAGGAAAAAATGTGAACTAGGATTGCAGATTAGGCCCTAATCCTCGTTCACATTTTTCCTCTTCCTAATGATAGATTACTAAGTGTGATATGAAATGTCGAACAAAAAGCATATATAGTTTAAACCAAAAGCTTGCACAACTAATCGATAAATAGTTAATTTGAATTTATTTATTTTTATTATTTTTTATCTAAATAATATTTATAAACATAAAATATTAATTAAATAAATTTAATTTATTTAGTTAATCAATCCATTTCATCAATTAAGTGAATCATATTTAGTTATTGTTAGTCAATAGTTAATTAAATAAATTCTAGTTATTTAATTAACTTTGTCTAATTTTTCTTCTCATTAATTAATTAAATGAGTCATGTTATTTAATTATTTAAGCTAATCCATTCCACTATTTTTCTAAATAATTAAATAATTTTCTCATCTCTAAAATCCAAAATCAACCTTTATTCTCACCATCCATTCAAATCCACAAGCATCTCCACCCTCCATTTTGACACATGTCTCCACACTCTCACATGTGAATCTTCCATATGTTCAAATAATTTCCTTTAAATCTAGGATTCAATCCTCTTCATCCACTTACCTATTTCCTACACCTCCACATGTTTACATCTCCAAGATCCATACATTATAAGGTAGTGTCCACCCTCCATTTCTTAGACACCATTTCCTTCAACTTATCACCTAGCTAGTTTATACAATCACACAATCTAATCCTCATCATTGACCTCCCAAATAAATCCTAGCCCTCTATCCTCATGGTTAGAGTGAAATTTTAGAAACCTTCAACAAAGGATAAAATGAAATACCATACTCTCATGCAACTACATGTTGCCCAATTTGAAATATAAAGAATAGAGCAAGCATTGTAATTTCATATCAATGCATTACATTATCATGGAGCAATCCAAAGAATCGTGATGGTTTATCTTGTGTTTTAAGTCATTTACATGTGATTTAATGTTTTCATTGTTCTCTAAACTAAGTTGTATGTTCAATTTGAAATTTTTATTGTAGTATGAATACTTTTGGTTTTAACTGTGTATGTCTTTTTGAATCATATACATAGTTAAACCAAAAGAATTCATACTATTCTTCATGGACTATGGAAAAATTATACCTACAATTAGTTTTATTGTGTTTATTTTATTCTTATCTTTTGTTCAAATTTAGCATCCAAAATTTGGGCATAACCAATGGGATTCTTGTCCCATTACTATTTTTTGTCTTGTAGTGCTTTGACATACTTATTTTATAGGGTTTTCACATTTTATAGTTGTATTTATGTCATCCATATCTACGTTGTGTTTCAATGTTTTTCCTAACTAACTATTTCACATCAAGTGTCTACATTCTAGTTTGTGGTATTTTTACTTTCATTTTGGTGTCTTCGCCTCCTATTTTAGCTTTTGTACTTTCCTCCATTTGTCAAAACACTTGATTTCTATGCATATTTTTGGGCTTTTGGAGGCTTCACTTAATTATTTCTACCTTAACTTGTTCTTTTGTGGGATTTTCTTATCATTTAGTGCATATGTGCCTTCTTTAAAAACTAGTAATTCCAAGTTTACTTTTTAACCTTAGTTTTAAATCACCCTATGTACTAATCTAGGTTTGTAAGATATCTTACTAATCATTTGTGTTGTACAAAAACTTAACTAATTCCATTTATAGAGTTTTTATTTTTCTATTTGAGAATAACCTTATATGAGCTACAACTTCCATTGTTTGCACATTGGTTGATGGCATTTGTGCTTTCAATTTGACATCTACTGTATTGTATTTTTTGTTTTGAACTTTATAGGTCTCATTTCTTGCAAGCATAACTAGTAGTAGATATTGATCCTAACACATTATTTTATATGTTTTAGTGTGTCTTAATATCACATTTGGTTCATTTTTATGTTAGGTGTGTGGTTCCTTATTTTCTTAACCTTGCTTTATTTTGGCTAACTTATCAATTTAGTTGTAGGTTCTCTTGCTCACTAAATTTTCAGTTATTTTGTTGTAGTCTTGTGTTTCTTTTTATGTTTTCTTGCTAATTTTATTGGTTATAGGCTTTTTGCTTCTCTATTTTGTAGTGTCTATATTATTTTTAGCATTTTTTTAATATCTTTTAGCATCTATGTCTTCTTCTACTAAGCCTAATTCTTTTGATGTTTATGCACTCATTCATAGTGTATTTTTTTATATTTCAATATCTATGCCATATATTTTGGTGGTTGTTTTTTCATTGCTAGTTTCTATGGAATTTCACATCTCTAACTTTATTTGTAGTTTTTCTATGTCAATTTTAGTATATTTGTTCTATGTTTAAGCCTATGAATGTTTCATAGTGGATTTTTAGTTTTGGCTAGCCCTACTTTTTTGATCCTTGTCTATTTTTTGTTTTAGTTATTTCTCTATTGATTTAATCCCTTTTTCCTATAGGAATGATCATTCACACCTAATATTTCTAAACTACTAACATATTCTTCCAAGGTAATTTTTTTCCCAAGATTAGTTTCTCATAAAACTAGTCCCACATTTCATTTTCAAGGGAAATTAGTATTTGTGTGTTTTCCTTGTCCATTATTGTGTATTCTCTCCTCTTGTGTTCTATGGTAATCTTGAGGATAAAACACACTTTTTTATTTTTGTGTCTTATGTGTTCTGTCTTCATCACTTAAACCATGTATTCTCTCTTCTCATGTCTTCATGAGACCTTGAAGATCAAAAGTATAATTTCACTTACATTTTCAAAAAATTGAGTACATATTATCTTCCCTCATGTAGTATTGTGATATTGGGAACAAAAATATTAAACTCTTCCCCCTTTTTTCTAATTTCTATGGTACTCTATCAAGTTGAATTTTCTCACAAAGTAATAAATTTCAAACTTCATATATTGGAGGAGTATATAAATTATAAGCAGTAGTTGTCATTTCGGGTAAGATGGCATGCACTTTATAGTTTTGATTGAAGGGGGAGGTGGTTATCCTCTCAAAACTGGAAGTCATTATACAACACCATTATTTCACATTCTCAAGCCTTGAAGACCCTTGAGCATAGAGAGAACTCATTCTAGTTGACCCTTGTAGAAACCTAGCATAGTGAACCTCTCAATTATTTTATACTTCTAATACATTGATAAGAAATGAGAAGGTTATAAATTTACTCACCGTGTACATTTGGAAATAGAATAGTGGGCTATAATTACATTCCTAATCCTTTATAGTTATTGCTATGAGATATTGGTTCAAAATTACTTACACCTATCTTTAGGTATTATTACTAGGCTCATAATTTAAAACACTCAAGTAGCTAGAGCATTCTTGTGTCTTCATTGTCTTCTTGCTTCTGCTAAAATCATGTGAAAAATTTATTCAAGCATTTATTTGTATAACCCAATCAAATAAATAAATCAAGAAACCTTTTTTTATTAATCAAAAAATTCATTAGACAATGATGATGATAAAAACCTTGTAGATATAGATGAATAATTTACAGATTATGTGTGCCATACACATTGTAAGTTGTAATATCTAGATTATTTAATTATTTTATAATTTATACATCATAATGAAATGATCCACTTTATATCTTGTTCATTATGCCATATGTAATTCTTTTTTTTTTGGCATTTACATGTGTAAATGTATTAGTAAAATAATATTTTTTCATAGGGGATGTGCAAGAGTATCCATGACAAAGATATATTGTACTAGATATTATGATGTATAATCTGAGTATGATAAAGAGGGGGTTACAAAGGGGAATAGGACTATTTACCCACTTACGATGGATGTTATGACACATCATAGAGAATATTTATAAAGATGGTAAGTGATATATAATAGAGTGTGGGTTGTATGGTTTTTTGGTATGATATTTTGGGACCTTTTTTTGGCCCATGATAATGCCTTATGATGGTTTCTTACGTCTCCATGAGTTTGTATGTTGAGGGCTTGAGATATAGAGAAATTTTTTTTATGGTTATGAACTATTATATTTTTACAATAGATTGATCTCCATGGAGGAAAGAACTTGATATTGTATTGTAATAAGTTTATTGTTGTTGAATAATACATTGTTTTGGAGCTTTTGAGGATGGTTTTTTCTTGAAAGGGTTTTCTTAGGGTATATTTGCGTCACTCTCTTTCTTGTGGTTGATTTTACTTCTATCTCTCACATTATTTATTTTATAAGTGTTGTACCATAATTTTGATAAAATTTATATAGATCTTATTAATGTGTTAATATCCTCAAAGTGTTAATGTGGAAGTTCCTACAATATAAATTAATTTTGAAGTTATGACTTAATTGATAAGATTTTTCATGGGAATTTTCCCAAAATTTTGTATTAGAGGAAAGGTGGTTCCCTAATTTACATCTACTATAATGTGCTTCTATGCAAGTTTCATATAATTTCATGTTTCTTGCATGTACTTGCATGTTGTTTGCATGTAATTAAATGCAATTACATGTGTTGGATCCATGGTGATTTGGTTTTGGGTATTTCTCCATTATCTATTTCTTAGTCTTACAAGCTTGTGTGAATATGTTGGAATGAATTAGTTATTTATTAATCATTGTATGAGTGGTATTTTACAATGGATCTAGTTTATTATTTTAGGAAACAATATGGAAAAAACTAGTGGAATGGTAGTGTACCATAGAAAAATGGATCATTGAAATTTTCATGGTTATTTAGGTATTTCTCTCATGATTCTTGGTCTATTTTGATTTTATTTAATGTTGCAATGTAACTTATGCATTCACATTAGGTCCTAAATACATCCTAAATATTCAAACTATGGCATCTTGGGAAGGTGTTGTGAAGTGTTGTAACACATTTCTACACTTTTCTAGACTCTTTTCATTATAATTCACCTAAAAATCACCTTTTCATCACTTATTAAGTGCTATTCTAAAGTGTTGTAAAGTCTTGTAACAAGATTTCATGCTTTTCTAGGCAATTTCACTATTTACACCTTTCTTATGCTTTATTTGACCCCTTTATGCACTCACAAGACTTAATTACGTGTATTTTTGAATGTAAACTTGAAAAAAAACATTAAATGCAACATGATTCTTGACACCCACTTAAAAGCCCAAGGTGGGACCCATTCGTCATGGGTGACGAATGAGTCCCTCTTGGCTCCTAATTCAAAATAATTCAAATTTTCTTTTGGATTTTTTATTTAAAAATACCTTATGTTGGCCTGTGATGAGGTATCATTGGGTAATTAGGGAAAAAGAGTGTATAAATAAGTGTTTTTCCATTCATTTTACACCTAATTTATTCAAGCATTCAAGAATTCACTCATTCAATATCAATTAACATTTGGGCACTTTGCATCATTCAATCAAGCATTCTTGGAGCAACCATTGACATATCTTCAGATTTCTTCAACAAGGTTGTGGTGAGTTTAGGAAATTTGCATGTTGTTATTCATCATTTCCTTGCTTATTCTATTTCATTTCTTCATTAAGGGTTTGATTACCAAAGTAAGATTTGACCAAGGAAACTCCCTGCAACCTAACCCTTAACCATTTTTCCCCTTTTGCATGTGTGTTTGCAGACTTGTGTATGCAGATTTGTCAAACAATTAGGTATTGAAAGGTGGTCAAGAAGTCAAAAAAGTGTTTCAAGTCAACAAAACCCTATTTCAAACTTGGAGACAACCTATAGTCTATTTTCTATAGATTTGACTCCATCAACCCAACAAGAAGACAAGTGCAAATTTGGAGCTACAAAATTGACCTTTGATTTCATAGACTTTTGGAAGACCTGATTGATTCACCATAAGTGGCGAATGAGTCCCACCTGAAGGATGAAAAGTATGATTTTGTCAGATTCCAGTTCCTGACAATCATAAACCTATTTCAGGAGATCTTACTAGTAGGAGGACTGATTCGCCATCAGTGGTGAATGAGTCCCACTGGTCATCAACAGTGATTTTTCCAGCATTCCAGAATCTTCTCAAGTCTACAATCTACCTCCAGGTGCATTCTATTCAATCTCTTTCATTTCTGTTATGCATTTGTTCATGTTTTAGTTTATTCTTGCATATCACACTGTGTTTTCAAACATTGCATTTTACATTAGTTTTACATCAATAGTTAATCAATTTCATCATCTAGTTGCATTTATAGCATTGCATTTAGGCTTAATAACATGATACAATCCTCTATTTGAGTGAACCACCTCAGTTTTGTAGGTTATTCTATCTCTCTCCATTTAGGTGGAAGATCCTAAGAGTGCAAGAGTAGTCTATAGAATCCAACCACAAAATTGATGGTTCATTTTGGTGAACTTGCATATTGAACACTTTATCTTTCTGATTTCAATTGCATCTTGCATCCTAGGTTTCATTTGCATTAACATTCAATTAGGTTTTGCTTTATTTTTGCATCCTAGGGTTTCTCAAATTGCATTAGTGAAAGACTCATTTAGATTTCAGTTTGCATATCAAATAATTGAAAAAACTAAAAATTTGCATTTGCATCCTCAGTTTGCATCTGAAAAACATTAAAATCACCTTAAATTTTCTGAAAAACACAAAAAAAATATCATACCTAGACTCATTTGCCACCCTGGGCAAATCAGTCCACCTGCACATTTTCAACTGCATTTTTAGGCATTTTCTAGGTATTTTTTGCATCACAGTTTGCTATTATTGCTTTATGTCATACTTTCCATATTTTCTGTTTTATCTTCTTTCTTGCATATTAGTTTACTTTTATTCATTGTCATCATGGATTTTTCTTTTAATAAGTTTTTTAATTCATTGAAATCCTTAGTAGATATGTCCAATTGTGCCTTTGGTTGTGATCCTAATGACCTTGAGTTTCCTCATGCTCCTTCAACTCCTCATGATTGTCCTCCTCATGATGTAGACATCATCGGAGAAGATGACGATAGCATGAACAAGTTCTTAAATGAATGTCTTGATAACCTTGAAGCCAATGCAACCTTTTACCCATCCATGAAGTCACAAGATCTTCCTACTGTTGCACCTCCTGATCACTTTGGCTACCTCCATCCTAGAATAAATGAAGGACCTAAGTTCCCTCCCACAGGTGGACCTAGTTCCTCTAAACAAGCACAAGCACAACCATTTTATGATAATAAAGTTACAAGCAAAACAATCAACCTTGAAGAAACATATGGAAAAGGCTTTACTATCCTAACTAAACAAGGTTGTGACATAACAAATGAACATAACATTCACCAACTTCTCAAACAAAAACCAACAGAAGATTTAACACAATAGGATTAGGATATCAAGATCCTTCTCATGTTGATAAGCCTCCTTTTGAATATTGGAGACTTTGCGATGATGGTACAGTGATGTTCGATTCTCCTCCTGACTTGAACATCCTCCTTCCTCATGAACAATGATTCCCTGATTCTAATAACCAAGATGCTAGGATCCCCATGGGTCCTCTTCCTCCTTCCATTCATGAACAAGGAGAAACTAGTAAACAAAAGCAATATTGTAAATTGAAAAAACTCAAGTTTCCTACCCATCCACCACTTGAATGTGAAAGGAGACTTCAATTTCTTTTAAACAAAGGCCTTATACTCTTACCACCTTCAAATAGGTTGGTCATCCATCCTAAAGACTCTAATATACCATATTGAAAATACCATCATCTTCTTGGGTATTAAACTGTAGAATGTTAGACATTGAAGGATATACTAGACAAGTATCACTTCATTGATACCAACTGCTTTCCTATCATCCCTTAAAACCAAAATCCCTTTATCATGCCATAGTTGTAGACTTTTCCATTCTCACTATTACATGACCCCTCCCATCACCTACCTTAGGTCATTCTTTTCTTACACTCTATGTAGGCAAGAGGTTGTTAGCTTTTTCCCCATAATGCATTTGTCCTTTGTCTCTTAACTATGTTATTCACCTTCCACTTATACTACTTGAGATTGAGAAGCCAATAACTCGATTAATGGTTGACATACCTTTTCATTACTAGCCCCTTTTACATTTTCATTTTTCTTGGGTTTTCTTTTATGTGAGTATCGTGTTCCCCCATAATGGGCATTTGATGTTCTCTCTCTCCATACACTTCCTCTATTTGTACCTTTATTCTTCTATATGTCATACTTTATCTTTGCATTTTCACTTTTATTTTTGTGTTTTCCTTTTGGGGATGATGCATTCCTTTGGTGGATGATGCAAAGCATTGAGACACCCTATGTCTCTTCCATGTTGACCCAAAAGTCCTTTTCTTTTTCATTTTTGTTTTGTGTTCTCATTTTGGAGATGATGCAAAGCATTGAGACACCCTATGTCTCTTCCATGTTGACCCAAAAGGTCCTTTTCTTTTTTTCTTTTGTTTTGTGTTCTCCTTTTCAGGATGATGCAGAGCATTGAGATGCCCTGTCTCTTCCATATTGACCCAACCAGTCCCTTTTCATTTTTACTTTATCTTTCGCTTGTGTTTTCCTTTTGGGGATGATGAAAAGTGTTGAGACCACAATGTCTCTTCCATGTTGACCCAAAACAATTTTTTTGTTTTTTGTTTTTTTTCACTCTCTTTGTGTCATTCTTCCAGTTCTATGTGCTTTGGGGAATGATGATAGTTCTAAGCTCTTTAATCAAAACATTGCAGCAACGAACATATTGACCCCAAATCCATAGATTCCTTATGTGTTTGGTGTGTTCCTTTCTGGGGGGAAATCTCCCTTTCTTTTATTTTCTTTTTTTGTTTATATGAAGCAGCCTTACTTGGAAACATATGACTTGGCATTGGGGCTTTCTGAATTGGCTCTCATTTCTTGTTTCTCTTTTTGCATTTTCTTTCCTTCGCTACTTTAAACTAATTGCTCACAAATCAGTGTGTAGCAATTTCTTTAAAGTGGGGGGCATACATTGGCATCATTTCATTTAGATTTTTGATTCCTAGTGTAGGCTTGAAACTTCATATGATGCATTTTTCACTTTATGGATGCCATTGGGTGTGATGTCCTTCATAAGTGTGATCTATCTTAGTATATTACATTTCTCTTAGTGGCTTGATGCGACACACTACATCTCCTAAGTTTTGAATCTTTTGTTCTTTGATTGGTCCTCTCTTGGAGACATTAGATACAATGTTCCCTAAGTTATATACCTTACATGAACTTGACAAGACTCCTTTGAACATCTTTCCCATTTTACATTTCCGCCACCTTCCATAACACAACTTGCATGCCTGTGGTACCTTTGCATTTGTTCATGAGTTCTAAGCATACAAATCTTTGCTTGTCTCATGAAGCACGAACCAACATTTTTCTTTTGTGGTGCCTTGTTAAAGTTACCAGGAGGTATAAATTTAGCATGGTTGAGCGGGAAGCCCATTCAACATCACGAATTTCCCCATAGCCACCTATGTGTTTGTGAGTGCATACCAACTAGTGTATGTTTCTCACCTTTTGGGTCTTCTCACTCAGTGGATCGCCATAAGTTCCGTCACCCCAAAGTGAGTACACATTCTCTTTTTCTCACAAACAACCTAGATGTAATCCACAACTAGTTGGACAAATGATTGAAGCTTGATTCGATTCTTCCCTCTCTTCTCTTTCTCATGTGTGTTCCTTTGTTCTTATGTTTAGTTTTCCATGGGATCTTCATCCTGGGGGCTTGATCATCCCTCTTGATCATTGTCATTCCATAGATTTCTAGCATAAGTGTATTTGGATCCCTCTCGATATGCATGGCTACTTTAGTGTGAGTTTGAAGCAAGTTCATCCTCTCACAAAAGTGGGGGCTAAATGTACCATAGAAAAATGGATCATTGAAATTTTAATGGTTATTTAGGTCTTTCTCTCATGATGGTTGGTCTATTTTTCTTTTATTTAATGTTGCAATGTAACTTATGCATTCACATTAGGTCCTAAATATTCAAATTATGGCATATTGTGAAGGCGTTGTGAAGTGTTGTAACACATTTCTACACTTTTCTAGACTCTTTTCATTATAATTCACCTAAATTTCACCTTTTCATCACTTATTAAGTCCTATTCTAAAGTGTTGTAAAGTCTTATAATAAGATTTCACACTTTTCTAGGATTAATTTCACTATTTACACCTTTCTTATGCTTTATTTGACCCCTTTATGCACTCACAAGACTTAATTAAGTGTATTTTTGAATGTAAACCCGAAAAAAAACATTAAATGCAACATAATTCCCTACACCCACTTACAAGCCCAAGGTGGGACCCATTTTCCATGGGTGGCGAATGAGTCCCTCTTGGCCCCAAATTCAAAATAATTCAATTTTTCTTTCAGGTTTTTTATTTAAAAATATCTTATGTCGGCCTGTGATGAGGTATCATTGGGTAATTAGGGCACAAGAGTGTATAAATAAGTGTTTTTCCATTCATTTTACACCTAATTCATTCAAGCATTAAAGCATTCACTCATTCAATATCAATTAGCATTTGAGCACTTTGCATCATTCAATCAAACATCAATCAAGCATTCTTGGAGCAACCATTGACATATCTTCATATTTCTTCAACAAGTTTGTGGTGAGTTTAGGACATTTACATGTTATTAATCATTTCCTCAAGCTTATTCCACTTCATTTCTTCATTAAGGGTTTGATTACCAAAGTGGGATTTGACCAAGGCAAATCCCTATAACTTAACCCTTAACCATTTTTCCCTGTTTGCATGTGTGTTTGCAGACTTGTGTATGCAAATTTTTCAAGAAATTAGGTGTAGAAAGGTGGTCAAGAAGTGAACAAAGTGTTTCAAGTCAACAAAACCCTATTTCAAGCTTGGAGACAACCTACAGTCCGTTTTCTGCAGATTTGTCTCTGTCAACCCGACAAGAAGACAAGTGCAGATCTGGAGCTACATAATTGACCTTTGATTTCACATAATTTTAGAAGAGGACCAATTCACCATCAGTGGTGAATGAGTCCCACCTAAAGGCTGAAAGTGTGATTTTTTCAGATTCCAATTCCTGACAATCAGAAACCTATTTAAGGAGATCTTACTAGTACGAGGACTGATTCACTATTAGTGGCGAATGAGTCCCACTGGTCATCAAAAATGATTTTTCCAACATTATAGAATCTTCTCAAGTCTGCAATCTGCCTCTAGGTGCACTCTGTTCAGTCTCTTTCATTTTTGTTCTGCATTTGTTCATGTTTTAGTTCATTCTTGCATATCACACTGTGTATTCAAACATTGCATTTGACATTAGTTTTACATCAATAGTTAATCAATTTCATCATCTAGTTGCATTTACAACATTGCATTTAGGCTTAATAACATCATAAAATCCTCTATTTGAGTGAACCACCTTAGTTTTGTAGGTTATTCTATCTCTCTTCTTTTAGGTGGAAGATCTTAAGAGTGCAAGAGTAGTCTATAGAATCCAACCACAAAATTGATGGTTCAGGTAGAGAGGTTCAATTGAGTTGGTCATGAATGCATATTACATGGTTGTGATCTAACACTCGTATTTGATGGTATGTGATTACCCTCTAACATAGTGTTTATGTTCCTTTATCATATGGTCATGTGCATTTAAAGAGTGTACATGTTTGGTACCTATTTTTGGCCTATTGGTCACATGGGATGACACTAGGTAAGTTAACTATTGCAAGTACTTATGTTGGGTTCATAGTTCCAACCACTCATTTTCATTAAAGAAATAGATAATTAGACCCTGGTTACATGTGAGTTGTGGAGTTAATATTTCGGTGACTTAGAAGATCATGTACAATTTGGTTCCTCTATTTGCATGTACATAGTGATGGTTGTGGAATTGGTTTTTTGGTGGCTTGGATTTCCTAGATAACCCTCTAACCCTCTAATCCTTTTATATATTTGTACTTGCATGTTTTTAGATTCATGTTGTTTGGATCTATGGGTTATATATATTTATATTTTAGAATGTGTAGGTTTATATAATTATGACATTTGATTGCTTCAAATTATAGATTTTCTATTTTTCAAATTTGTGGGTTAGTATATGTATAAATGGATTTAGATTTGCATGGATGGTTTTGTAAGTTTTTTATGTTACTTAAAATATATTGTTTTGTAGAAATGTGAAGAGACTATTATTCAAAGTTTTCTAGATAGAATCAACTATAGACTTGTATTTTTTTGTCTCCTTTTTAGCTATGAAAGTGTTGGTATATGCCTTGTTACTTAACGTTTCTATAAGGCTACTTATTGTGTTCCTAAATTGTGGTTACTCTATTATGGTTTATGTTTAAGTTGTGAAGAATCTACATGTTATGTCCAGTCAAGTCTCTATTTTATATGTTACTAATATGGTGCTAAATGTATTTATTGTATTGTTTGAGATCTATGGATTTTGTTATTTCTTTAGTTTCAATTAGAGCATTATCTATTTTTTCTACCACTTTTGAGATGTCACATTTGTGTAGATCTTGTGAGTTATCTAATATGGATTATATTGGGTTGACCTTTGTTGGTCACCTTGGTACATTGGTATCTGAATTTCCATGAGGACTAGAGATGGTATTTGTAACACATGAAACAATTACTTTTTGGAACATGAAGTTCTTGATTATGGTGGGATGAGAGGCTTTTGATCATGATTTAGTGGGAGATTTATGTGGTTATATTGTCAATTATATCTTTCTAGTTGGATATTTTAGTCCTAATTTATCCTCTAGAGCCATTAGTGTTATAGTTAAGTTATTGTGTATGATCCAAGGATAATTTTCATCTAGGGGTATGTTTAGGGAAATACAAGACCAAAAGGGGGTCTTAAGTGGCCATTTTTTTGTTCTTCTAAAATTAGGAAAAACTGATATTGGATGAGAAACTGAAGACATTTATGCTCAAAATTTGAAGATGCAACAATAACAAGAGTTGTAGTGTTGTGCATGTACTTTCTAAGCTACTAATGTTTTTGAAAATGGTGGAAATTAAGGGGTTCAAATAGGGAGGTCACACAAAGTGCTCCCATTTTTTTTTAAAATAATATATCATAACATGGTGTGCCCCCTAAAATGTTAATTTTTTATTTAGTATTTCAAAAATCACTTTGATGAAAACATAGCTAACACCATGTAGTTTATGCTTGATTTTTCTACTATTTTTTTAATGAATATATGTATTTTTTCTACTAATTTTCAAAGTGGAAACATGCTGAAAAACAAAAAAAATGAGCATGCTCCCCTAATTTATTTTGGAAACTAATAAAAAATCAATCTTTTTTAATGTGGAAATAATAGAGTCTAGTTTTAAAAAATTTAATTTATTTCAAATTTTGACGAATAGGTAAAAATAAGACCAAAAATACCATACATAGGTTTTTGAAAAAAAATGGAGACATTAAGAAAATAAATTAAAGATGAAAACCATAAAATATTTGAAACATAAAAAAAATTATATGGTTAGAAAGATAAGAGGAGCTTGAAATTACTATTATTTTTTAGCTTTACGTTGAAATATATTCAAACCTGATGGAGAGCATGATCAACATTGTGTCATTTCTTAAGAATTTTCTAAAAACATGTCTATGGTTGTTGACATGTAAGTCCAACCCTTTGGGTTGGATGCCCAAGGTAAATACAACCATAAGGGTTAGAAATTCCCAAAGTAGGTAATAATGCAAGCACGTTATACAATGCTCGGTTTATAACATGCTTACATTAGTGTGAAGAAAAATGCTTCAGCCTACACTCCCTCCCTTTCTCTTTATAGGAACATGAGTATATTATAATGCACTCACATTATGTGAAAAAAAAATCTCTCCCTCTCCTCCCTCCTTACCTCCCTACTATCTATCTCACCTCTCTCTCCCCTCTCTACCTCTCTCCCTCCAACCTACCCTCTCTAATCTATCCCCTCTCTCCCTCTCCCTCCCTCCTTCCCTCTCCACCTCTCCCTCCCTTCCTCTCTCTCTACCTCCTTCCCTATATACTTATCTCTCCTCTCCTCCCTCCCCTCTCTACACTCTATCTCACCTCTCTCTCCCCCCTCTCTACCTCTCCCTCCTCTCTTTACTCTATATCACCTATCGTTTACTTCTCTACCTCTCTCTCCTTCCTTCCATATCTGCTCTCTATCTCATCTCCCTCTCTCCCCTCTCTACCTCTTCCCTTCCCTCTCTCTACTTTTCTCTCTCCCTCTCTCCTTCCCTCTGTACTCTCTATCTTATCTCTCCCTCACTACCTCGCTCCCTTCTTCTCTCTCTACTCTCTAACTCACCTATTTTCCCCCTCTCTACCTCTCCCACCCCCCTTCATTATTTACTTCTACCTTCCCTATATACTTCAATCACCCCTCTCCCTATCACTTTGTCTTTGTCTATATATTTTTTTTATATCTTTGTCTCTTTATATCTCTCTTTGTCTCTCTTTGTTTTTTGACTCTATCTTTCCCCATCTCCCTCTCTCTCCCTCCTTCCCTCTTTACTCTCTATCTTACCTCTCTCTCACCCCCTCTCTACCTCACCCTCCCTCCTTACCTCTCCACTTCTATCTACTCTCTCCCTATCTACCTATTTATCTCGCTCCTTCTCCCTCTCTCTCTCCTCCCTCCTTCCCTCTCTACTCTCTATCTCACCTCTCTCTATCCCCTCTCTACCTCTCTCTTCCTCCCTCCTTTCCTCTATACCTCTCCCTCCCTCCTTCCATCTCTACTTCAATCTCCACTTTATCATCTCTCTCTGTCTCTCCCTCCCTCCCTCCTTCCCTCTCTACACTCTATCTCACCTCTTTCTCCCCTATATATTTATCCCTCCTTTTGTCTCTACTCTCTATCACTCCTCTCTCTTCCCCCTCTCTACATCTCACTCCCTCCCTCTCTACTCTCTATCTCCCCTCTTTACCTCTCCCTCCCTCCCTCCCTCCTCTCTCTACTCTTTATCTCACCTCTCTCTCTCTCCCACTTTATACCTCTCCCTCCCTACCTCCTTCCCTCTCTACTTCTACCTTCCCTCTCTACTTCTATCACCCCTCTCCTTCTCTACCTCTCCCTCCCTCCCTCCTCTATCTCTCTCCCTCCTCCCCCTTCTATTTATTTCTCTACCCTTCCTCCATCCTTCCATATCTAACTTTATCTGCTCTTTCTCTCTCTCTCTCTCTCTCAATTCTTCATGTTTTAGGGTTTAGGGTTGATGGTTTATAATGGAGGGATTAATTAAATATTTTAGGTTTCATTGTTAAATTATTAGTGTCAAGTTTTATGGTTTAGTGTATAGGGTCTAGGGTTTAAGGCTTAAGGTTTAGGGTTGGTGAAACATATGATTGAGCATTAAGGGTGTAGGGATTAAATTCAGATTTTTAGGGTTTAGTGCATAGGGTTTAGGGTTTACATTTGATGGTGGAGAGTTGAGCATTGAAGATTTAGGGATTAAATTTATTTTTTTAGGTTTTAGTGTTATATTATTAATGTTAGGTTTTAGGGTTTAGCGTATAGGGTTTAGGGTTTATGAATGATAAGAAGGATTGAGAATTGAGGGTTTATGGATTAAAAAAATATTTTTTTAGGTTTTACTATTATATTATTAATGTCAAGTTTTAGGGTTTAGGGTTTAGTGCCTAATTTTGGGTTGAGGGTTTATGGTTGATGATGTGGTGTTAAGTGTTGAGGGTTTAGGGATTTTTTTTTTTTTTAGTGTTAAATTATTAATGTTTGGTTTTAGGGCTTAGCATATAGGGTTTACAATTTACAATTTATGGTCGATAAGGGAGGGTTGAGTGTTGAGGTTTTAGGGATTAATTTTTCTAGGCTTTAGAATATATTAAATTATGAATGTAAGGTTATTGGGTTTAGAGTATGGGGTTTAGGGTTTATGGATGATAAGAGAGATTTGAGAATTGAGGTTTTAGGGATTAAACTTTATTTTTTAGGTTTTACTACTATATTATTAATGTCAAGTTTTAGGTTTAGGTGTATAGGGTTTAGGGTTAATGATGTAGTGTTTAGCCTTGATGTTTTAGGGATTAAATTTAATATTTTAGGTAAATTAGTGTTAAATTATTAGTGTGTATCTAAACCCCATACACCTAATTATGGGTTTAATGCATAGTTGGTGAAATATCAATTTTATGGATAATTATTAGTTATTTTTCATCATTACCTAGGTGAAATGGATTAATTTCAATCATTAAATCAAATTATTTCAAGTGTTGTACATAATTTTAAGAACTCCAATTGGTACCTAGAGATGTGAAGGATAATTATAGACCTAATTCACTTGGTTAGAGGTATTGAAACTAAATATTAACTCATAAATAATTTTTTACCTTCACTACCCTATCAAAACCCTACCTAGGGTTTAAGAAGGAAATTATGTGTTTTGGGGGTTAAATGCCTAACCAACTAATGAAATTAGGTTTGTAGGTCTATGTCAACCTAATCTAATTGTTCAAGTATATTTTGTACCATTTTGGCACATGTGAGGTGCTATCTCTCAAAAAATCAATTTTGGAGGCCTAGAGACTAATTAGGACTGATAATTGTCCATTTTGAAGGGTATACAAGCATGTGCATCAAGATGGGGGACCAAAAAGTGGCTAGTCCATTTTTTGCTCCCATAAAAGAGAAAACATGAGTCTGTTATGATGAAATATGCTTACGTCATGGGATTGTATTCACATAATGTGAGTGTGTTATAACACACTCACATTATGTGATTGCATTCACATAATGTGAGCACATTATAATACACTTGCATTATTGTTTACTTTTGATTTTTTTATTTCTCCTTCCCTTTCTCTTCCAATGAAACTATAAACATGAAATAAACATTTTAAGTATAAGTTGCATTTATATATGGACATTTAATTTCTTATAATTTAACTTATATTTTAGGTATATAGTTTATATATGTTTTAAAATGGTTTCAGATTACTAGGAGTTATGATGTAAGCTCTAAGCTTCTAAAGATCTTATAATTTTTTAGATAGTCAAAATTCAATAATTAGCAAGTCAAATTTTAATAGTCAACAATCTCTATCACCTTTCCCTTTCTATCATGTGCTAGAGGTCCCTCTCTCTCACTATCTCCATCCCTTTATCTACCACTCTCTCTATTTTACTCTCTCTTTTCCTTGAGCTCAAGAACTACCTCTACATAATTCTCTCTCTATATTTATGGTGCTCACTCTCTCTCTCCCTCCCTCCCTCCTGTCTCTCTAATTCTTTCTATCTCACTTCTCTCTCTCTCTCTCTCACCTTCCCTCTCTACTTCTCTCTATATCACCCATCCATCTCTAAATCTTCCTCCCTTCCTCCCTCCTCCTTCTCTCTCTCTCTCTCACTCTCTCCTTTAATCTTTACTTATCTCTATGCCAACCCCCCTCTCTCTCTACTTCTCCCTATCTCACCTCTCTCTCTCTCTCAATCTCCCCCTTCCTCATTCCCTCTCTACTTATCACTATATCACCTAACCCTCTCTATATCTCCCTCACTCCATCCCTCTCTCTCTCTCTCTCTCTCTCTCTCTCTCTCTCTCTCCTTCACTCTCTACTTCTATCTATCTCACCTCTCTCCCTCCATCCATCCTCTCTCTTTGGATCTATCCTTCCTTCTCTACTTATCTCTATTCAACCTCTCTCTCTCTCCATCTCACGTCTCTATCTCACCTTACCTCTCTACTTCTCTCTATCACACCTATCTCTATCCCTCCTTATCTTTCCCTCCCTCTCTCCATTCCTCTCTCTCTCTCTCTCAATATCCCCCCTTACTCCTTCCCTCTCTACCCATCACTATATTGAACCTATCCCTCTCTATCTCTCCTTCCCTCTCTACTTCTATCTATCTCACCTCTCTCCCTCCCTCCATCATCTCTCTCTCTCTCATTCCCTCTCTAATTTTCACCATCTCACCTCTCTTTTTCCTTCCCTCTCTAATTTTTTCTATCAAACTTCTCTCTATCCCTCCTTATATTTCCCTCCCTCCCTCCATTCCTATGTATCTCTCTCTCCTTCCCTATTTACTTATCTCTATATCTCTCTCCATCCCTACCTCTCCCTCCCTCCTTCCCCCTCTCTCCCTCTCATAATCTCTCCACCTTCCACCTTCCCTTTCTACTTATCTCTTTATCACCACTCTCTCTCTTCCTACCTCCCTCCCACCTTATCTCTCTATGTATATCTATCTCACCTAGCCTACTATACCTCTCCCTCCCTCCCTCCATTCCTCTTCTTTCTCTCCCTCCCTTTCCCTCTCTTCTTCCCTCTCTACCTATCCCTTCCTCCCCCCACACCTTCTCTCATTCTCTCCTTCCCTCTCTAATTGTCTCCATCTCACCTCTCTCTCTCTCTCTATATCTTTTCTTTCCCTCCTTTCCTCTCTCTCTACTTATCTCTATCTCACTTATCCCTCTATACCTCTCTCTCTCTCTCACGTGCTCTCCTTCCCCATGCAATTCTCTTTATCTCACCTATACCTCTCTACATCTCCCTTTCTCTCTCTCACTCTCTCTAGATCTATCCTTCATTCTCTACTCTCTATTCCACCTCTCTCCCTCCCTACCTCTATCTCACCTATCCCTCTTTACCTCTACCTCCCTTCCTCCCTTTGACATCTTCTCTCTCTCTCACTCTTTCCTTCCCTCTCTACTTATTTGTATCTCTCTCCATCCCTCTTCCCCCCTCTCTCTTAATCTCTCTCCCACCCTCCTTCACTCTCTTCTTATCTCTATATAATCTATCCCTCTCTACCTCACTTTCTCTCTCTTCCCCCTCTCTCTCTCTCTCCTTCCCTCTATTTATATCTATCTAACCTCTCCCTCATTGGTAGATTTTGACCCATTTTTCAACGAATGCTGGGTCAAAATTTTGACATTTCAAATGTCATCAAAATTCTGACACAATAATAGCGATGAGCAGTCGTCGAAATTATGATAGACGATCATCAAAAAATGGGTCAAAATCTACCAGTCCTCTTTCTCTCTCCTTCCATCTCTAATTTTGTCTATCTCACCTCTCTCTCTCTCCCCCCTCCTTCACTCTCTCCTTTATCTCTCTCCCTACCTCTCTAACCCTCCATCCCTCTCTATTTCCCTCTCTCTCTCCTACCCTCTATACTTCTCTCTATCTCACCTATCTCCCTCCTTCCTTCCATCCTCTCTCTACTTCTCTATGTCACTCCTCTGGACTCTCTCTAGCTACCTCTCCCTATCTCTCTCTCACTACCTCTTCCTCCTTAAAGAGAGAGAAATGGATGAAGGGATGGAGAGTGGTGATAAAGAGAAGTATAGATGGATAGGTAGAGAGATGGAGGGTGGGAGAGAGAGGGAGGGAGAGATAGGTAGAGAGAGAGAGAGAGGAGAGATATAGAGTAGAGGGAAGGTGGGAGAGAGGGAGAGGTAGGGATGGAGAGAGATAGAGAGGCAAGACAAAGATAAGTAGAGAGAGAGAGGGAAGGATGGAGAGAGGGAGGGAGGGAGAGAGAAATAGAGAGAGATCTAGAGTGGTGAGATATAGAGAAGTAGAAAATGAAGGAGAGAACAAGAAAGAGAGATAGAGAGAGGGAGGAGGGATGAGGAACGAGGGAGGGATAGGTGAGATAGAGATAGAGATTGAGATAGAGAGAGAGAGAGAGGATAATTAGAGAGAAGTAGATAGGAAATGAGGGAGGGAGAGAGGGGAATGTGAGATAGAGAGTTGGACAGAGAGAGACCAATAGGGAGTGAGGGAGGGATTTGTAGGTAGAGAGAGAGGGAGAGGGGAGATAGAGAGAACTAGAGAGGGAAGGAGGGAGGGAGGGAGAGAGGTGAGATAGAGAGTTGGAGAGAGATACTAGTAGGGAGTGAGTGAGGGAGTTGTAGGTAGAGAGAGAGGGAGAGGGGAGATAGAGAGAAGTAGAGAGGGAAGGAGGGAGGGAGAGAGTGGGAGATAGGGAGAGAGAGAGATAGGTGAGATAGAATTTGAGATGAAATGAGAGAGAGAGAGAGGTCTAGAGTGCAAGGGATACATATAGAGTGAGATAGAGAGAGATAAAGATGATGGAGGCTACTAATTAATAAAATTTTACTATCTAAAAAATTATAAGATCTTCCAAAACCTAGAATGTGCATTATAACTCCTAGAGATAAAAAACTATTCTCAAACATCATGAAACTATATGCATGAAATATAACTAAAAGTATAAGAAAGTAAATGTCCATTTATAAATTTCACTTATATTTCATGTATATAGTTATAACATGCTTGTGTTATTGTTTACTTTGTAATTTCTAAGCCTTTGGCTTGGATTTTACTTTGGCTCCCAACTCAAAGGTTTTGAGTAGATTTTCAATATCCGAAGAGGTTTTTTTTGTAAATAGTAAAAAAATTACATAATCTCGATCATTCTCCCCATGCTCAAGGTGTGCATATGTTTTAATTTCAAGTCAAGAAAATACCATGATATTGTTAAGCTCTCTCTTATATTTCTATCCATGTTTTTTTTTTCACGTTTTGAGTATGTTAAGGCTTTCATCTTTAATTTATTTTATTAGTGTATTCATTTTTTTCACAAACCAATGTGTGGTATGTTTTACTTTATTTGCTAACCGTTAATCTAAATTTTAAATAAAAATTATGTTTTTAGAAATTAGACTCCATTCTACACAGTTGAAAAAAAAAAGTTTTTGACCAACTTTCAAAATTTTTAGGGGGAAGCATACTCAACTTTCTATTTTTCAGAATGCATCCACTTTAAAAAATAGTTAAAAATATATATATTAAAATAATTAGTGTAAAATCGAGCATAAACTACATGGTGTTAACTAATTTCTCATCAAAGTGATTTTTGAAATACTAAAAAAAGTTAACATTTCAGTGGGGCCATACTAGATGCTATGTTATATTTTAATGAAAAAATAAGACCACTTTGTGTGGCCCCCCTTTTTGAACCCCTTAATCTCTACTGTTTTAAAAACAAAGGTAGTTTATACAATAGATTTGGAGCAGTATGACTCTTGCTTTCATTGCATCTTCAAATTTTGAATGTAACTATCTTTGTTTTCTCATCCAAGGTCCACCTTTCTTGATTTTAGAAAAAAAAAGTGGCCACTTAAGACCCCTTTTTGGTCCCTCATTTTTTTACACTTACCCATGCATTTTATATTTGGGTCTTCCACTATAGGAGTTATATCTCCATAAAGGGTATTTTAATGTGTGTTTTTATTCCAAATAACCTCCATAAAAATTAATGTCTGATCATATTTGTCCTAAAACAAGGCTACTAGGGAGAGAGTAGTGCAAATATGGAAATAAGCACATTTTGTGTTTCAAACATTATGGGGAAAAACTATGACAACACATTTGGGTGGGTAGTTGAATGGTATGTAAGGTCTCTATTTCTTCTTGAAGTCACTCGATCATTCTAGGCTACATTATTCTAGTGTAGTCTCTTAAGAGCCCTAAGAGCAAAAAATTTCCAAACTATGATGGAGTAGTTATTGAATCTCATATCATATAGGAATTATTTTTGGATCTAAAACTAGATATGTGGTCTATCTAGATCAACCTATCTTGGTTCTAGTCAACTTAAAATATTTTTTCCATTCCAACAATGAATGCATTCTCAAAAGAAGTGTTAGTTGATAGCAATGCAAAAATGGAAAGAAGCATAGTTTGTGTTTTGAATAAATTTTGAGGAAAAAATTAATACACCAAAAAATATAAGTGGGTGGGTTAATTCTATTGAATTACTCTATCCAATTTCCAAGACACCCGATCATTCTAAATTGCATTATTCCAATGTAGCCTCTTAAGAGCCCTAAGTCCAAAAAACTACCAAACTATGAAATATTATTTCTTAGCATTTATGACACCTAAAAATGTTATTTCTAAACCCAAAAATTCATTTAGGGTCCCTCCACAATAACCTCTATCATTTTTTCTTATCTTTGAACCATTTGACCATGGTGATAATGTATGAAAAGTTGCAAAAAGTGGCATTTCTGTTTAGTCAAAACTTTCCAAGTGCCATATTTTCTATTTCGTACATCATGAGGAAAACTTGATTGTTCCAACACATATAGTTAAGAAAGTGAATTGTAGGGAAGGCCTCTATTAATTTTCCAATACACTCATTCATTTTAGGCTACACTATTCTGATGTGGTATCTTAAGAGACTTAAGTGTAGAAAACTACCAAACTATCACAAACTATTTCTTAGAATATGTGGAACCTAAAAATATTCTATCTAAACCTAAAAATTCATGTAGGATCCCTCAATAATAACCTCTCAATTTTTATTATCTCCAAACCATTTGATCATGGTGATAATGTATGACAAGTTTCAAAAAGTATCATTTATGTTCAACTAAACCTTGTCAGGAGGTTTATTTTATGTTTCATATGTCGTGAAGAAAAACCAACTACGCCAACATATTTGAGTTGGTTATTTAATTCTAGGGAACTCCTATATTTATTTCCCAAGACACCCAATCATTCCAAGCTACACTATTCCAACAAAGTCTTAAGATCTTTAAGTGCAAAAAATACCAAACTATGATGAATTTTTTCTCAGAATCCATGACACCTAATTTTTTTTTGTCTAAACCTATAAGTTCATGTAGGGTCCCTCCATAATAAAATCTCTCACTTTTTCTTATCTCCAAACCATTTGACCACAACGATGTATGAAAAGTGTTAAAAAATATCATTTGCATTCAACCAAAACTTGTTAGGAGGCTTATTTTGTATTTTATCTATCATGAAGAAAAACCAATTATGCCAAAATGTCCAAGTGGTTGGGTAAATGTTAGGTTAGGCCTATTTTCATTTCCAAAGATACCCAATTGTTTCAGGCTACACTATTTTGGTGTAGTCTCTTAAGAGCCCTAAGTGCAAAAACAAGAAAACTATGATAGACTATTTCTTAGAATATGTGGCACTAGGTATTAATGTTCTATTTGAACCTAAAGATTCATGTGGGTTCCCTCCATAATAACCTCTCTTATTTTTTCTTATCTTTAAACCATTTGACTGTTGTGACGATGTTTAAAAAGTTGTAAAAAGCATCATTTGTGTTCAACCAAAACTTGTTAGGAGCTATATTTTATGTTCTTCACCTGATGGGGCTCAACCAAATGCATGAACATAGTGGTGTGGATGGGTGAACATTAGGAGATGCCCTTTTTTCACATCATATATCTTGGTCATTCCAGGATACACCATTTTGATGCAATATCTTAAGAGCCGTAAATGCAAAAAATTACCAAACTATGATAGAATGTCTCTCAGAATATGTGGCACCTACAAATGTTTCATCTGAACCTAAATTTTCATTTAGGGTCCATCTAAAATAAAATATATCATATTTTCTTATCTCCAAACCATTTGACTATGGCAGATGATGTATAAAAAGTTGCAAAAAGTGTTATTTGTGTTCAACCAAAACTTGTCGAGAGCCATATTTTGTGTTCTTTGTCTTCTAGAACTCAGTCGACTATATGAAAACATCAATGTGGGTGGATGAATAATAGGGGATGACTTATTTTTCACCCCAATTGTCTGGATTGTTCTAGGATACACTATTTAGATGTATTCTCTTAAGAGCCCTAAGTGCAAAAATTTTCCAAATTATGATGGAATATTTCTTAAAACCTATGGAACCTAAGAATGTTCCATGTCAACCTACATATTCACATAGGGTCCCTCCACAATAACCTCTCTCATTTTTTCTTATCTCCAAACCTTTTGACCTTGGAAATGATGCTTGAAAAATAGCAAAAGTGTTGTTTGCATTTAGCAAAAAGTTTCCAAGAGCTATATTTTGTGTTACTCATCTCATGGGATCAACCAACCATGTGAAAAATTTAGTGTGGGTGAGATAATATTATGGGAGGCCTTGCTTCACACCCCAATTGTACCGATCATTCCCTAAGTGAAAAAACTACCAAACTATGACAAACTATTTCTCAAAATCTATGGAACCTACAAATGTTTTGTCTCAACCTATAGGTGGATATGGGTACCCTGTATATTACTCTATCTCTATTCTAGTCATGTATACACCATTTTACCATTCTAAAAATGAATGAATTATTGCAAAAACAATCCATTGAGAGCAATGTAATTGTACAAAAATTTCCTTTTTTTGCATTCCATGCATCATGGGACTGAACCGACAATGCCAACATGTTGAGATGCGTGGGTTAGTTCCTCAAAATACCTAGATTATTATTTTACCTTGGAAAACCTATGGATTTCATATTTATGGATATTATAACACCACTCATTATAGCTCTAAAAAATCATAATTAACTATTTTCTCATTTTTGTGGACATAATGATAAATCATCGCCAGATCTTGGTATGCACTACCCCTAGAGGTAACCAAAATATTTAATTTATCTAGTATGTATTCATGGGATTTTATTATCTTGTAGTATGTTATAACTCTCCCAACATGATAGTGCATTGTTATGTGGATTATGACAACCTTAAACTCTTCAAAATTCTCCATTTTCATAAAGATATCCATCATTACCTCTTTTACTTATATTTTATAAACCTTAAGGAAACTTTTCAAGTTTTTTTCATGGAAATTTCATGAGTACTAGGGTTCCAAATGGAATGATAACTATCCCATGTATGACTGTCATGGATGAGTATGATAGTGGATAGTCCTAGGGTAGCAATCAATAAACTCCTACTCTCTTACTCCTATGTTTTATATTTATTCTCTTATATGGAAACAAGGTTTTTAACCAAATAAATCTTCTCAAATTATTATTAGCTCAAATTAAATCCATTAGAGCCTTGTCTTTAATACTTTCTCCGAAATACTTATCTCCAAAACTAAATAATTAAATATAAAAGAAGGGACTCATCTTTTAAATCTAAGGGTAGGGTTAGATAAAACCAAACCAAATTTCACATGATCTAACCAATAGAATGGCATGACGTGTTCATTCCCTCTCTAGAAATCCCAAACCAAGATAGTAAAAAAAAGACGCTCTTATAAAATAATGCATCCAAAATAAAAAGATAATTTTAATGCCCCCATCACGCCAATTTTATACCATTTAAAAAAAAAATGAAAATGCTTATTTTAATATACATAATGAAATGATATTATTGATTCTTTCATAGATAACACCCTATATTAATATTATGATGATGATTTAAATTTTTATCTTTTTCCTAATGATTATTTTCTATGCATGATGCATCTACTTCATCTCTTTATATCTATGACAGTGGTAAATGTAAAGAATTATTAAATTTATGATCAATCATATGGTTTTTATATATTAATTATCTCATGATATTTATCTATTTAAATATCTTCTTTTCACATAAGATTTGTGAATATAAGGTAGGTGTTCTCAATTTTCACATTCCAACACTAACTAACACCTCTTATAGAGAATTTGGACAAAAGACACTCATCCAACAAATCATGCTATCCAACACTCTGCAACTTCCACTTCATCCAATAAAAAATTTCCAATCATAACATTCATTTTTGTTATCCCTAGACTTATTTATACCCTTTTTCTCCTAAACTTGAAATGTTATATGAAAATGATATATAAAATGTTATACAAAATGTTATACAAAATCCTATGAATAGGCCATAGTGGAATCAAATAGAAAAATATTCACACACTTTTCCAAAAAGTGTGCTACATGCCACCAGCAATAATAATTTAAAACATCTAATTTCCCACAAGATTCACCTCTACACATCAACATGCTCATTTCCTACATGGGGGCTCAATTCGATAGGTAAGATTTCCTAAGCTATTTTGAAGGGAATACATTTTTTTATCATAATGAGAAAGTATTTAAAAATGGGTCAAGAAAATACCATTAAATACCACTATGATCCATGATATTTATAATTTTATAATTAATGGCACATCATTTAATAATAAAGAGATTAAATAAATAAATTATTTCAAATACAACAAAAGTTTTTTACACTACATTATCCACAAGGTAATGGCCAAGTTGAGGTCATTGATAAAATAATTAAATAGAACATAACAAAATGGTTGATTATCATGGTACTAACTATCATAAATAGCTTCTTCCTACACTGTGGGTAGAATGTACTAGCAAATATACTCCTAGTGGTTTTACACCTTATTTTATGATATATGGTACAAATGCTATAATGCCTCTTGAGTTGGACATCCCATTATTAAGTGTTTATTTTCATTATATTATTGATGATTAAATGTATATGGAACATCATTTACAAGAGCTTGATACTCTTGATGATATATAAGTGAACATGCTAGATAATTTAAACTTTTACCAAAAATAATTAAGAAAGATACATAGTAAGGGAATAATCTCATGAGACTTTCAAATTGGAGATCTGGTCCTTCAAATAAAAATGAACATTATAAATTAAAAAAAAGGAAAACTTTAACCTAATTGTATTGGTTTGTTCATCAATACTTTTTAGTATGTCAGTGATACATTTGAAATTTGCACCCTTGATAAAAAAAATTGGTGAAAGACCTAGTTAACATAATACAATTGAATGACATTATTGTTGCATGTTTTTGATAAAGTAAGCTACATTTATAGGGTGCAGTACCCTTTACACATGGAGCCCAAGCGAAAAAAAAGAGACTAAGTCCAAAGTTACAACATTAAGCCCATACTAGAAACAACAAAAAATGAAAAAAAAATACAAACACATTGGGCCAACAACAAAGGAAAAACCCATCTACCCAAAAAAAAAAACCCACCCACTACTTGGCTAATCCCTCCCACTTCTCAATGAGAAGATTCAAGACATCATAACCAACCCATTTAGGTCCCTCACCCTCAATCTTCTTCTCCACTTCCTCTTTGAGTACCTCGAAGAGAGTGACAACAAACCTGTGGATGATTTTTATCGTGAAGCGCATCAATTGAGTAAACTTATGTTCAAGTTTGTCCACCTAGGCTAGTAGTTTGTTGAAATAATCATCCTTATCATTTTACCCCTTAATCATCTCCTCCTCCATAGCCATGTTATCTGAAGACTGAGTGGTGGAATCAAGCTCCTTAATCATTTTTTTCAATTTCAGGAAGTGACTGGGGCCTTCAACAAACTCCTCCATTTCCTCAACAGTATCCTATTTACACTCCTTTTTCCACTATTCTGCTATGAGCTACTAGATATCTCATTAACAGACACCTCTTTCTTGTTTCTAGCCAACCTGTGAGACCTTCTAACATTGGTTTTCTCCATCCCAATGTCCACACTTGCTGCCACCATAATATCACCTTTAGAATCTTTATCCATAGGGCTCTCTCCCTCGTTGTTCGTGAATGACATCTCTACATGACACAGGGTGTCCTTTTTTCCCTTGGTCTTATCCGTCAGTTTGTTTTCCTTCTTGGTGGGGATATTTTGTAACTCACAAAGCCCGACTACAGTTTCAAGGGGTATTGTTGCATTTTATTTGGAAGGGGGTGGTTGGTTAAAGGTACATTTTCATTTATCATTTTCTTCATAATCCCCCCTTTACTTTGTGAGCTTTATTTTTCTATTCTTCCCATTTTTTGTAATGGTTCTCATACTAATAAGCTTATCAACTAATTACCCAATATAAATAGTCATCTTTTGAATGACAATGATCATTCACATCACATCATAATGTACTAATCAAAAAAAATATCATTTGACAACAATGAGAATTTACATATTTATACCAACCAAAAATCCATATAGGCATACAATGCTATATTTCAATAAAAGTACACTATATGTACAAGAAATCCATATAAGCTTACAAAAATTCCATTTAAGTGTATAATGACACATATATTAGTACAATACAAAAATATAATTTCTACCAAAAATTCATATAGGCATATAACAAAAGGCCATAATGTAATCACTTCTCTTCAGGGGAAGGGAAGAGATCATGAATTTCCTTTGATTTTCAACTAGATAAAGAGACATACAATGATGGTTGCTTTCAAACCCATTGAATCAACATCCTCTTTAAAATATTTTGGACCTAAACCTAATATATAATACAAATTATACACATTAATATATAAAAAGTAAATTATAGAATGACATATAACAAAATAATCACTTACCACTTACTCATAATCACTTTGAACTAGTTTTTGCCTCTCTTCATCTATAATAGGGGAATATTCATGAGCTAGAGTTTTGAAGCCCCATGGAAAGAATTAAGATAAAAATTAAACTATAAATTAATATCAATTAAATTTTCACTAATATACATATAAAATATAAAATATAAAATTTGCTAATTTGGCTCATACCTCTATTAAAGGAATCAAAGATGGTATTGTTGTGACAACACCATGCTCCATTATGGTAGAAATATCAAGAGGATTATCAACTACTATGATCATTTGAAAATGAAACAACATTATTAAATTGCCAAGATCTACCTAATATTATTTTACAAACATTTAATGATTAAAAATAATCAAGCTTACCTCAATATAAGATGTACTAGATATTTGTTATTTCCTTACAAGTTACATGCCTATGGACTCAATATCGATGTGTAAGTGGGAGGTGGAGGAATAAAAATTGGAAGGTGAAAACTTTAAACCTAAAATTTTGTTACAATCAATATAGTAATTTAGTTAATCTTACATTTAAAAATGAAATATGATAAATTGAATTTGACCTTGTTCAAATTTACTTGTTTATCAATGCCAAATGTTCAATCCAATGACTCATTTATCATGACAATTTGATCTAATATAGATATCTCTTATTGTTTCCCACATGCATCCTCATCATTCTCAAACCCATAAGCACAAAGAGACCCACAATTTTTATATAAGTGAGGTGTTGGTTGAGACCTAGAATACTTTCCTACATCACCTTTTGCTAGAGGTCTAACATGTTGTAAAATGGTATGAGTGAGTGAGCTAATGGATTGTAGGGTCACAACCTTAATACCCTCCTTCACAATAGAAGGGATAGGGACATGTTCAAACTCTGATCCAATAATGGGTCTCAATGCCTAGTTTTGGGTATGTTGTGTCCCCACATCTACCTTGAGTTTCCCACATGTTAAAGTAATTTGGGATCTCATATAGGAAAATCTCGCAATAGAGTTTCCTCAGAAATTATTATGGGACCTCATTTTTATTATAGGGAGGATAGCCAAAAACCATACTCCTTATCTCTTGATGGTGGCACCAATGGATAAGGAACCTCCTACATGCACCATGTATGGGTCAATGAGCAACACACACAAGTTAAATTTCAAATTTTATTTAATTTTTTCATAGGATTGTTTTTCTACATAAAATAGTCTTTTTTCTTCTCTCTTTTGACCAAGTGTTGATTTTCCCACTCATATATTCTATGTGAGAGACAATGAATTCTAATGAATTGGCAAGGGTAGACCTATGGGTGTCTGTTCTTGATAGATCTCTCAACCTACCAATTATTCCCTCAAGTTCTCTTTTTTTTCAAATTTTTGTAATATATTTTTCTTGTGTTCTAGGAGGATGTTGAGGCAATCTAGTAGGGGTTTGTGTGTTTTTTCTTTAGGAGGTTTTTCATTAATAGATAAATATAGGGTTTATTCAACTAATGGTGCATTATCAATTCATGAAAACTAAAGAAAAATCACTCAAGATATTTTCTATCTATCTATCTATCTATCTTTGACTGTGGTGATGTTATGGTGGGATTTTGGCAATGATTTGATATAAAAATTGGTGAAGAATAAATTCAATTCCATAATGTGTGTGCAATCTATAAGGTTGTATACTAGTAATTTTTGTTGAGAGGTTGAGCTCAAATGAGCTCAACCTCTTGCTTCTTTTTCTTTAAAGAAAAAAATGTGAGCATATTATAACACACTCATGTTATCTTTGGTAGGGGGAAAAAGTGGTGTGGACACTTTTTGTTATCCCATCTCTATGAACATAACCCTAGGAGATGGTTATCATTATTTAATGTGTAGCTCAATATCATGCTTCATTGGTACTGATGTTGATTCCTAATTTTGTGATGGATGGTCTTCTATGGTATTTTTTGATGTCATGGATTAGATATTAGATCATATTTCTTGTTTGTGAGGAGATTTTGATGCAAAGAGGAACCTCCCACCTCCAAGCATAACTCAAAGATCTACATACTCTCTACACAACACATTATGCAATATAGCAAATCTAACACAATAAAATTCATATAAATTCATTTCATTTTCAGTAATGAAAACAATTACATAAATCAGAAAATTAAACTTATTACAAATTAAAGCCATCCATGGATTCTCACACACATTATCATTCTAACATCCTCACTCTCAAATCTGCAACACAAAAATTGCTTTGCAACTCTTCAAACTCTGCGCTGTATGTTTTTCCTCTTGCAGACATAAAAAATCCTCTTGTTCTTCAATATTTTTGCTTCTATTTGCTAATTTTTTTTTGCCTGGGCCATCTTCTCCATTATGGCTGCCTTTTTCTCTTCCAAATTTGTATTTTAAAGTTGTTCTCACTATTGTAACATCCCACTTTTTTTGGACGTGAGAGTAATGTTCTTTTGCTAAAAAATGGCATACCAATCAATGCATTTTCCATTACAAATTGTCATGGATTCCTTTTCTCAATTTGGCACCATACTCAATAACTATTTTTAATTGAATTTTAGTGATAAATTCATTAAGAATAAGTCCAATAATAAACTTCAAGAGGAGCATGGCAATGAATATTAAAATTGATTTTGTGCAAGTTACCACCAGGTGCCAATAATTGTCTTAAAATTTAATTTTCGCATAACATTTTATTAGAAGCTCATATTCACCTGAAATTTTTTCCAAGATGCATATAATGTCATTTCAAACCTTTCCACCAATCATTTTTTTATCTAGCTCTTAAAAATCTTAAAAAATTTAAAATGTTTCTGTGGCTAGTTAGGATAAAATTTCTGATTTTAAATTCTCCCAATCCATGTGGAATTTCATCATGAAACCGTCACCGCATTGTGTTAAATTTGTCCAATAATATTTATTTAAAATTATTTCAATCTATATCTTATGGATTTTTAGAAATAATTATTTTTGTAAAACTGCCCTGCGGAGCCTTAAAATAACAATTTGGCAAAAACTTGAATCTTGCAGTTTTGACTGAATATTTGAATTTTTGTTTTGAAAGATGTCATTAACAACCAAAATAATCCAAAATGAAATAAAACAACTAACAAATATTTTGGATGATGTTGATTGTCTGTGGACCCGGATGCTCCTGCATCAGACACATTGGGTAAATTAAATTTTGTGAGTATAACTCACAAAATATAGTTGATTAGTAGGACTACCATTCTAGATTGTAAACAACCTACAAAAAACTCCATCACTTAATCAAACCTGTATCCTTCTTCCTTCCATCGCTTCTTCCAACATCTTCCTGGAACACTATGCATCCTCCTACACCATCTTCTCTCTTCCTTCACCCTTGTGAGACCAAGCCCACCACAAACCGACCACCTCCACCAAGAAGAATCTTCATGTTCTTTTACAATACCTCCATCCAAATTTGCACTAACAAAATCTATTTGCACCTCCTCTGCATTCAACTCTTCAATTGCATACATCTCATTATCTTTGTCATAATAATCAAAATTAGAAAACTTAACCATTACCTCAAGGATTTCTCTCTCTATTGTTTTTGATATATCTTATTCTCCACCACCATCAACTATTTCATCTTCTCCATCTACATCTTCTTTCATTATCCTTTCAACCTTCTCTTCCTTCACTTGCATATAGTAAGGTAAATCAATTGTTACCTCTTTCTCCTCTATTGCAACTTCTCCTTTTCCTGCAAACAAAACAAAGTCAACATGTTCATGGGACTTATCGTCTCACACTTGTCCTCCATCCCCTTATCACATTCATTAGTAACTTTCCCTTCAAAGAAGATATCTATCTTCCTTATCTCCTCTTTGAGTAGAAGATCTTCTTCATCTTGACCATATTCTTCATCAAATATAGGATCTTTAGCTTATGCTTGAGAAACTTCTTCCCACTCTTCTTCTTCTTCCTTAGTGTACATGCATGACACTCTGCTTCATCCTTTTTCCTTCCACATTCAAAATATTATTAGAATGATAAAAAAAAGTTACTATTACCTCTTATCCTTGCCCAATCTGCTTTCAAATCTTCCACTGCTTGCTTCAGCTCCTCAAATTCTTTCACTTTGACCATCCTCGACCTTTCCTTGAGTTCCTCAAGTCTAGGAACTATCAAAATCCATCCAATAAAAAAATTCCTTCTTCCCTTAGACATTTTAATCAACTTCTATAACTCACACAAACTGTATACCACCTACCCAATAAAGATCTGGAAGATGCACCTCTCAAAAATCCATCTACCTACACCCATAGTGGAGGAATTTTGCACACCTTCTACCCAAATTATCCCTATTGGAGGAATACACTTGACTTCTTAAAAATTCATCACCTCAGGCTCTCTACAATTACAAGACTCAGCACACCTACAAAAAAATATTAGAGCTCAAACAAACAAACTTCACTACTTCACTTTTGCAATCCCACGGTCCTAGTGCAATCACTCTGCACACTTAGGAACTTCCTGCTCTGATACCACTGACGCAAAGAGGAGCCTCCCACCTCCAATAATAACTTAAATATACATACTCCCAACATAACACATTATGTAATATAGCAAATCTAACATAATAAAGCTAATATAAATTCATTTCATTTTCAACAATGAAAACAATTACATAAATCGGCAAATTTAAAAAATTATTACATTAGCCGTCCATGAATTCTCACACACATTATCATTCTTACATTCCTCACTCTCAAATATGCAACACAAAAATTGCTTCACAACTCTTTAAACTCTATGCTAGACATTTTTCCTCTTGCGGGCATCAAAAATTCTCTTTTTCTTCAATATTTCTGCTTCTATTTGCTAAAAACTTGTTGCTTGGGCCATCTTCTCCATTATGGCTGCCTTTTTCTCTTAAAATTTTGTATTTTAAAGTTGTTCTCACTATTGTAATATCCCACCTTTTTTTGGACGTGAGAGTAATGTTTTTTTGCTAAAAAATGGCATACCAACCAATGCATTTTCTATTACAAATTGTCATGGATTTCTTTTCTCAAATTGGCACCATACTCAATAACTATTCTTAATTGAATTTCAGTTATAAATTCATTAATAATAAGTCTAATAATAAACTTCTAGAAGAGTATGACAATGAATATTAAAATTGATTTTGTGCAAGTTACCACCGGGTGCCAATAATTGCCGTAAAATTTAATTTTTGCATAAATTTTTATTAGAAGCTCATATTCACCTTAAAACTTTCTATGCCATATAATGTCATTTCAAACCTTTCCACCATGCCAGTTTTCTCTAGCTCTTAAAAATATTGAAAATTAATTGTTTCTGTGGCCAGCTAGGATAAAATTTCTGATTTTTAACTCTCCCAATTTGCAAGGAATTTCGTCACGAAACCTTCAACACATTGTGTTAAATTTTTCCAATAATATTTATTTAAAAGGATTTAAATCTATATCTTACAAAATTTTAGAAACAATTATTTCCATAAAACTACCCTGTGGAGCCTTAAAATAACAATTTGGTGAAAACTTGAATCTTGCAATTTTGACTAAATATTTGTTTGAACTTCTGTTTTGAGAGATGCCATGAACAACAAAAATAATCCAAAATGAAATAAAACAACTAAAAAATATTTGGGTGATGTTGATTGCCTGTGGACCCGGACGCTCCTACATCAGATTTGGTTAACATATTTAGTTATATTGATAGAGGACATTTATCTTTAATCTTTTGAATATTGTTAAAAACTCATTATCATTGAGGGATAAATTGGAGTATTTTGTTGATTTGTTAGCTATGTTCTATTAATTTAAATGGTAGATCCTTGGTGTATGAGGATATAGACAATCTATCACCAAGTAAATATTTTAGATATTTTGGTTAAGTTTTGATAATTAAGTATAGTCATAATGTCATGGTATGTTCTTGGATTCTATATTAATTTTATAGTAGGTGTTTTAACAATGGTTTATAGTAATCTAATTGATGAGTGGTGTGATCATTTTTCATGTGATATTCTAGTTATTGTGGTGTTTAATTAGAGTTCAATTGGAATGAGATGGTGGGTTTTACACCCATTTAGGTTTAGGTGAGGCTAGATCTCTTTATTTGAAAATCATATTTTAGAATGATGACTCAATTGATGAGGCTTTAATAGTAATACTAAGGAGCTTACATCTAGGTTGGACATGATTTAAAAATGGATCTATTATTGATATTTTTCATGGAGAGAGTCATTATTGTAGGTGTGTACTAGAGGAGTAATCTCATTTCCTAGTCTTTTTCCTCTCAATGATGAGTGATGTAATGGGTACTTCCCGCCTAGTTTTTAGATGCATTAATTGTTTGTGTCTTATCCTTTTATATTTTTTGAGGTGATTTTATTATGTTAGTTATAACAAATTATTTTAAGGAGTAGATAGATGGGTATGGTTTCAGTTATCTCCTTATGATTGACCTTGAACTAAAATTTAATATTTGAGGTCATTATGTTTTGAAGAGTATAGGAGATGGTTAGTGGATTTAGGCATATACCTTTCTTTTGACAATGGTTTTTTTATCCTCCTTAAGTTTTAGAGGCTTAAATATATTTCTAATATAATACTTTGGATTGGATGGTTAGATGTTGACAATTTTTTATTTGGGTATTTAGAAGGATATATTGCATATCACAAAATGAGAACTTGTTGGTGTTGCTAGAAGGATATGGTTTGATTTGTAGGTTTCATCTTATGTTTTATTGTGTATCCTAGATGTTTGGTTCATTTCATGTTTGAGTTGAGATTAGTGTTGATTTAGTCATATAATATTATTATACTTAATTATTTGTAATAATAGTAAGGATTATTGGAGCTCTTTAATCTTTTCCTTACATATGATGTGAAGAACTTGAGAGATCTATAGTGATTAAGAGAGAGTTTTGTTCACAATTTTATAGATTAATGTGTGTTCTTAGACATTATGTGATAGATGATTCAACCACATCCTCCATGTGAGAGCTATTGGTGGTTCTTTAGATGATTTAGTAATTTTTATATACTTAAAATTATCCATGGAGTGGGGTTCCTAGGGAGGTATATATGTCATTCGACTATGGTATAAAAGTCTTCATTTTTTTCATGCCTAGTGTTTGTTACCATTAAATATAAGTCCTTTGTGTAGGATAGTGAATATATAGGAACTTATACTTGTGGATTGGTTTGGTTATGTTGATAGAAAACGGTCTACATATCTTTTTTGTACCTTATTTTTGAGGTATACTTATTTGGATAAGTTAGAAATATTTTTTAGTCATTATTTTAGCTATTGTTGAGTATTTGGTAAATACTCAATCCTATTCTAAGGAAATAGAAATTGGTGTATTTTTTTAGGTTGAAGCATAAATTTCAAACTATGATCTTGGATTTGGTTTATTATCTTTCATACTTGGGTATCATGTAAGATGAGAGTATTTTATTTAATATTGTTATCACTTTATGGATTTTACAAATGCTTGGTTGAGTGTATGATCATCTAGGTTTCCATTGTTGTAGTAGGATTATATCCTTATTGGTTAGTTTAATATTTTTTGGTATTCCATTTTACTCTTGGAGGGTATCTAGGAAGTGGGAAAATATTGGGGTTAGGCTTATCATACACCTTGGAAGTCCTAATATTGTACTAACTAATTATTTATTATTTTATGTATCCTAATAAAATGGTCTGATGTTCCATTTTATGCCTTGGCCATTATGCAATGTGTGATATATTTTTGTTTTTCATTCACATGTGTAAATATACTTTAAGATAATGTATTATCCTAAAGGAAATGTAAGGGAATCTATGATAAATATATTGTGCAAGAGATATCATGACTTGTAACAACATGATTAGGAGAAAGTTTACAAAGTGGACTAGGAATCTTGGCCCACTTATGATGGATTGTATGACACATCATAGAGAACCTTTATAAAGGTGGTATGGGTTTTAACCATGATATTTTGGGACCTATTTTGGGCCTATGGTAATCCCTTATGGCAGGTTTTTGGGCCTCCATGAGTCTATATATTGAGAACTTCAGATGGTGATATAAGAGATGTGTTGTTTGCATGAATATTATATCAAATTTCTACTAGAGGAAGAGGGTGTTGATCTCCATGGAGTAAATAACTTGATATTATATTGTAATAGGTTTATTATTTATAAATAATACATTAGTTTGATTCTTTGGAGACTCTTTTTCCCAAAAGGGTTTTCCTAGGGTATATCTATGCCATTCTCCTTTTTGTTGTTGATTTTCCTTCTATTTCTCTCATTATTTATTTTATAGGTGTTTGCATGCTATAATTCTACTTAAATTTATTAATATTTTAATAATGATTTAATTTCATTAAAGTGGTGCCGGTATTGGCATGGTGTGATGGTTTATAGGTGGCATTGTTGTTCTTGCCACCAAGGTTCAAACCCCATTGGGGTGTATTGTTGAATGGTTGTATCCAGTTCATAGCTCCGGTCAAAAGCGTTTACCCCTTGAATAAAAAAAAAATCATTAAAGTGGTAATGTGAAAATTATAAAAATTCTTAATAATTAAGAATACATAATAATAGATGTTTGGGTAATTTTCCTAAAAAATACCACAATTATGAGATCCTTGTAGATCAAGATAAATAGCCCAATTATGATATCCTTGGTGATTATCTTGATAACCCCAATGGGTTTTTTAACACTAAATAATCCTTCACCCCACTAAATCATTTCTTAAGTTACACAAAAATATGGAATGGTTAGTTACCTCATAGGCATAGGAGCTAAGCTTCTCAAAAATTATAACCTTGAACATTTATATAGGAGAACCCTTTCAAATAAAAATTCTAATATATTTACCCATATAACCCCTCATCCATAAAATCCTTACCCTTTGAGGAAATTACCTAAATATCCTTCCTTCCATATTAATCCTAATATATACAACCTTTTGTATTATAACCCATAAAACCATCTACCATACCTCAACCATTATAAATATTACTCCACCAAACCATCCATTTTCTCTTCTAAACATTAAACCATTAATCCATACAACATATATATCACTCTAAATCATTCTCCATCAAAATCTCATTCAAACCTTCTAAATACTAACCCATTAAATCCACCATTAATTATTATCAACCACCATCCATTGAGACACCCATCTACCTCAATATTCTCTCATCGATTAAACCCTCTATCAACCCTTATAAATCATTATCCATTAAATTTCCCTATCATCCATATTAATCCATCTTCTTATCCATCAATATTCATAGATAATAACCCATCAAACTATCCCTCACCCCTTCTAAATCCCAATCTCTTGAACCATCCTATAGTCCACACAAAACCTAAACCATCAAATTATTAGATCTTCATATCAATACTAATTATAATACATCAACCCTTTTAAACCCTAAACCATTAATCCATGTAGATCCCAATATATAAACTAATGAAGCTCCTAATCCAAATGGCCCATGTTTTAACATTTACCAAATTGAAACTATTCTAGAAAAGAGGGTCATTTATATGAAAATTAAAGCCAAAACCAAGATGTGCTTGACTAGCTTAAAAAATAAAAGCCTAAGCTATAATCCAATAAATTAAATATAACCAATGAATATAATAAATAAAATACAACTAATGAATTCATGGATGGATGCATGGATGGGTTATAAAGTTACAAGCATAATGAGGTACCCATGTACAAATAGATAAATCTCTCATAACTAGAAAAAAAGAGAAAACCTCATGTAAAAAACTCCTCTCCAAAAGAGAGGAACTTCATTAAATGTGTACTAGTGAAATAAGGATAGAAGGACTAGATATGACCCCCTAGTTACTTCCATCACATAAGTACAATAAATATCCCCTCAATAGGAGGGAGAAGATGATAATATGAATCACCCCATAAAGAAGTACCTCCTGTGCCAATGATAAAATTCTAAAGACATAATACAATCCACTACATACAAACAACATTTCTCCCCTTAAGAATAATAGATCCAATTATGATTGCAGGAGACATTCCCATTAGTTAGATGCATAGGTAATCCAAATCCAAATTTATGTCTCTAAAAACTGCTTAAATTTCTACATGTCAAAATTAGGTGACATCAATCCAAAATCTTGTGAATATAGATGTAGAACAAGCTCTAAATAAAATTATGATAGAATAACAATGATGATATGGATATCATAAAAGAGGATATGAACATCCTCAAAATAATCCTCCAAATATACAATATGAGACTCCAAAGAAAAGGATGAGATGTTTGTAGATATAAATCTAAAGTAGTGTGTTTAGAAGAGGATGAATGTCCTATTGTAGTAAACTAGTAGGGGCCATGGATATGGTGATACTAATATAATTAGTAATAAAAAATTATGGATTTTGGGTCTTGAAATGAAGATTGGTAACAATGAGACAAACCTATAAAAGATCAAAACATGCAAGACCTATAATATACTCAAGATCCTCTGAATTATCATTATCAAAGGGTATGCAATCTACATTATCAAGAGGAATATGAAAATCTATAGTAGGATCCTATAGTAATGGAAATATATGAGCATATTAATTGATCTCCCAAATTCTAGTCCAAAGTTTGTTGGAACAAACAATGTATAATACAATATACATAGTGTCATGATCAAAATTAGAAAAAATAAATCTTACAACATGATCAATAATATTATCCCATTTTTATCTACTCCTTGGTGTATTTGGTTCAAGTATGTGTCCATAAAGATGAGGAAAAAGAGTACGCATCATTAGATGTGTCAAGATGCCATTTTACCAACACTCATAATAATCCTTTTCTAGGATTCCCACAAAAGGATGAACAAAAAACCCATGGCACCTACTCAAATGATAAAATAAAAGATTATTAATCTCAATGCATAAAAATTAGATCAAATGATGTCATCTCATGCAAATGGAACATGTATTGGTGCTAAGATTTCTAAGTAATTGACTAGAGTGTGAACTAATGACAAACAAAATAAAAATACCTCTGGAAATATTCTAGAAAAAATACATGGATAGATATGAAGAGCTCTAAAATATCTTTCAAATTCCATAAGAATCATGAAAATTAGTAATAGAGGTTAATGGTTATGAGCTCAAAAGTAAAAAAATATTATTTAACTTTAGTATTCAATAAACTATACCAACAACAAAATCTAATGACGAGACCTGCACCACTAGAAATTTAGTAGAACTAGATTTATAATAATATCTCATTTAAAAAAAATTTACATAGTACACCCAAGTTATAGTTGAAAGAAAAAATAGCTCCTTTGGCATGCAAACTAGGGTCTAAGGGGTCAAGTTGACGATATAGATGTTGATGTCACTTTGATGTCACACTTACATAAAAAAATGATGTGTTAGAATATACCCTTAAAAAAAATGTTCTTTGATTCATTGGAATATGCATAGAGGTGACTCAATATGCTTGGACAAGTGGATATAACATTGGAGAAACCTAGAATGCAGGTATATTCAAAATATTGATGAAATATTTTGTGTTGCTAGAAGACCATGATAGAGGTTGCAACCAAGGGTTGATCTGTTAGTCACTAATATTTTTTAACTAGTTGCAAGCTTGAAAGGGGTGCAAGCTAGATTAGGGCACCATAATTCAAGCCATTGATTATTGGTGCAGTTGTTGTCATCCAAATAAAAGTTGGATCTATTTAAAATCGATGATTATCAAAATCACCAACTAATTAACCCACCAAAAAATAAAAAATGAACATATATATATTTTTTTAAATCATTGCAAACTTGCAACTAATGATGTCATGCTTGCAACTTATCTATAATCATATACTAATACCATATTTTTTAGTTGTTTGCCACTATACAATTCTATGTTGAATTCTTGTGTAGGTTTAATAGCTACCCCTATATGGCATCATATGAGTGTATGGATCCATATGGTTGTAAATATTTTTGAGTCCAAAATTTGATGAAATTAATATTTTATCAATTGTTTAGATTTGAGAATTTAGATAGGATTTTCTAGGGTATTTGGATGTTTTGGATGCAATGGTGATGTTAATTTTTCTCTAGGATGCACCTAGTTTTTTCTTTAAGGTCATATATCTCTCGAAGAATAGATAGGAAATTATAGATCCAATGCTCTAATATAATGTTGGAGTTGATTGTTGAACCCCACAACTCCCAAAAACTCATATGTAAGTAAAATTCCTATCACATAGATATAAAAAAGTAGATAGTGTACTATCAGATCAAAAATCAAGTTAGAAGCTCAAATCCTTAACAAAAATGACACAAATTTGTTAGATTTAAGCAAAAGATCCTAATATATTAATGAAGAAGAGAGATGATATAAGAAATAAAAGTAAAACAATACCATTATAACTTATCACATCATCATTGCTTCACCTTCATTACTCTTCTCCATCTCACTTTGCAAGTTAGGAGTCTAGCTCTCAGACTTATATGTGCACAAATACGATAAACTTACGACGAAAAATGATGGCAAGATTTTGAAGATTGTGGTTTGATTGAAAGAGGATGAAGGTCAAATTTATAGGAAATGTTGGCATTAATGAACAATCAATATTTTATAGACGATCAACGAACAAGATCGAATGAGAGGATGTGCATGGGAAAGTTGAGCTCATTTCAAAAATAGAAAAAATTAAGAGTTAAGTGGAGAAAAAGGTGGAGAATGGAAGATTTAAATGGAGAGAATCATGGGAGATGGAAGAGTTAAGTGGAGAGTATCATGGGAGATGGAAGAGTTAAGTGGAGAGTATCATGGGAGATGGAAGAGTTAAGTGGAGAGTGAAATAGGGGTATGTGTACCAATCTGTGACACAAAAAGATGTCACTTTTGTTTTTTACTCGAAATGACCATTTGGCGAGTGTCAAATTTGGTGCTTACCAAATGGCTCAGATGACCGAGTGTAAGGCTCAGTATTTCAAAATGTAATCAATTTGGTGAGCACCAAATTTGGCGCTCACAAAAAATGCATCATTTAATGAGCCCCAAATTTGGTGTTCGCCAAATGTGAATGCTAAGTTTTTAGAAGGAATTTTGTTGAAGTGTTTCTTTTCTCTTTGTCTTTATATTTTTCTTTCTCTACCAAATGAAATAAACATTTAAGTATAGACAGTTAATTTCAATAATTCCATTAATCATCAAGTTGATCTTGCTAATTGTTTATCTCTTTACTCAAGAATTCTCTCTCTCCCACTATCCCTCTCCCTTGAGCTCAAGAACAACCTCTCTACATATCCATATTTCTCTCTCTTTGTTCTTCCCTCTCTACTCTCTCTCTACTCTTTCTCACACTTCTTCTCTCTCTCCCTACCCCACCTCTCTCTCACACACACACTTCTCTTTCTCTCTCTCACTTCTCTCTCTCCCCCCCTCTCTCTCTCTCTATTCCTTCCCATATTTCTCTCTCCCTCTCTCTATATCACCTCTATCTCCCTCCCTCATTCCCTCTCTAATTTTCTCTATCTCCCCTATCTATCTATCTCTTCCTTCCTCCCACCCACCTTTCCTCTCTATTTCTATCTATCTAACCTATCCCTCTATACCTCTTTCTATATCCTTCCTTCCCTCTCAAAATCTCTTCACCTTCCTCCTTCCCTCTCTATGTCTCTCTATCACCTCTCTCTCTTAGCTCTCCCTCCCCATCTCTCTCCTTCCCTCTCTACTAATCAAATGCATTATTTTAAAAAATATAATATGATATGTATAGTTTTCTTATATATTGCAAAGGATAATAAACAATCCTCTACTACCCTTAGACAGAGAATACAATCCCTTTTACATACATATGTATCTAGTTAATAAATAACATAAATACTCAAAATTTATTCTATATGAAAAATGTTATGACATGGGGAATTATAAATAAATTAATGGATTAAATTAAATAACTATTTTGAAAAGGTATAAAATAATGAAAGTACTTAATTAAAAAAAATTGGTAGCTATTAGATATTGATTCATCACATATGCAAGAACATTAGTTTATGAATGTGTTTGAATTTATGAATAGATTGTATATTTCCTTAGATAGCTTCTATGATTGAGAAATTAAGCACACAACTATAAATTAGACCACTTTTAACAATCTAGGATAGTCTCTATGTTCTACCCTTGAATTTATAGAAATGCCTATATTTAGAGAAAATCAAAATGTCTCTTGACAAATTGTTGGAGCTAGATCTTAAAATGGTTATTGAATCCTTGATTAGTATTGATAATTTCTATTGCTTCCCTAATCGTATTTGAAGTCTATGAATAAAAGGAGTGGAATGAAATGTGAAATAGAATGCCTTAATTTTAGATTTAACAAGATATTGATGCAAGTGCATAAGCTAGCATGGACTCATATGTGACACTATGGAGAGGGAAGGTTCATCCTCCCCTTCAATGAGAAGCCTCATTTAAAAATTTTGAGGCCTTAACACCCCTAACAAGAGGAAGGTGGTTTTTAAATTCTTCATATCTTCCCTTACAGATGTGGTTATTTTGTAGGAAACCAGGTTGTTTGATGATTATACTTTTAATCTTCTTTCTTTTATGGGAAGGCTCTAGCCTATAGTTTAGTCTACTACTCAATTCATCTAGTGGTCTTTACATATTAGAGAAAATTTATGTAGGAGCATCTGTAGGCAGTGTGACCTAATCTTGCATCACTTTAGAAAAGTGATCTTAGTTTAGTTATTTATTTTTTAGTATTTTATATTACCAATTTGTCATAGAGAAATTTATTTCATTTCACCATAATTTGAAATTGGATTTTTCAATTTTGAGCACCACTTGAGTTAGTGTTAAGAATTCCATGTTAATGTTTGAATTGATTTGGATTGGAAAGATTATAAATTCTTGAGAGTTTTTATGGGTGGAAAATTTTGCACATTTATAATTTTTTCTATTTTGGAAATTTATTGAGAGTTCATGCCAAAAAAGGAATATTGGTTGGTTTGATTCCAAATTGATTGATTTGATCAAATTGTAGGTGAACCTTGTGATTTTTTTAAACCTAAATCATAAAGGAGGTTCAAGGATTACTTTGGTAGAAAACTATATGTATGTTAATATGTTAGAGACTAGGTGAACTTGTTAATATGCAAATGATTTATAATTTCCATAAATTGAAATATTTAAGCATACAGATTTAAAACATAAAGTAATGCAAATGATTTTTTTTCCATTTTAAAATATTCAGGAAATTAGATTTAAAACATAAAGCAAAGAAAATGATTTTTTCCATTTTGAAATATTCAAGCAATCAGATTTAAAACACAAAGCAATGCAAATTAAACCCTGAAAATTTCTTGGTTTTAAAAGGATTTTTTTTGGGTTTGATTTCAATTTAGGGTTGAAAGGTACTTTTTGTTGGTTTTGAAAGGTAATTTTTTTGTTTGATTAGGGTTTAGGGTTGATTTTAATGTTTGATTTCAATTTAAGGTTGATTTTTTTATTTGATTTCAACTAGTGAGGGTTTCATTGATGTTTTCTATTTGATTTCAACTAATAAGAGTTTCATTTTTTTGCAGGTAGATTGATGAAAAAACTCAATACAAATACAAACAATGCAAAAAATCCTAAATTCATAACTAATAAACAAAAAATGAAAAAAATGAAAAGAAAAGGGTGGAATGACTTACCTGGAAGTCCCTGTCACCATTGATCAACCGGGATCCCAATGCATCATAGTGAAAATGAGGTTGCATTCCTTTTTTGAAAAATAAATACCTCTACAAGAAAAGATCTTGGTTTTTACAAATCAAGATCCTGATTTGTAAAAATTAGGATCCTATTTCCTTCTAGATGGCTCGAGAAACTGAAACTAAATGGGATTCCCAATTTTTAAAAATTGAGATCTCATTTTAGTTTTAGGCTCGAGACCCTGAAGCTAAAGAAGATATTGATTATTAAAAATCAGGATCTCGATTCGTTGAGCCTGATTTGAGAATTTTTCTAAGGCTGAAACTTCCACCTTAAGTGGACTCAATTTTGTGCTTTCACCCATTCATCAACTCTTTTCTTTTCTTCCACTTGCACTTTCAGTCCAATGGTATCTTCATTTTCTTGCTTCAATGTTTCATTGACTTCCTTATGCCTTTCTCTAAACTTCTTGATCTGCTCTCTCAATTTTTTGATGCATTCATTTGCCTCTTTAATATTTTCCTTCAAATCTTTGTTTTCACCTTCAACTTTGATGAGGTCTTCAAGAGCAGCTTTGAGTTCTCCATATTTGTCAAGCATGCAATCTCCTTATGTGTATTCAATGGCAGAAATCTCTTTCAAAGGAATAGGAAACTTTCTATCATCCATGTGTTCAATCTCCAAGATCCTCCCAAAGTGGTCAAGCTCCTTCCAAGGATCCAAGATCTGATACCAATTGTTGAACACTCAGAATACTGAGAGGGGGGGGCTGAATCAGTATTCTATTAAACCATTCAAACATTATCCATCCAATTACCAAAGCATATTCAACTGATATAAGTAAAGAAAGCATGAAACTTCCACAACATCATATAACACATGAACGCCATGATTTTTATGTGGAAAACCTAAAATGGGAAAAACCATAGTGAGTTTTTTCTCACAATATATTATATCTAGATATAGTATATTACAGAAATACTCATTGTCCAGTGGACTCACTACCCATAGAGAATAATATAGTAGATAGAAGGGGTGGCTCATATCCTATTGAACTATTACAATTGCATCTACATTATGCTGGATTATAGTTCCAATGAAGTACACAATCAATCTTCACACTGATTTGGATCAATGTTCTGCTTTGCTCTAAATTCACACAATTTTCACAACTCTGATCACATTCGCATCACACACATGTAGGTGGAACACCATACATGTCATCTATCTCTTATTACTCTCACCACATCATCTCAAAACACCAAAATCAATCTCCTCTATATATCCACATCAAGTGTAACATCAATTAGGTCAGCCTAATTAGATGTAACACACAAATTTTGAACTTGTCGTCCTAAAAAACTCACACCCTAATTCAAAAATTCAATTCAACTCAAGATAGGTTGGGATGGACCTAATATAGGTCCTACATAAAATTTCAACACATATTAGTCCTTCGTAAAATAGAAAATGTGTTAGGTCGACCCCAAATAAGACCTAAACATAAAAAACCTTCATCTGTTTACTCAATTCACCACACATGGAACTCAAAACATGATCCCATATGGAATTCCCACTCAACTGAAATCTAGAAACATATCTTCAACATCACAACTCTAAACAATCATTCACAAAGGAATTCAAAATCTCCCACACCGACATACTATTTAAGAATAGACTATAATACACCAGGTTGAACTTTTTCATTCATAACTTCCTAGATACTTTACTAAACAATAAAAAATATTGGATTTAGATGCATCTGATGTTCACCAAATTATTGTTAGAATCACATAGAGGTATCTATATTTGCGATGGATTGTGGACCCAAAAACTGATGCACTGAACCACTATACTAGCAGTTTTGATACTTAGGAAATTTTTTGAGTATCTATACTTTCCATACCAAATTATCTTATACAAATGTCATGAAAAACACTTCTAAATCATGCTAGGATGATCCACAACAATGATGACATCAATGACAACATTGTATCATGTAATATGTACATACCATGCTCATGTTGTTGGACAATATCATCTTCCAATGTTGAAGTGGTCACAACTTGAGGGGAAGCAGGGGGTTTCCTTAATAGAAAAAACTTGTATTTTCTTTGGTGGGCATAGGGCAAGATGGAATTAGGAAAGGTGCATGTTAAAATCTTGATGGAGGGGAATAGGAAATTTTTTGGGCATCTTTGATTCAAATCTAGGACATCCTTAATAGAGATTTCCATGGAGGTTAATAGGTAGAAAGGGAATCTTAACAACACCTTATGGAAGAAATGATTAAGGAGCAGGAAGTGGTAAAAATAACAACACTTGAATCTACCTTCAAGATTAAAAAACTTCATGAGCATGTGGCATACCTTATCCCATGGCGAAGGAATTTTTTCCCTATCAAAACCATCTTGCATTTTAATAGGTTATTCACCCTCCTTGTAAAAAAGAGTTAAACTATTGTTGTCTAGAATTTTCCTATGCAAATATGGGTGATCCTACAATACTGGTTTACAATTTTTTGGCCAAACTGGTCATTGAACTGATTTTTTTTAACTAAATCTTCACTTTTGGGCACCTATAGTTGCTAAACCATGAGGAATTTGAAGATGATGTGAACTAGTGATTTGTGACATTTTGTTTGTAGATTCTAAATATATATTTAAAAAAAAAAATTGAATCAAATTTCATTTCTTTTTCCATATCCTTCAAAAACTAGTTTTTATCAGTAAACGTCATTTTTAAGGAGTGATGCTCACCATAAACAACATAAATTTTTTTCCATGAAGAATAAAATTCTATTTTTGTTGAATTTACATTTGTAACTATGATATCTAACAAGTTCATTTGGTTTCATAGTCTTTTATTGAATATTTTTCTTTTAATCAATTTTCGAAGTCAAACCAATTACAATTAAGACATAGGCGGACCGTATACAACATAATTTTTTTTGTATGTATCAAAATTCTTTTTTTTTTTTATACTGGATCAAGGACATCAATACCTAGCCCAAACTTATTTTTCATAATTTTATTAAAATTATAAAACCAAAACATATTAAAATTATATTTGATGGATAGTCATCCTCAACCCAAGCTTTAGAAGGAAAATTTTTGTAAATATTTGGTAGAAGAGGAGGGGAAGGGGGAAAAATGGGGGTTTGTATGGACCCTAGTTCGAGCGAACTCACCTTAGGGGTTCGCTTGAAGGGGGGTTCGTATGGACCCTGGTTTGAGCAAACCCCCCCCCCCCCTTTTTGGATTTTTCATTGTCTTCATTTTAAAATATTTCCAAAAAGTGTGTCCCATCATTAAATAGGGTTCTCTTGAACCAAGGTCCATACAAACCCCTTTTTGGGTCCATATGAACACCCCAATTCATGCGAACCCCTAAAAACGAAAAAAATAATCATGGGAATGTTTTTGCAATTTTCCTTCCTCAACGAAATTGTAAACCAGTATTGTGGGATCACCCATTTTCCATTTTTTCCCTTTTGTATTCATTGCCATCACCTGTGTAATCACATCTTCATCAACCTCAAAACAAAATTCCACCAACTTTAACTTTCACCAAGTCCCAGGAGCAGGTGAACTAAATCGATAGACTTTCATCATGTCCCTTAGGGAATTCCAAGAAAGAAGCAACCCCACCTTCACAACAAATATGCCAAAAAGTGGCATTAGAGGAGAATTATTCACTAGAATTGGGTTCACTACAAACTCTATAACCACCCATCCTTTCCTGGCAGAACAACAGAGTTTGCAAAAGGATAGCAGATCTTCTCAAGAGCTTACACAAAAGCTAGTGGTTTGAGCAATGCATGTAAAAATGAGAGAATAAAGGATAAAAACCCATGCCAGAATAGTAATAACTAAAAAACCTTGTCAAAGAGAAAATATAATTATTAAAAATCCTCCTCCAAATCAAGATTCAATCATATCTCCCAATGTTAGTGGTACAAGTGTAGTGTCGAAAAAAGGATCCTTTGACATTTTATGCACTTGTTTGGGCCCTCCTTGTGAATTTTGGCTTAATGTTGCCTTGATTTAGTGTTGTAATGTGGATAACACATTCACATTAGGTCTTGGGACCTTGTGAACTAATGGAATTTAATGGTTCCTTGCAAAAGTGTTGTGAAGTGTTGTAACACACTTTCACACTTTTCTAGGGTTTTATCAATTTAAACAAATTTTTAATCATAATTAATCTTAACCTTGCCTTATTTGGAGTGTTGTAACACACTTTCACATTCCTCTAGGATTTTCATTAATAATTTGGCTTTCTTATGCTTTAATTGGCTCTATTTTGCATCCACAAGCCTCATTTATTGCATCTTTTTTAGGATAATCCCTACACAAATCAATAACCAATCATAATTTAGGTGTTCTTGGCTTGTGTGGCCCAAATTTAGTGTCTGGGACTCATTCGCCACCTTGGGAAAATGAGTCCCACCTAGGTCTTTTTGGCCCCGATGCAGGTTTCACACATTTCTAGACACTTTTGATGTCGGCTTGCAGTGTTGTAATTTTGAGAATTCTTGCATAATTAAGTATAAATACAAGGTTATTTCACTCATATTCTCACCTATCATTCAAGATATTTCACAAGAGCATTCAAAGGCATTTCAAGGGTAGATTATCAAGCATTTAAGAGCATTCTTCAATTTTCAATTATCACATCAAAGATTGCTTGCATCATGTTGTTTTAGAGCTAACAATTGTGATGTAGGATTTGTGTTTCAAGAAAGCGTTGCATTCAAGATCAATCAACATCAAACAAGAGTACAAGTCTACATCCATTGGATCCATTCCTTACATGTTTGCAACACCTTCTTGCTTTGGTTTGGTGAGTTGCAACATTGTTATTTGTTTATTCATCATTATCTTTTTCATATTTCATTCTATTTCAAGGTTTAATTACCAACAAGGGGTTTGACCAAGAAAAACCCCTATTCATTAACCCCCACAACATTTTTCCCTCTTCTTGTGTGTGATTTGCAGAGCTAGGTTGCAGATTTTCCAAGAAGCACAATTAGAGAGAAGTTTCCAAGTCCTTAAAAGTTTTCAAAGTTGTCATCAAGCCTTGGAGAAGCTTGGAGAAGACCTACAGGTGGTATTTTGTAGTTTCAGATCCAGAAACTAGTTAGGAAGAACAAGAGACTGAGAGGCACATAATCCACTTCAGATTTTCCAAAAAAGTAGAAGTGGACTAATTCAACACTATTGGAAAATGAGTCCCACTGTACAAGCCTGAACAAGATTTTTGCAGATCTAGATACCCTTTTGGTTGAGACCTGCTCCAATGCATTTTCTAGAAAATTGGATTGATTTGCCCTACCTAGCGTATGAGTCCTAGTCAACTTCAACAGTATATGTTTCAGTGATCTAGACCTCCATTCTGCCATCTTTAATTTTCCAGGTGCATATTTTTAGTTTCATAGCTTTTCATTATAGTTTGTTCATCTTTTTAGGTCATTTAGCATTTGTTTGCATATCACATTGTGTTTTCCAATTCATTATATTTTCCAAGTTCACACTTGGTGGTGAACCCCTCATTAGTTACCATTCAATCCCTAGAACCTTCCCTTTTCTAGATTTAAATCTCCTTTGCATTGAAATCTCAAGGGTTTGTTCTTGAGTGAAAGGTTGAAAAACTGGTCTTTCTCCTTTTAGGTCCAAAACCCTAGAAGCGAAAGAAAGGACCACACATTTTTTCTTCATTTCATTTTGGTGAACCTACATATAGAGCATCATATTTCTAATTTGGAGTGCATTTACACCCTAGATTTAGCTTGCATTAACATTGCATTAGGTTTTGCATTGTTTAATTTGCATTCTAGGGTTTCAAAATTTGCATTAGTGAAAAGCTCATTTAGCTTGCATTATCGCACTTAATTTAATTGAAAAATAATAAAATTGTACATTTGCATATTAGATTTGCATCAGAAAACATAAAAAGCATAAAATTCAATTCAAAATTTTTGAAAATTTTCAAAAAAAATAGTACCTGGACTCATTCGCCACCTTGGGAAAATTAGTCCCTTTGCATATTTTTCACTGCATTTTCTAGCGTTTACAATTTATTTTCTGAGTTTTTATTTGTTGTTGTTATCTCTCTGTTTCATTTTATAGATTTACTACTTCATTCAATTCATTGCATTTAGTATACATTCATTCACCTTGAGCATTGCTTAAAATAAAAATTGCATTTACAAGGTTGTTGCATAGTTTACCATATGAAATTTACTTCATGGATATGTGTTTTAACAAGCTTTGGATGTCATTAAAGTCCTTAGTGGATGTGTCAAGTTGTACCTTTGGAAATGACCCTAATGACATTGAACTCACTCATGCTCACTCAATTCCTAATGCATGGCCTCCTCGTGATGTTGACATGAGAAGATGATGACAACATGAATAAGTTCCTAAATGATTGTCTTGACAACCTTGAAGCTAATGCATCCTTTTATCCATCCATGAACCAACCAAATCCTCCTACCATACCACCTCTTGAGGTGTTTGGTTATTTACATGTTGAAACAAAACTTGAACCTAAGTTCCCTACAATAGGTGAACCTAGTTCCTCTAGACAAGCAAACACTCAACCATTTTATGATAACAAAGTAACAAACACTCCCATCAATCTTGAAGAAACATCTAGAAAAGGTTTCACAATCTTGAGCAAACAAGGATGTGACACAACAATTGAACATGAAATTCATCAACTCTTAGAAAAAAACCAACAGATGAAAACAAAAATGGGTTAGGATATCAAGATCCCTCTCATAACAACAAGCCTCCTAGAAAATATCTAAGGCTTTGAGATGATGGTATGGTGATCTTTGATTCCCCTCCAGATCTGAATGTCCTTCTTCCTAAAGAGAAACCAATCACTCATAACAATGACAAGGATGAGAGGATCACTTTAGGTCCTCCTCCTTCAATTAGAAAAAGGGGTGAATCTACCAAGTGCAAGAGGCCTTACAAGTTAGAAAAACAAAGAACTAATAACATTACCACCTATGCATAGATTGATACTATATCCTAAATATGCAAAATTTCCACATTGTTCCTATCATTGAGTTCTCAGAAACAATACCGATGAGTGTCATGCATTTCAGTTAGTATTGAAAAATTTTCACTTTGATGACAATGATTGCCATCGTGTGATTGCCTAGCTTAATATTGCTTCACCCCTTGTCATGTAATAGTTGTAGAATATTCTATTCTCACTATTACATGACCTTTCCCATCACCTACCTCGGCTCATTCTTGTCTTGCACTCAGTGGGGGAAAGAAATTGTTAGCCCTATCCTAGTAATGCATTTGTCATTGTCCCTTTGTTTAGTCATTCACCTTCCGCTTATATAGACTAAGATTGGGAGGCAGATGACTTGTTCATAGGTTGACTCGCATTTTCCTTACTAGTCTTTTGCATTTTCTCTTTCTTTTTCTTTTGTGTGATTGCATGTGCATGATGTGATCCCCCATGATGTTCTATTTGGTTTTCTCTCTCTCTCTCTTTGTGACATTCCTCTATTTGTACCTTCATTCTTCTCTATGTCATGCATTGCTTTCACTTTTCATCTTTATCTTTTTCATGTGTTTTCCTTTTGGGGATGATGCAAGGCATCGAGACATTCATGTCTCCTTCATGTTGATCCAAAGTCTTTCTTTTTCTTTTTCCTTTTCATTTCATCTTTATCTTTTTCTTGTGTTTTCCTTTTGGGGATGATGCAAGGCATCGAGGCATTCATGTCTCCTTCATGTTGACCCAAAGTCTTTCTCTTTTCTTTTTCTCTTGCATGATGCAGCTTTACTCAGAAACATATGACTTGGCATAGGGCTTTCCAAGTTGGCTCTCATGTCTTCTTTCTTGTTTGCATTTTTCATTTGCTACTTTAAAGTAATTTCTCATAGTATTGTGTTCAACAATTCCTTTAAAGTGGGGGAATACATTGGCATTATTCTTTTTCATTTTTCCTTTTCATGGTTCTTAGTGTTGCCTTATTACTTCATATGATGCATTTGTCACTTTGTGGATGACATTGGGTGTGATGTCCTTTAGGAGCGTGATCTCTCTTAGCATATTACATTCCTCTTAGTGGCTTGATGCGACACACTGCATCCCCTAAGTTGTGAATTTTCTATTCTTTGATTGGTCCTTTCTTGGAGACATTAGACACAATGTTCCCTAAGTTAAAGACCTTACATAAACTAAGCAAGACTCCTTTGAAAATTCTTTGCATTTTTCATTTTTCATTTGTTGTTATATGGCCACTGATGAGACCATAAATTGTCTCATATTTTATCAAAGAAAATCATCTATTTCTTCTTAATGCATTAGTGTTAAAGTGGATTTGAGTAATGATCGAAAGTTCTTTAGCTTGTTTAAAGTAGAACATAAAATAAATATTTGATTTATTTGTAGTAATTAAATGTGATCCAAATTGCCTCTAATATGTCTCCATGAAGTGTTTAAAATGATATAATGTAGATAAATGAGTTATTAAATAACTCATGGTAAGAAGAAGCTTCATAGACACTTGAAGTAGTTCAATTTTGAAAGCTTTAGAAGGCTTTGAAGAAATAATGAGCAGATGGAGAAGATTCCCAACACACTCCTACATTCATGCAAAATCATGGAGCATCTTTCATTCCTAAATTAATGGGATGAGTATTTGTTCATTTTGAGTTTTAAGATCTCTCACAGTTATTAAATTTCATGCTTCCTTCTTCCACCAAAGATTACTCAAGTTACCACACCACTCAAATGTTGTTGCATGATTATAGCAAGTTATTCATTCTAAGGATCAATGATTTGGTTGACTGAACTGAAGAATAATTCCTTCATTCACGTTCAACACTTGAAGACTTCCTAAAAATGAGGCACCAAGAAATTGTCAAAAAAGAAGTCTCAGTAAAACAACGATTTCTTCCTCATTTCTCAACGAAATTCAAAAATTTAAATATGCCTGCTAGGGTTTTGATTGAAGGTGTATGAGCTTTGCTAGGGTTTTGTGTTGTATGTGGTCATTCTTGGCCCCTCTTATGTCATATTATACTGTTAGCGCAGGAAAATCCTCTTTTCCTGTGTGTACAATCGCATTTAGTGTGGTTTTTTTTTGTTTTAATATGCCTTCAACTGGCTCTAACCTAGCAGTTCATGCTAGTGTTAGCTATTCGTCGGATTTTCTCAGTGGCTCCTCCTCCAAACAAACGTCCCTAGAAATTTTTTTCCAAAATTCTTTCACGAGGTAAGTGTTCTGATTCACCAACTGATGTGGTTTTGCCTTTACCAGATTTTGATACTTCTTGTCAATGGCTTGAACAACACACCCTTGTTTGGTATTTTGTTGGGAGAACTCCCCCTAAAAGTGTGCTTAAAGAGTGGGTCAGCAAGGCTTGGGTCCCTCATGGAGTCCGCCTTGACATGGTCCAAAATTTCACTAAGGGTTTCTTTTTTTTCTGCTTTGCGGAAGTCAATCATGTTCAGGCTATCTTAGCCTATGGTCCCTGGTATGTTCGGTATTCTTTGTTAGTTTTCTAGGCATGGACCCGGGACTTTGTTGTCTCAGATGACACCAAGCTATGGGTTCTGGTCTGGATTGAATTTCTTGGTTTACCCTTGCCCTGTGTTCCTTTCTTGAATCATATAGCTTCCTCATTGGGGAGGGTTATTTGCATTGAACCAGATAGGTTCTTTCAGGCATGATCCCAAAAGAGGGTTTGTGTGGAAATGGACCTTTCCAAAGATTTGAAAGGCTCCATTGATATCCAAATTGGAGCTCTCTGGCATACCCAGAAGGCCACATATTTTAATCTACCCAACAAGTGTTATAGGTGTCAGTCCACAGACCACAAGATCAAGGACTACCCTTTGGAAGTGCCGCGTACACCTTCTCTGCCACGAGATGTTGAAAAGCCTCATCCAGTGGATGCCTTTGCTGCCAAACCTGATGCAAAATGGACTACGGTTACAAACTGCAAGAATAAGTCCACTGGTTTTGGGTCAGCCCCCAAGGTCTCTAAACCAGTGAAAGATGTTTCAAACCCTTCATTGAAGGGGAAGGAAGCTCCTGTTGGAGCTGATGATGTTTCTTAGCAGCCTAGGCCAAAGGCTATGCCTCAGCCTACTGCTATCATGTTAACTCAGTCAAATGTTTCTTCTCTCGTGATAGGAGCTCAAAGGAGGTCTTGCAACCCTTCTCCTCCTAGGGAAGAAGGGGAATATGTTCAAGAAAATCAGAAGTTTTCCTGTCCTTCCATCTAGATTGGGTCAGTTCCGCAAGAATTTTTGCAGAATCGTTTCTCTTCTCTGAATGAAGAGGAACCGGGTTTAGAAAATATGGAAGATTTCCATTCATGAATTTCCTCTCATGGAATGTTCGAGGTCTAACAAACCTCTCCAGGAATTATTTTGTTAGGGATACCTTGTGTAAGTATTTTGGTATTGAAGTGCTTTATCTGCAAGAAGTTAAAATTTCTGGTTTTTTTCTTGTTGCAGCTTGTCGCTCTATTTGTCCAGCCAATAAAATGTTTTGTACTGCTCATGATGTTGGGCATGGTGGAGCTGTCACCCTTTTTTCCCCACAGTGGCACTCTTGTGTGGTCGACCACGGGTCTGATCCCACTCATCAGCTCGTCTGGATCCTTCTCAACATTGATAATCATTCCTTTGGGATTATTAATGTCTATGCTTCTAATGATGTTGTGGAATGCTCTTTGCTCTGGTGTTGGATTGTTGATTCATTTCTAGTTGCTACCTAGTTAGTGTTTGGGGATTTCAATAAGGTTGAGATGACATATTACAAAGATGACACCTTTCCATTCAGATGGACAGTTGGCAAAAGGGAGGTGTTGTTTTACATGTGCAATAAATTGGGGCTCTTTGATCCCAATATTGGTTTCTGCCATTCTCATTCTCTCTGGCACACTTGGTGTAATTACAGAGCCGGTTCTAACAAAATATTTAAGTTCCTTGATCGTGCCATAATCTCGACTCAATATTTTTTCTCTTTTGACAACTCTTCTCTCCCGATTAAGTCGTTAGTGGATGTGACTTTACAGTCAGACCACTTCCCCATTTATTTTCGCATTGAATGGGAGACTCGACAGCCTCACACATGTAAAACTCATTTTTTTTAAACACGTCTTTACTCTACCACAAGCCTATCTTGGCCCACATTCACAGAGTCTCAAATCTGGAGTGTAGGCCAACTCATCATACAGGCTGGATTACTTGGTGGAATGATGCTATCACTCGTACGGCTAGATTTTTGCGCATTTATGGGCGCTAGCTGGCTATCTTTCACCGGTGGTCTTATGAGGCTACCACCACTGACCTCCACTCAGCTACTAAGGCTTTGGTGACCAACCCTTTTTCTCCATCATTGCAAGTCAAGGTGGCAGAATTAAGGCACAAAAAGCAAGTTGCAGACAATTATGTTGCTAGAGGTACACAAATCAAAGCCCATTTACATTGGTTAAAAGTTGGTGATCGTGCCTCCAAAGAGTTATTTTTTGGCTCTGCATGTCAGGCACTCATCCCTAGGAATCAAAAAAATTAAAGATGGTGTTTAGGTGATTTATGAGCTTCCTAACATTCTTCAGGCCTTTGTGCGTCATTATGAGCAAGTTTTCACTGCACAAGAATCCACGCCTGTGCGACATCAAGCCCTTCAGGATTGCCTTGTTGTGGTGCCAAATAGGCTTTCTTTAGCCCAATTTTTTTTGTTAACAATTGATGATCTCAAAGAGGCTGTCCATTCCATGGATGATGACAAAGCCCCGAGGGTTGATGGGTTCCCTTGCAAATTCTACAATGCCCTATGGAGCTGTATTGGGCAAGATTTGCATCATGTTTACTTAGAGGCTTTTCATGCTAATTCTCCAGGTAACTTAATTAACAAAGGTAATATAAAATTTATACCTAAGTCTAGTGACCTAGAAGACATTTGCAACTAGAGACCTATCACGCTTCTCAATGTCTCCTACAAGATCATCACCAAGGCTTTGGCTCTGAAGATCCGCCATCTTTTACCTCAGATTGTGCGCCCAGAGAAAACTGGGTTTATCAAATCTAGGTTTATTCTAGATAATATTATTTTTGTTTGGGAAGGCATGGAATGGGCTAGGCGTTCAAACCAGAAAGCCAAGTTTATCAAAATTGACTTTGCCAAGGCCTATGACTGTATTAAATGGCCTTTTATTCTTGCTATGCTACAAGCTTTGGGTTTTGGGCCCAACTTCATTCAGTTAGTTCAAATGCTCTTTACGGATGCCTCAACATGCATCACCATTAATGGTCGTCAATTCTCTTCCTTTGGACTCTTTCATTCCATTCGAAAAGGGTGCCTGCTTGCCCCCTCTTTGTATGTGCTTGTTGTTGAGGGATTTGGTTACCTCCTAGCCAACACAGTTTCCCAGCAACGTTTCAAGGGAATCTCTCTACCCAACTCTCAGGCTCAGCTAGTTAATGGCCATTTTGCAGATGACTCCTTCCTCACTCTTCTGGAAGAAGAAGATTCAATTATTGCGGCCCTGGAGTTCCTTAATATCTTTTGTCTTGCTTCTAGTTCTGCCATTCAGTGGCACAAAAATTTATGCTACAGACAGTCTATATTGCCTTCTTCTCCTTGGTTGTAGCAATATGGTTGGAAGTGGATTGGGCCAGGAGAGATTTTTTGGTTTCTGGGCATTCCCTTTGCTTTTTAGGTGTCCCTAACCAAACTTTGGCAAGCTGAGCTCTCTAGGGTCGAGCAAACGCTTGCTTATTGGATTACCAAGCCCCTCTCTCTGGTGGAGAAATTGCATGTGTGCTCCAAATTTCTAACGGCCACCAACGTCTACTATTCATCCTGTCGGGCCCCTTCCAAAGCTACCTATAGAAAGCTTGAAAAATTGCTTCGAGACTTTCTTTGGGTCTCCTCTGAGTCCCACAGAGGGTTTCACTGTGTGGCTTGGGAATTTTTTTGCCCCCCTAGAGATTCTGGAGGACTTGGGTTGTTGTCCACTCAACGGTAAGGGACTACTTTATGTGTTGAATGGATTATCTATGCCCTTCCTAGGGATGAGGCCTAGAAAATTCTTCTTAGGCATGGTATTCAATCTGGCTTCCCTATCCATAGACCTTCCTGGAAGGGGATTGGCTTTCAAACCCTTCTGTTCATGGAAGAACTAGTCTATATTGTTGTGAATTTTGTGGCCAAAAGTATCTAGCAAGCCTGGGAGGGTTTCAAAACCCTGGCTTCGTTGGGTTGGCTCTAGTTTTCGAGATGGGCTCTCTCTCAACTAGTAGAATATTTGGTGGTCACCTCTTTTTGCTTGTAATGTTCAGCCATTGGTTAAGTCACCTTGGATTAAGGCACTCAGATTCCACAAGAAGGGTATCTAGACCCTACAACAATTATTTCATAGACTCACCATGCGTATCATGTCGTGGGAAGATTTTTGTGCCTAAAATATGCTTCATAACCAGGACCATGCTACTTATGATGGTCTGGTGAATGTTATTCCTATAGAAATGCTTCATAAGGTTGGAATTTGTGGGACCAAACCTTGGTGGAAAGACTGGAAGTGGTATATAGACACCCCTTTCAGGAACTACAAGTCTTGGCTTGGTTACTAATGGCTTTCACCACACTTTCCTATGATTCAAAGTTTGAACCAGAGGTGGCTTCTTCAATCTCCCACTCATGTCTAGCATAAAATATTTGTTGCCACTTGGTCTGCAAGTGTTGAGCCAAAACTTTCCCACTTTTCTTGGTGTATTCTTTTCCAAGGCTTGCCTATGGGTCCTCGGCTTGTTCACCTAGGGGTCCAAGACCCTCGTTGCCCTTTTTGTGAGAAAGCTAAGAATTTTAAGCATCTTTTCTGGTTTTTTCCCAGAGCTCACTATCTTTGGACTTGGATTCATGATTCTTTTTGGCCCTTTAGGCCAGATCCTTTCTCCTGGCATATGGTTCTACTGGGAGATTCTCCTAGATTTCTTACAAAGTTCACCCAACTTTGGCACACTTTCAAGGTGGAAATTCTCTTCAATATCTGGAAAGACATAAATGCTTGCATATTTTCACATACTCAAATGGATGTTCATGTATCTTTGTATGCTAAAGCTATTATTTTTTCTAATGTTCTTTTATAGGTTCAGGTGCAAGCTAACTAAGTTGCACTTGAAGTTGCTCACCTTCAAGTTTTGTTGGATCACTAGGGTAATGCCCTGTGTACTGTTGCTTGGGTCCCCACTTCGCCCACCTCTTTCTACAGTCAGTCGCCCTTGAGGGGCCAACAGTGGAGTGGCTCTGTGCATCCCCTCTCCTATCCTCTGCTTTGGCAGGATTCTCACACTCCTTGGCGAGTCAATTCTCCTCCGCTGTGGGCTAGCCAAGGGTGGCCTTCTGGCAATGCTTTAGGGAGCGGTGGTGGTGGTTTTCGATGGCCCTTTGATGACCCTCCTGCTTCTAGATCTGGTTGGCCAGATACTGGTAAGATTTTTCCATGTTTGGCACTTGCAATCTCACCCTGATGTGAGGATAAAGGTAAAGAGAAGGAAAAAGATGAACTAATGATGGTTGGGGTCCTCCTCCTGACGTCACTCCAGACTCCGCTGATGTATGGGGGAAGAATATGGATGATAGAGACCCTCCTAGCTCTTTTGGAACTACTCTAGCCACTTAATGGCCTTTTTTATTTGTTTTGTAATCTTGGACTTCTAGGCTCACCGCATGTGATCTTTTGGTTTTTCTGGGCGCTACCCATATGACTCTCAGGGTGTGTCTTTTTACCACCTATTTTTTTTATGAATATGTATCTTTATCTTAATTTAATATAAATAGCTGCCTATTCATAAAAAAAAATCAAAATGATCTGGAAAGTAGATTTGAAGGGATAAAAACCCTTTTGAGCATTTGGCGTGATTTGTAGCAGGGAGGGAGCAACACATGTCAGAAAATGACTGAGACAAAAGTGGTGTGATGGAGGAAGACAACAATTTTCTTAAAGTTTTGTAAACAACCCCTCAAAAATAGGATCTTAGATCCACATTCTTAGTGGATTGGTTGGATAGATATATAGAATATAAATTTTATAAATACAATGTAATCATTTGATCAAAGGGAGGGGATTAGAAAGGCTTGTTTCAGCCTGAGGAAATAGGATAGATCTAGTTTCATTTTCCAACAATGTAATTCTATATTTCTAGATTAAATTTGAATCCAAGAAAGCTTTTCATTTCCATAAATTGTGAAGTAGTTTAGTCTTTTCAATTCATGTAAGTGTGCCTCAGATTAAAGTTCCCTTTCATGCAAATTTCATTTCATGCAAATAGGATTTATTTTTGCAAATAGAATAGACTGTCAAAAAAAAAAAATACTTTCTCTCTTGCAGACAACCATGGACACCGCCTTGGATTGATAAATTAAATGATGAGGGTTACAATGACCCCATCAGCCACCTTGCATAATATAGCTTGCATGCCTGTGGAGCCATCCTATTTCTTCATGAGCTCCAAGAATATGAAGTTTTTCTTGCCTCATGAAGCTCAAAAATCATTTTTGTGTGGTTCCTTATTAAAATTATTAGGAGGTACAACTTTGGTATGGTTGAGCGGGAAGCCCAATCCGGGGCATGACTTTCCCCATAGCCACTTGTGTGTGTGTGAGTGCATACCAACCATGAGTGTATGTTTCCCACCTTTTAGGACTTCTCACCCGGTGGACAATGAGGAGTTTCGTCACCTTAGGGTGAGTATGTGTTTTCTGGACAAACAACCTAGATTTTATCTACATTGAGATGGAAAAATAGTTGAATCTTGCTTCGATTCTTTTATTTATTTACTTTTATCTTTTTCATCTTTGGTAGTGTATGATTGGCCTTGTCACTATTCTTTATATCATATTCATGTGTGTTCCTTCATGCTTCTGTTGGTTTGCCATGGGATCTTGGTACTGGGGGCTTGATCACCCCTCTTAATTATTTTCATCTCATCTTGCTAGCATTGATTCATTGGAACCCCTCTTCGTGCGTGTGTGTCTACTTTAGTGTGAGTTTGAAGCAGGTTCATCCTCTCACTAAAGTGGGGGCTAAATGTAGTGTCAAAAAGGATCTTTTGACATTTTTTGCACTTTTTTGGGTCGTGCTTGTGGATTTTGGCTTAATGTTGCCTTGATTTAGTGTTGTAATGTGGATAACATATTCACATTAGGTCTTGGGCCCTTGTGAACTAATGGAATTTAATGGTGCTTTGCAAAAGTGTTGTTAAGTGTTGTAACACACTTTCACATGTTTCTAGGGTTTTATCAATTTAAACATAATTTTAATCATAATTAATCTTAACCATGACTTATTTGGAGTGTTGAAAATTGTTGTAACATGCTTTCACATTCCTCTAGGCTTGTAATTAATAATTTAGCTTTCTTATGCTTTAATTGGCCCAATTTTGTATCCACAAGCCTCATTTATTGCATCTTTTTGAGGATAATCTTGACACCAATTAGTAACCAATCATAATTTAGGTGTTCCTAGCTTGTGTGGCCTAGATTTAATGTCTAAGACTCATTTTCCACCTTGGGTGAATGAGTCCCACCTAGGTCTTTTTGGCCCCGATATAGGTTTCACACATTTCTAGACACTTTTGATTTTTTGCCCCATACATTATGTGTGATGGGACTCATTCACCACCTTGGGCGAATGAGTACCATGTGACCTAAATTCAAATTTAAATCAAATTTCTAGCAGGATTTTATTCTCCTAGATCTGATGTCATCTTGTAGTGTTGCAATTTTGGGAATTCTTGCATAATTAAGTATAAATACAAGGTTCTTTCACTCGTATTCTCACCTAGCATTCAAGAGAGTTCACAAGAGAATTTGAGCATTCACAAGAGCATTCAAAGGAATTTCAAGGGCATATTATCAATCATTTAAGAGCATTCTTCAATTGTCAATCATCATGTCAAATATTGCTTGCATCATGTTGTTTTAGAGCTAACAATTATGATGTAGGATTTGTGTTTCAAGCAAGCATTGCATTCAAGATCAATAAATATCAAACAAGAGTCCAAGTCTACATCCAGTGAAGCCATTCCTTACATGTTTGTAGCACCTTATTGCTAGGTTTTGGTGAGTTTCAACATTGTTATTTGTTCATTCATCATTCTCTTTTCATAATTCATTCTATTTCAAGGTTTAATTACCAAAAAGGAGTTTGACCAAGGAAAGCCCCTATTCACTAACCCCCACAACATTTTCCCCTCTTCTTGTGTGTGATTTACAGAGCAAGGTTGTGGATTTTCTAAGAATCAAATTTGGAGAGAAGTTGCCAAGTCCTTAAAAATTTTCAAAGTTGTCATCAAGCCTCAAAGAAGCTTGGAGAAGACCTATGGGTGGTATTTTACAATTTCGGATCTGAAAACCAGTCAGGAAGAACAAAGTTGACCAAGAGGCACAAAATCCACTTCAGAATTTCTAGAAAAGTAGAATTGGAATGATTCACCACTATTGGCGAATGAGTTCCACTGTACAGTCTTTAATAGGATTTTTGCATATTTAGATACCTTTTTGGCCAAAACCTGCTCCTGTGTATTTTCTAGAAAATTGGACTAATTCGCCCAACCTAACATATGAGTCCCAGTGAACTTCAACATCATATTTTTCAATGATCTAAACCTCCATTATACCATCTTTAGTTTTCCAGGTGCACATTTTCAGTTTCATAGCTTTTCATTACAATTTGTTCATCTTTTTAGGTCATTTAGCATTTGTTTGCATATCACATTGTGTTTTCCAATTCATTATCTTTTCCAAGTTCACACTTGGTGGTGAAACCCTCATTAGTTACCATTCAATCCCTAGAACCTTCCCTTTGCCATATTTCAATCTTGTTTGCATTGAAATCTCAAGGGTTTTTTCTTGAGTGAAAGGTTGAAAAGTTGGTCTTTCTCCTTTTAGGTCCAAAACCCTAGAAGTGAAAGAAAGGACCACACATTTTTTCTTCATTTCAACAAGTAATTTTTTTTTCCTTTTGCCAGCAATCGCAATCAGAAGAAAACTTAAATTGAAAACTTTGTATATAGGTTAGATTGTTGTACAAGTCTTGTCCTACTATATGAAGACGACAACTCCTTTTTCACACTTTCATTGACCTCATACAAGTGTCCTGTAGACCTTATCTAAATTTTGATTGACTTATGAGAAGAGAATTTTCCAACAAAAGAGACTCTTGATATAATTTTTTAATGATGAGATAAGAACAAGAGAACAATTTTCTAACCAAGAGAAGGTACTACAAATATTCAATAATATTGATTTAAGACCACTGAATTGATCTAACCAAGCCATTGATGTATAATCAACATTTAATATTTTCTCATGATCTAAGGTTTGTTATTGAATCATTTGTAAAATTAATATTTATTTAGACAACTGAAAAAATATAAAAGAGTTGGAAAAATTTGAGCTTGAAGGTAATATAATCTCTTTTTTTTTAATTTCTTCTTTTCATTTCATGGTTTTCAATCTCCAAGAATATTTTTATTTCTCCTCAAGCATATAGCTAATATATATTATCTCAATTTGTGATTTGTTTCATATTTTTAATGTCTTGTTGATGGTAAGAATCTCTATGTGGTCAACAATATTCATATTAGTTGTGTGAATGCATCGCTAATGTATGTTAATATTCAAGTAGTGAATCTAGGGGTTTATACAACTCATTTTCCCTTTGGAGTTTGCAACTTCCTAGATATTGGTTTTTTATTCTTAGGGGAAATGAGTGTTAGAATTGTGAAACAAGCACGAAACCACGAGCCAAGGGATCAAACAACAAACAAATACACCTTCCACGCAAGAGATCTGCAAACAATATATGCAATATTCCTCAACATGAAAAAGCTACAGAAGCAAGAGACTATCAAAAGATATGAAAGCTCGAGTCAATAACTACAATGAGGGTTGACTGCTTATAAGAGAAAAACCCTAAATGAGAAAGGTATCATATCATGAAAATTCTCAACATCACATGAGATGAGACAGAATGATCTAATGTTAGTTCAACTAATAAAAGCATAAAAACACTGCTAAGTTTAGCTTAAGTGCATGAGAATAAATTAGACTAATAATGTTAAAGAGTAATCAATTATTAGCTAATGCATGATTACTCTAACAATGAGAACATGTTTTTTCTAACAAATTTTTCTATTCACTAAATGATGGATGGAATATTGAAAAATAGGCTTGGATTCTCTAATCCATTATAAGTTTTGTATTCTTTGAAATATAATCAAGATAGGATTAGTTTAAAGACTTAAACTTGTAATTTTTTGTTATAACTTGGTAAAATTGTAATGCTACTTTTCTTTGAATATAAAATTAATTAGATTAATATATTGCGTTAATTTTGTATCGTAGTAGATTTTTTTGTGTTATTATTAATGTTTAAATATTATAAACTATATTTATAATATAGATACAAATGAACTTGAAAATTTATTTCAATATTAATTATCTTAAGACTTAAACACATTAAGAATGCCATCATTAACATATAAATTAGTGCCTAATAATATGAATATGATAAAAAATGAACAAACAACATCTTTAAAGTATTTAATTACATCAATTCCATCTCAATTTATTTATAATTATAAATATTTTTAAATAATAATAATTTAGTACTTGTAGGAAGATTTCATTGGTATTGTCCTTCATAACTATGACACACGCTGGAGAACCTATGTAAAAACATAGTACATGTGCCTACTTGCATTAAAGAATATGTGCTAGTGATAGGTTTAAGAAACCCACCTAAAAATATAAAATATTGGAAACTATTCAGTTTCAAAAATAATATTAATTTTTATTGGTGAATCTTATTTTTAAAATATTAATTATATTGGTGATTTTTTAAACCACTAGAAATTTGTAGAAAATATTGGTGAATCTTGATGAAAAATAGGTAAATGCATTAAATACCATGGTGAATCCTTCTTTAAGAAAATAACTAAATTCCTATGGAAAAGTAAGGGCCTAAGAGTGGTAGTGATTGACTAGTTTAAAGTGTAGCACTCATGTCTATAATTCCTTAATATTTTAAATGAAACATTGAATATTACCCTAATCATTAGATTATAAATCTTCAATGAACCAAATATAATTTCAAGCTCAATGGGCACTAAAGCTGTGTGGATACATTTTAACCCATGGAATACAATCTCAACCATTATATTATAAATAAAATAAATGGTGGTGATTAAAAATTGGTGATATGGCCCTATAGTCACCAATAATTATATGATTTTATTACCAATTTTATTTTATTTTTTAATATAACTTATTAAATTTAAGCAAATTTGATCTATTCAGGTATCGAATATTGTGGTAAATTTTTGAGTTTAAAATTTTAATAAAATAAATGATCTAGCAATTTCAATTCGTAATTTCAACTATTAGCCAACAACTATTAGCCAATTGGTGAATATTTGCCACTAAAAACATCATTGATGTGTGCCTACTCACATCATGAATACTCACACAAAATCCCTAGCCAAAACAATCTTAGGTGTACTTTGTACCCCAAGTTGGACATATTGTGTGTGCCCCTTCTCTAATGCCCATAGCCCACCAAACCACCTTCTTCTTCCTTGAGTGATCTCTGTGCCCTTTCTAGGTCTCACATAAATATTTTATATAACTGTTAAGGGGTAGTTTCTAAACCATCACACCCTTTCACAATGGTTGTCTTTTCTTCTAATAAGAGGGGTAAATGCTTTTGACCCAGAGCTATGAACTGGCGAGGTCACAAGCGGGGGACCTCATCCCAAATATAAATTCTCAACAATTACACCATAATGGGGTTTGAACCTTGATGGAAAGAATAACAACACAACAACTTAACCATCACATCATGCCACTATTGGCCACAATGGTTGTCTTTAATAACTATTTAATAAATACTTTTACTTCTCATTTTTAAAAGAATTTTTATAATTACTCTTCATTAATCTCCATTTTAACCAAAGGACCATGTTATCCATTATTTTCTATCTCCCTTAAATGTTGTCATAACTTTCTTTTCACTTTGAAAAAAAAAATCATAACCAAATCTAATCATTGCAAGTGAATTCATTTCTAGTTTTGAATTTAAAAGTAAATTTTCATAGTAACAAATGTTTAGATCAATTTGTGCTTGCATTGTTAAATGTAAAATGCTAATTTTTGTGCAACTAACCCATTGAATGTTTGAACAACTTTAGAGAAACACCATAGGCCCTTTTATTTGGAACAACAATAAACAAGTCATTGAATCATCCTACAAATAGCCAAGACCTAGTTACATAGACCTTAGGGTTAGTAATTTTCTTTGAAGAGATTGATCACCTTTTACAAGAGGTGAATTATGTGTTGCATTTCACTTGAATTGTTGAATGTGTCAAAAAGACTATTAATATGAATGACCTAGAATAATGAAGCAAAAAAGTTGATATAAGAAATAATTATTTGATCACAAAAAAATGTAATAAATATGAATTATACAAAAATTACGCTGATATAAATAATATATAATAAATATTTAAAAATGTGTAACAAAATAAGATATACTTGAATATGTAAAAATCTCTAGCAAAATTATATATTTATCGATACATAATTGTATCAAACCATTGTCGACTCTTGGTCTACTGGTGATGTTGAAAGGTTCAGAATGAGCCCACCAGGGATCAAGTCTTGCTGAGTGCAAAGCCCTGACGCCTAAAAAGGGATGAGGCCAGGATCGTGCCCCGACGGATTTTGACAGAATGGATACCCCTCAGACCTTGGCTCTAAGCTAAAGGAGTTCCCCTCAGAGATATCTCCAAATCGAACTAAATCCATGAAACATCCTCATTGATATTAAATTTCAGGGCTGGCCGTCATCCTTTGGTGAAATCTTCTAGTTTACTAAAAGGCGTGAGCAAAATAGTGGTAACAACGAGGACGGCAGTATATTAAAATGATAAGACATTTACAGTACTTAAACAATCTCTGAAACAAAGAATGTGAACTTAAGTAGCAATCCCAATGATTTTGTTATACACAATTCTTTCGAAAATTGTAATTCTAGGGTTTCAAAAGTTAAGATGTCAGAGACATCATTACTATCAGTATAGATATGACAAGCGACATTAGATTTGTTGGCAAGTTTGACCTATTCTTTGGCAGAAGGAATTGTGCAGGAGCAGAGTTACAAAAAAAAGAGTCAAGTTGTATGTTTTGGCAGAGAAAATGTGGTTGGTATTAGAGCTTATAACGCATGTCTTTGAGTCTGCGAAAATGGCGAAAGTTTTGCAGGATCCATCTGCTTTGTTTATTGCACTTCTCACAATCTTAGCCGTTTGCTTTTACGCCCACGTGATGACCAACTTCCATTCGGCTGACAACAATATGAAGCGTGATTTCACAGGGACAGAGCCGTCAGTTGCTTAGTGCATGCGCTTCATCCATACACACCAATCAAACAACGTTTTTTCAATGGAATAATTGTAAAATATCAATGTCAAGACTGTAGAACTGGTTTTTTATTCTAAGAAAAAGTTGATAAAAGCTTCTGGGATTGACGGCTCTAGCCAGTGATGCCACAAAATAGAGGAAAAGGAACCCATCTTTATGATTCTAACATGGTAGCTGATTTAAGAGATGATTCACACTAGATTAAAAGGAGGAAAATATCATATGAAAAATAATATGATGGAGAAGAATACTACGAGAATGGTCCCATGGTTGATTATAATTAGGTATTTTAATTTAAAGAGCAGGATGCAAAATTTAAGAAACATTGACAGTTCACTTGAAAGTGTGCTAGGAGATAATGTCTTTCAAGAACTATTCACTCTTTTCTTTGATAAAGTTGTAATTGACTTGGAACATCAATGAATATTATGAATTTCAAAATATTAATCATGTATCTCAACACTCTTTTGTAAATTTATAGTTTATTTCTAGGGTTTAACATGCATCTAGAGAGATAATTTATAGAATATATTATTTGGTCAGATATTTGTAAAATAAATGAGGCTCCAAATTGATTATCTATAAAGGGATTTATTTGTGTTACAATTATTTGTAATCAACCGGGTCATGAATTTTTCAACCAACACCTTTGTCTATGTTGTTTGAGATACAAATAACGATTAGCTATGGTCCATTCCTCCAAGCTAATAAAATAGTGTACTAAGTTGAGATTTCTTATAATGAAATAATTATGTAGATATTATATTTCCACTAAACTCAATGCATCGGTATGATTATTGATCACAAGATCATCAATGTGAATGATCATGATGAAAATATCTCCATCTATTATTCTATTATTCTAATCCACATATTGTAATCCAAAAGTGTTCATACAAACTATGTATGTGGAAGTGTCCAAAAAATTTGATATATCATGTATGAGTTTCTTTCTTCAACTAGTATTGTTTTTTTGAGTAATGAACACACTTTTACAATCTTTTCTATTAACATCAAGTCCATTGGATTGTTTCATGTTGAATTTTTCATGTGGGGATCCCTATTTAGAACTACACTTTCCACATCCATTTTGTATATTTCCATCTAAATTCCACTACAAGACATTACACAATTCTAATGGTGGTTTTCATTTTCTTTGTTGGTGATCTCCTTGTAGTCAAATCCTTCTATTTGAGTGTAACCTTTAATGAATAAATGAGATTTGTGATTTTCAATGGTATTATCTAATTTGTGTTTTATTTGAAACATACATTTACGTCCTCCAAGCATCCAAGACTCTTAGGCATGATTAAATCATATTAGAATGTATGCCAGATTTTTAGGTTTCCTCCAAGCATCCAGGATTTTTATGCATGAGTGAATCATAATAGAATTTTATTGGTTGAGACTATCCTTTCATCTAAGATCCTCATTAATACAATTTTTTCTATGAAATCAATGATAATATTCATCAATTCCTAATTCAACTTTTCTTGGGATGATTTTTTTGATTGCTCTATGTACTATGCCATTTTCAATCATTTTACTCATGTTGAGTTGTAATTTAAATTATTTTTAATAGGTTTTCTTTTCTTCCATTCACTTTCACCAACTTTAAATATTGGTTGATAATTAGGATTGGCTTCTCATGAGGATTATCCACTTATTTGTCTCTTTCCTCAAACAATTTTTGAAATTTTTGAGTATGTTTATAATTACCTTCCATATGGAGAATCATCAATGGATTTATATATTGAGTTGTGAAATTAACCCCATGACAACACAATAAGAAGGAAATCAAAATAGTACAATATACAACATACACATACTAAGTAATGATTCAAGAAATTTTACATATTTGAAGAGATAATATGATATTTTTGTTCATATATTCATACCATATAATCTTCATCTAATAAACAATATTTACTACACACATAGATATATACATTCCAAATTCTTAAGTAGAATATATTCCTATCTTCATTCTATCTTTATTCTTCTCTATTCTTTCTTGTGATAAGGTTGGATTCTCATATAGCCTTCTATTATCATAACTTTCTATATGACCTCATTTCATTATTTCTTAATCCTATGGCACCCCATTAGATGTTATTCTATGATCTTCTCATGACTATTAGTTTATTCTATTTCTAGTTCATAACTAGGCATCATCCTCCCCAAGCCTAAAATATTATCTTTTCATCAATATAATTCTTCTAAACAAAATGAATATATGTTATTGTCAAAATATTTGTCAAAGTTTAGGATCATGATAATATATGTCTATAATATATATTGATCTAATCATATGCATTGTCCTAGATAGCATTTTATGTTGGATTCATTGTGTCTAAATTGAAAGCTCATAATACAATCTTTTTGTAGTAACTTTCCCATTTTATGTTTGATTCATTGATGGTAACTTTCCCACTTTCTTTGAAATCCAAAAGTTTGATAAGTACAAAGGCAATGGATACCCTAAAAACATGCCAAATATTTTTATATGGCATGCCAAGACCTATAGCAACATGTATCTTGTGTGACTTTTCTCAATGTTTGGGAGGCTAATATTTTGAATGGTTCATGCATCTCCCTCAAGGATCCATTACATTGCCAATATAATTGAGAAATTTTTCACCCAATTTTTTATATAATGTTAATAAAAAAAATTGTCATTATAGATATTTAAAATGCAAATTAATGTAATGGAAAATTTTTCACAACCTTCCTACAATGGTGGAGAAGTATTACTAGTTTCTTCCCTTGATCTATACCAAAATAATAAGTCATTGCCATTTTCATCCAAAACCTCAATCAAGAAACAAAACTCCATTTAAAATTCTATTGTGCATCTACATTTGATTAAATCACTAAAAAGAGGTTCATTATACAAAATAATCTCATCACAAAATTTTTAGTTAAAATTTACAATAAACAAAAAGATAGTAACAAATAAAGAAATAAAAAGCCTAAATTATGGGCCAAAAATAAAAATATTTTCAATGATGGGATGACTAACTCTAATCATTTCCAAAACACTCAAAACAAACACATAACTACTCTACCATCTAGAAAACTAGTTAGAGCATATCATTGTACTACAAGATAGCATAAGTGCATGGGTGGTCAAGGCTAATGTGGCCCATAAGACCATAACAAGAAGTTTAAAATAAAATGAAGATATGCATGAAGATGAGCTTTTGGTGAATCAATTCAAGACCCTTCAAGAGGACATGAAGGATGCTCCCATACTTGATCTTTAGGGTCTAATTTTGTGACTATATTAATGTATTTCTAATCATAGTATTGTTATGTTTCTCTTAGCCTTTATCAAGGATATTTCTTTTGGGATATTATAAGTAAATTTATTTTCTTGAACGTAAAGAGATGAGGCCCTTTTAAAACCTCTTTTTATTTTTAATAAAAAACACATTAGAAAGAAAAATTTAATATGCCTATCACATTAAGGTAACATATTTTTTATCTTTTGAGTCAACTAGGGAAAATGTTAGGGTGAAAATTGTATATCTTGCACTTTTCCCATTTATTTTTAAATCATCTTGACTTGCTTTTTTTGAGTTTAAATATTTATATTTCTTCTAAAAGTTGGACACTTTCTTAAGATTTGACTGATTTGAGCCCAACGACCCCAAGGAGCTCACTGGTAGATTTTGACCCATTTTTCGACGACCCAGACCAAAATTTTGATGTTTCAAATGTTGTCAAAATTCTGACCCAATAATAGCGACAAAAAGTTGTCGAAATTCTGACGGACGGTCGTCAAAAAATGGGTCAAAATCTACCAGTGGCTAGATGCAACCTATAGTTTACCAATCCAATGTTATGTGTTGATTATGTGAGTGTGTAAATGAGCCTAGTTCACAATAATAATTGCATTTTGAACCCCTAAAAATTTTAAATAACATTTGAAATTGGCCTATGCCAACTTTTGTCCAAATACTCATTAGTTATTGACTTAGGCACGAAATGTTCAAATTGCAAGCTAGGATGTTATGTAAATGACCCAAACCTAATTCATTACAATCATATAGTTCTAGGACATATAGAATTATCTTATGACATCAATACTTGCATAATGATAGCATGACATCTTGATAGTTATATATGACTAGTCATATTGCATGATTATTTTGTGTATCTTCACTCATATAAAATAAAATAAAATTGGATCTAAGGGCTTGAAAAAGGAGAAATTATTTACTAAGTAAGATCCCAAAAGTGTTAATCAACACTACTACTCATTTATGATAGGTCCAAACAATGAGATAAAAATTTATTTACAAGTATATATGAGTTACATTCTACTTAGTCAAATTTGTGTACATATACATAGATACGAAGAGATCATTTCTACATTTGCAAAAATGAACAAAAACATTCCTTTTTTTATTTAAAAATATTCATTTGATAATTATATACATTGATTCATAAACATATCACATAAAATATAAATTATAATTAAACCAATACTAAATCTAAAACTAACCACTAATTTTTAATTTAAATACATTTAATTAAACATTTATTGATTATTACGATATTAACTCACTAACCTTTTTTAATCAATAATATAAATATGTTTATATTCCTTACAAATATAGACAACCACAATGATTGAATGTTTTGTCTTATAGTTGTTAGATTTATTTAGTCCATCTCTAACAAGTATTTATTTTGCATATTTATATAATTTCTTCATTATTCAACACCTTTTTATAATGCATTTCCCTACTTTACTTAAGGATCCAACCAAATTGATAAACTTTAAAGAGGAGATGTGCATTTATGCAAGATCCATTGTTATGGGGAGGTCATTATGACTGAACATTTTCTATGATAAAAAAATTCTCCTCAAGGCTTGATATCAAAAAAGCTTGTGCTCCATAAAATAGGCCTAAGGACTTACATTCACCTTTACCTTTATGGTGTGAAATGTAATGGGATCACTCACCAATGGCATCCAACCATTAGAATTCTCGTGAGTGAGTTTTGGGGAGGACCCATTGTAGAATAACTAAACTATCTCGATGGATTCCAAAATCATTAAACCACCCTTTATTTCGTTTTCATGTGAATCCAATAGCTTCATTAAAGTTGGCATTTACCTATATGGCCAATACCTACCTAGTCGGCAATGGGTGAGATTCCTCCCACTAGCATATGTCCCCCCAACGAAACGAACTCTGGATGTGACCCAATGTACTAGGCTTGAAAGTAGAACGGCCTGATAATAACTGTTAACAAATTCTGCTTTTTCTTTTTGTGTGTGGCAATGGTGCTAACAATTTTACATTTGAAATTTTTTCCTAATTAGTCTATGAAATTAAAGAGACCAAGATTTTAAACAATAGCATGTTACTAGCACAACAATTGGTGCCAAACAAACTTATACCACAATTTATTTAATAGCAATTTGCAAATCTGCAACTAGATACATGTAGAGCAAGAAAGATACAAGTCAGAAGCAGAAGAGGAGGAACAGATGAGATTGTTTCAGTGGAATGATTCATAAAAATACCACAAACAATCCATGGGTTTCAAGAAAGACACGAGCAAGAGAAAACTAACTAGAGCTCATTCTGTCTTTTATTATTATGGTGAGCATATGGTTTCAGAGATCCATTGAAATATTAGCATATACTATATACTCGAACATAGATTTGGTAACCGAGGAAAATTAATTTAGTATATTTTTTCTTGGTGAGCTACATATGGTTTAGCTGGCATTGTATTAAAATCCTAAATCAAGAATATAATTTTCTATAGTTGTACACATATAATTTGTTTCAATGTCAGTGAATTAGTGATAGTGTTTTGAACATCCCTGCAACTAATAGTGAACTTACAATTGGTATTCTCAGTGATTGTCAGAAAATCATCTATCACTAGACTTTTTAAGAGGTCGAGTAAGATTTTTAGTTTGTTTCCGACAAGGACTAACATTAATTTTGGTGTTGTTGAGCTGCTAATCAACGATAGGAAGGTTGAAATGGGGGAGCTCATGTTCTCTTCAGGAGATTTACATTTAAACACAGTACCTACCTCAGGTGTTCGGATTACAATGGTTATGACTACACTGCACCCACATGTGCAGCTGTAAGCATTGATGACTCATGTGGTCCCTCCTGAGCATTGCAAGGCATGTTGAGAACCAGGCTTTTAGTAAAGGTATTGAGTATTTTGTTTTGTACTGGCCATGTCTAATCATGAACAGAAGAGTGTTCTCGGTGAATACTATGAAACGAAGATATGATTTCTCCTTTCACTTCTCGCTCTACAGAGACTGGTTTTTGACAGACTCTTAATTCGAGTGTCGGTGATGTTGTCTGTAGTAGGAATACTAATTTGGAGTGACGTGAGCAGGAGGCCTACTCATGTTTTGTTTCAAACATAAGTGATTAAGCCTAGGCTATTCAGCGACTTCAATTTGAGATCAGTAGCATATGCAGGAAACTTTTTTTGACCTTAGTCTATGAATTTGGGATATACAATTCTGTCCTGCATGAAGATTGTAATTTTTTATCCTAGTAATAAGAATTCTGGTATTTTTGTTCCAGGGTTGTTTTCTTTACATATTATCAAAGTTTCATATGTAAATTTGTTATAGGGTGTAAGTTTTTGATTTCAATTGTGTCTGTTTTTCTTTCGACGTAGATCACATTCAATGATCCATCATCAAAAGGGAAAAAAATGTAATTCAGATTATTCAATCTAATCTTCTTTTTTCACTTTCGCAACTAATTTGTTCTGCAAATTTATATAATTTTGTGCGCTCACGTTTTAAATTTGTGCAAGAGAGCACAAATTGTTTATTGAACGCAATGGTGTAAGAAAAGTCTGAAAAATTGCACGGTAGCGTTAGTCTCAAATATTGGGTTAGATTGCAATGCATATTAGCAAGCATATTTACAACCTAATTTCCTAACTCAGACTGCGTTTCTGTTTGCCATGAACAGGAACAGTCAATCAGATCTGAAGCTGAATTTGGAACAGTGAGGAATGTAGTGCGTATATCTCTTCATTCGTTGGAAGAACTACATTGATCTATGGAGGAGTTGATGTGGAGTAATATATCATCTATTCTACCAACGTCATCTGTTCCCGAACTGTCTGCTGGGAATGTTGACGAGAGTTGCATTCTGGAGATCCTGCAGCAATTTGATATTCGTTCCACTCAATCCAATGCTATTGCTGGTCAATACCCACTTAATCAAGTCAAGCAAATACAAGGGCAGCTAAATCCCAGCTTGGTGGATAAAATTCTACTTACAAACTCCAGATCTGTTACAGGTTGGGGTCATGATCTACCCCAAGAAATCCCAGCATCTTCTTCTGCTACTACTGATACTCATCAGATCATGCTGTCCAAGCCTGAGATATATCAAAATGACATGGGTCATGTCGTTGCATGTCAGAAGCAAGCTGCTTCTACTTCCCGCGATGATGCAGTACAGTTCAGTTACAGTTATGATGTGAACCAGCCCAGCAACCTGAAGTCCTCTGAATCCTTGGACTGTGTACCATTTTCCTGTTTACAAATGGACGACTGGATGTCACCGACTTGTACCGCAGAGCAAAATGCCATTGGGAATATAAAATCGAGAGTATTGTGTGCTTCAATCCCACCACCAAAAAGTACCAGGACTTCTTCATTAGAAAGGCATATTAATAGTATTGATATTTTTGAGGATTATCAGTCAGCCTCCCAATGCTCATCGGAACCCATCACCATGAAATCCAAGGCTATGAAGTGTAATCCCAAATCCAAATCCAAACCCAAACCCAAATCCAAAATCAATACCACAAGTTTTAAGGATAATACCCACCTCAGAATGCATGGTAATGATTTTTCCACATCGTCTTCATGCCTTGTATTTGATCAAGTAAATCCTGCAGGAATAGAACCTGATGTAGAAGCCATTGCCACCATGAGAGAAATGATTTACAGGGCTGCAACTTTCAGGCCTGTCAATGTAGGCAAAGAGGTTTCAGAAAAGCCCAAGCGCAAAAATCTGAGGATTTCAAGCGATCCACAGACAGTTGCAGCACGCCAGAGGAGGGAGAAGATCAGTGACAGGATCAGAATACTTCAAAGGCTTGTTCCAGGCGGAACTAAAATGGATACAGCTTCTATGCTTGACGAAGCAGTTAACTACCTCAAGTTTCTCCAGACCCAGGTTAAATCTCTGCAATCCTTGGCTTCTAACAATACTGAGGTTGACAATATACAGATCAATTCCATTAAGGGCACCCCCTTAGCTGGTGGATCTCTTAACTCCTCCTCCTCCTTGAGTAGTTCTATGAATTCTCACCTTTATCATGATAGTCTGTTGTAAATAAATGATGGCTAAAGAACAAGTAATCTAAACTCCCTTGTGAAGAGATATTTGGGTATGTCTAAACTACCTAATGCTTTATTAGTTATTAGTTCTTTTGGTTTGGGTGATCTTGAATACTGCTGTTAATTGAATACTCTTCTGAGCTAACAGGAGACATTAAACTTAAATCATTGACTGTACAGGTACTCCTTTTGGTCTCTTTTCAGTTTTCTGCATAGACAATAGCCCAATAACAACTCCAGAATGAATTTGATGGAGATAAACTTCTGGATTCTTTTGTCAAGCTAACTAGTTTAATTAGGCTTAAAGTGTGCAATATGTTCGTAAGTTTTCAGAGATTTTAGACCAATCCCCAATAGCGACAGAATGCATAAAATCATGAAACCTTCGAACTACTGATAGCTGAAAAATATTTTGGGTAGAAAGTTTATCAAGTTATCATCATATCTTTTAATTGAATAAAGTTGATGAAGAAGTAGAGATTTTCCAGCCAAAATACAGTGCTTGACTGGTAAAAAAAAAAAAATAGTTAAGCAATGATAGTAAGCATGAGAAACTGCAATTTAAATTCTTAGCTTTACAGAAGAATTTGCCATTACACCAAAACTTGCAGGTGTCTCATGAGATCAACATGTATCAATGTTCATCTGACCTGGAAGTCACTTTAGTGTGCAAGTGGAAACTTAAAATGTGTTGAAACCAGTGCCAATCTGAATTATCATCATAATTTATGCACAGTTTAGGTTTACATATTTGGAAAATATAAGCGATCATATTACTGGGAAATTTGGAGTCCACTGCCAACATGATATGAAAGCACCTGATTTTTCTTCCTAAATAACTTAGTAGACTGGTTTATTAATAGCAATTATCTCTAATGGGTATATTCATAAACCCTAAATGCAAGGGAGATCTAAAATATCCTAGGATCATTTCAACCATCAGTATCACTACTGGAATTTGGAAACTATTATTTTAATTTTCAGTCTGTCCAGATGCTGTAGGAATAATTTTATTATTATTTGTTTTCTACTTATACTAGGAATAGATCTCAATCTCTTTTTTCATGAGTCGAATACTTCCGACAGCACAATGGAAATCTATGTTTGATAAACATTGTTGCTTTCGAAAATTACAACGAAAGTTTGTATAGAAATATATTTGTCCAGTCCAAGAGAAGAAATGCTATGACAGGAGAAAGCAACGTGATCTTTTTCGCTGTTCTGAAACAAGTAGGAAAAGCTTCCAAGAATTTTGTGAATAACAGCTGTGCTTGTCGTGTTCAGGACTTTAAAATGGCGATGAAGCTAACACTTAATTGCCATGACGTATTTTATGTAAATAATTAGTATCCGAATGTATTGTGAAAGGAAATTTAGTGAAAATAACCAGCTAAATTTGGAAAGTAAATATAATGAATTAAGGTACTTAGTTTTAAGATCGACGTGGATAGATAAATTTGGTGCAGTATATATTTTGATATTTTGATATAGGAAGATATGTAATCTGTATATATTTTTTTGTCACAGATTTTGTAGAGAATTGAAATTGCCTTCAGGCGAATCTGCAACTCTAGGTCACTTCTATAGATGCAGGTTTGTCCTATAGCATGCATATCTGATTTAATAAGTTTTGGGCTTCTACTTTTTAGTTTTCTCTAATATCCACTCTTTGCTAATCATTAAGGATTAAGGGTATTCAAAAATTCTTTCAAGCGGCTCCCAGATTGATAGGGCCAAGTTCTTCTAGGTCAACCCCTAGGAATGGTTGGCTTTATAATGTACAAAATGTTGTCAAATAGCAAGCAAGTGTACAAGTGTCCTAGAATGCAAATTTTGATGCAAAACGTTCCAATTGAAGTGATCCTACAAGGAAAGTTTCTTACATGGTGTTAAGAATTGAATGATTACCAAGTGATTGTAGGATGACAAATCAATGTCTTTAAGTACTACTACATAGCAATAATCTCATGAAACATGTACCAAGTCCAAGGGAGTTCACTTAATCAATCAATTGCATAGTACATGCATTCATAGGATATTTAAAAAGACCCCCAATTTATTTCTACACCTCATATTTATGTTTTGCATACACCCTCTACATATACTAGTATAATTAAAATACTATTTCGTACATGGTCTTAGGAATTGAATGATTACCAAATGATTTTAGAATGGAAAATTAATGTCTTTAAATACTACTACGTAGAAATAATCACATGAAACATGTAAGTCCTAGGGCGGTCACTTAATCAATTAATTGCATAGGACATGTGTTCATAGGGTACTTTAAAAAACTCCTAAATCAATTTCCACACCTCATATTTAAGTTTTGTATACCCCATCTACATATACTAGTATAATTAAAATACCTCCATATTTTCCCTAGGTATCATAGGTACCTTTTTTTTGTTATATTTTTATATCCACTTATTACTTCTACCCTATCAACCAAGGTCACTTCCAACACATACATCTAACTCAATAGTAGTTTTGATTGACATCTCATACATTAAAGTTTTTAAATAGAAAACCTAGATACGCTATGACACATATCTAATCTTGTAGAAATCTTTGATTCAAAAGTACTTATACATCTCAACCCCCCAAAATTTTCCATACCCAACTGTAACTGCAAATCCCCTAGGTAATAATAGATATCCAAACCATAGAATATATATTAATTTAAATAATTATGGATGGGTTTCAAAGATACTCGATAATCCTACTAGGTAGGGCCATGACATTACCAAAAGATGTCTAATGACTAATTTTAGGAAGCATACTTAGGATTGTACTAAACCCACATGACCTAGGTAGGACTAACAATTACTTTTTAAACTACACAAGGGATTTGATTAAGAAGACATCCTTTCGATTGTGAAGCTCTAACATAATACAACACTATGTGGTGTAGAAAAATAACAATTTCATGATCCTAGCAAGACCAACATAATGAATGACATTTTATTCTTATTGACTTGTATAAAGTGATTCATAGAAGATTTAGAATACCAATTCTAAAGATCCCAACCCCACATCTATACATGCTTCCTAACCCCTAATACCTACTTGTATCATATTAATTAAATTATCCCCCCTCCCCCTAATATTGAAAGGCTATATTGCATCACATATTATCAATTTAAAAAATCTAATATGTATGCATATAATAAGGTATTGGTTTATAAATGAATCTTCTAGGTACCAAGTAAACTCATGGTGAGAATGAAACATGTGAGAGTTGAAAAAAAATGAATTTGACAATTTGAGTTTAGGGGTTAGTTCTCCTTGTGCAAAATTGATCTCACACCATGTGATTAGCTGGGGAATTTTAAATTCTAATGTTAATGTATGGAATAAATATCTAAACAAGGTTAGTGTAATAAATATCAAACTTATGGGAATATGTGTATAGAAACAAATGGAATAATGTCAACTATGTTAGAATTAGTGGAGTTAGAGATATGTGAAGGATTAGGGAATGATTATATCTTTGTGAAAGATTATGTCATTTGCTAATATATAATTATATTAAATTATTATCTCAAAATGAACCACAAACTAAATGAAAACTAACATGAACTTTTTGGTCCATGTGAATCATATAATGACCATGTATCTCAAATTATATTAACATACAAACATGCATGAAAGTAAATACATAGACATAAAGAAAAGGATATTTTGCCTAGATAATGTAATAAACCTCACACAATATAGTTGTGTGTTCATGTCATCCTTTTCATGTATGTTAAAAATAGATAAAGAGTGTGCAATGAGTAGCTTCTATATTGAAAAATTAAATAGTTGCATGATACAAACTTACATAATTATGTATCAAATTAAGTAGGAAAATAGAAGGATTAGGGTTAGAAAAATCAACATGTGCAAGGAGTGATATGATAATTCCCTGCCTTGTGTAACAACCCTAAGATGAAATGATACATCATGTTCTACCATTTTAGTTATCAAGAACCATCTAAAATTGATAAGGGACCTCTATGTAGGAACTTGTACCTATAAGTATCCAAAATTTTATGTGTTAACATACACATTGGATGTTTTTTTGGTCTAGATCATGGCCCACATGTGTGCTCATTCCTCCTCATAACACTTATTTTCCTAATGGAAATATTCCTAGCACCTTAGTACCCTCCTTCATGTGTCCATTACCATTTTTTTACCCTCTTGACCTACTTCTCCTTCTCATGTTGCCAAATTAGTGTTGTTTTCCTTAAGATGTAGGAGTTTGTTTCTTGGGAAACCTACTTTTCTAAGACCTGGGTAACACACACCTTGACACTAGAAACCCTATCTTAAATTGGTAATGTGTAAGCTTTACTACTAAATAAACCCAAGATACAGTGAAATATTAGGAAATCATAACGAAAAATAATATGCTAGAATAAACTATATTCTATATAGAAAATGAGAGTATATGACATGTATATACAATGATCCATTGCTTTATATAGAGTGAGGAAATGCATGAGGTAATCTAGGTTCTCACATAAAGCATGGAGTTCAACTAGAGTTAGCCTATGCAAAAAAGCAAGAAATCTTATCTAAGAAAGCTTATCCAAGAAATCTTATCCAAATCTAGAGAAAATAAAGTAAATAGTTGATAAATGTTTACTTAAATAAATAAATGCAAATAGATAAAAACATACTAAGTAAGCTTAAGTGAGTGTAAAAAATGAATCTTTTACACTAAAAATACCCCTTAAGTGAAACTTAGGAGAGAAACCTACAAAAGCTACAAAGATGGGTCCTAACAACAAGGCCTAATCAGGTACCCATGAACAAAGAAAAAAACCCCTCAAAAAAGAAGAGAAGAACAAAATCTAATGGGAAAAGCTCCTCCCTATAAGAGGATGAAGGAAGGTCAAGGAACTCCCTCTGAAGTAGTGATGGACCACACCCCTAAGAGCTCTTTAAGATGGATATATTTTCTCTTACTAAAAGGTTTGTTGAAGATATCTGCAACCTGATCTTCTATCAAACAATAGTGCAAGTCAAGGATCTACTCCTATATCAACTCTCGAATGAAGTGCATGTGGATCTCAATGTGTTTGGTTTGTTGATGATGAACTAAGTTCTTGAAGATCTGTATCATACTCTGGTTATCACAAAATATAACAGATGGCTAGTGAAGAGTGGAGCTGAACTTAATCAAGATATTCTAAAGCCAAATGGCCTTAATAGCTATATTTACGACCCCCTATACTCGACCTCAATTGAAGAGAGGGAAATAACAACATTGCTTCTTGCTCTGCCAACAAATGGGTCTAGAACCAAGATGGAAGTTGTATCCAAAAATGGACTTATGATCATCAATATCGCTAGCCTAATCAAAGTCTATATAATTGACCAAGTCTAGTCTAGTACCTACTATATAGTGAATCCCATGGATGTGAGTACCTTGTATGTAATGAAGGATGTGCTTGGCTACTTTCCAATGAAGCTCACGAGGCTCCTACAAGAAGAAAGAAACTATGCCAACTATAAATGGAATATTTGGACGAGTGTGAATTAGGTAGATGAGGCTTCCTATGAGCTAATGATACAAAGTGGCATCAACAAGTGGAGTGGAAAACTCAACCTCAAGATTGACTCCAAATAGAAAGGGAGTTTGTGCAGGCTTAAAATGATCCATGTGAAAGTGAGCAAGCAGATCAAGAGCATAGTTAGGATGAGTAAGATTAATCCTAGAAGAGTTTTGAATGATCTTGATCTTGAGAGAGTAATGCAATGAGCTCAATTTTTTCAAGGAAAACTAAGTATGCAAATAATATTTGACACTACCAATGATAAATGAGGTACTCCCAATAAGAATCAATTCATCAACATAGAGAAAAAGTATCAGGTGAGATTCATCCTATTGAAGAATGTAGATATTTGGATTTGAGTGGCACCTAGTGAACCAAAAACAAAAAATGGAGTCTATTTTGGAAAACCAAGCCTTGGTGACCTATTTGAGTCCATAAAGAAACTTCTACAATCTGCAAACCATAGAAGAATCCTGAAAAAAAATTGGATTTTATCCATGTAAATCTCTTCCTACAGATCCTCGTGAAGAAAGAAACTCTTCACATCCATCTAATATACAACAAAACTTTGAGCTACTGCAATGACAAGTGTTAATCAAATGGAGTTCATTTTTGTGATGAGGGCAAAGGTTTTGGTGTATTCAATACCATGCATCTATGAGAAAGCTTTTTCCATAAGTTGTTCTTTGAACTTTTCGATTGATTGATTTGATGAAAACTTGGTTTTATAGATCCACTTACACCAACTTGGGTATGTGCAGGATCATCATGGAAAAGACAGGCCCTTAAGTGGTGATGAAAATTTAGAAAAATCAGAGTTAGGCAACTTGACGTAAAAAATTGAATAAGTTATCTATATTATTTCAAAAATATGTAAGAATAGAATCTATAGAAAATTGAATGTAGTTTCTAAACTACTAGGTTTATTTAAAAAAAAAAATCTATTTTGTGAAATTTTGAAATTTCAATGCAGTTGCACTTAAATTTTAGGGAAAAAATAAGAAGTAGGTGTTTGTCGACCACCCTAACCACAATAAAATGATAATATTTTTTACAATATTTTAGATATAAGTAGAGGACTCATGTCCCAATGTGATGCATATTTTTTTGTATTTTTTTCCAAGTAAATAATTAATTATGAATTTTTATTACAACTTTTAAAAATATAAAACTTCGTATGTCTAACCATCTTAACTTGGTCAAAACTTCATGAAATTAATTTTTTAATCCTATAGTATGTGAAGCATAGAATGTGACACATGTTTGATTCAAAAATGTGATACCATTTGAAAGCTATAGATATTTTTCAATAGCCTATCAATCAAGACTTTAGTCGTAATTCAAATAGAAAATGAATAGTAATTATTTATTAAAGTCAAAGTGAAACATAATTTATATTGGTGGAAAGTTGGGAATGTCCTTTAAAAACCATTTTTGTTTCATCAATTTTGGGTTAAAAAAATTCATCAGCCACATTACCCTACACATACCCATCATATTGCCACTTTTTGGCCCATCATGATCTTGCACATACCCCAAATGAGTTTTATTCCCTTAGGAAGTGGAACAAGATCCCAAATGTTGTTCTAAATCAAGGATTTATACTCTTCCTCCATAGTTGAATACCATTTTTAAATACCAAAATCATCCTTGAAGGAATGTGGATCCAAAGCTATAGAAATACATAAGAATGTGGGATTTCTTGGTGTTGTGAACATGTCCTCCTAGTGTCAAAAGTATCCCCAACAAGAGTGTCTGCATAATGAAGAGTCTGACGAGCCCATTGAGAGATAGTTGAAGGGGATGGAGGGCATGAATCCTCATATTCTAAAGGGACACCTAATGAAGGGGGAGGTTGAACCTCATGACTATATGAAGGAATGAAAGAAGCTAATGGAAATTCCTCTGAATCGCTGTCAGCTAAGTCCATGATGGATGAAGAAAGAGGAATAGAGAATGAGTTAGGAGAGCTTTCCAAAAAATGAACACTTCACTCAATAAAGTGCTCATGGGTGTCAGGATCCAAAAGCCTATAGCCTTTGACACCTTCAAGATATTTGACGAAGATGCAATGTCGATTCTATGATTCTAAAGATCTACTCTTTTTTGAAGGTATGTATGCCCAAGTAGAACAACCAAAGACTTTGAAATGTCACACGACAGGCTTGCAACCAAACCAGGCTTCAAAGGGAGTAATTCCCTTCAAGGCATTATGTGGAAACCTATTTTGGATTTATGGAGCACAATTCATAGCTTCAACCTAATATTCTAGTGAAAGGGAATGGATATGGATCATTCAACCAACCATCTCTTTCAAAGATCTATTTTTCCTTTTAGGTACACCATTTTGTTGAGGTGTGTAAGGAATGGAGTGTTGAAGATCAATCCTTTCAAGAGTGCAATATTGATCAAATAATTGGTTCACATATTCTCTACCATTGTGTGAGTGGAGAATATTAACAAACTTTTAAAACTATTCTTTGCATGGACCTTGAATTCAAGAAATCAATCAAAGACTTCACTTTTCTAGCGAAGGAAGTAAACCCATGTGAACCATGAAAGATCATCAATGAATGTGGGTACATAGCAATCCTTGGTGAAGGAAAATGATGGAAATGCATTTGCAATATCACTATAAATTAGCTCAAGGGATTGTAAATCCCTCCAAGCTTTCCATCTCTCAAACTTAGCCTTGAGATGCTTTCCCAATTCACAACCATGAAAAGAACCATCTAAAAACCTAATTTTTGGAAGATTTGTGACAATATCCTTTGTGTTGAGCTACTAAATATAGTAGTAGTTGAGATGGTCAAACTGTTCATGCCATAGTTTGTTCATTGAATTTGAATGGGTGAGCAATGTAGTGGAAGGTGTATCAGTTGCAAAGTGTGAAAAGGTATAAATCTAAGAATGGTGATCAACCTTTCTAATTGCAAGTAGAGCATTATCTAGAAGATCCATTATGACAAAAAAATATGGAGTGAACACAACCTTTCTATCATTCACATGATGGGTGATTTGATAGATAGAAATAAGGTTGATTGTTAGTTTAGGTACACAAAGAAAATCTTCATTTTGTACCATCCCTTGTTTCTACTGAACCCTTCCTAATGACTTCCATTGGAGAGTCATTACCAATGAGGATATGTTGCATTGTACATGATTCCAAGGAAGAAAATTGTTCTATGTTGGAACCCATATGGTGAGAAGCACAAAAATATAAAATCCATTGTTTAGAAGAATCATCTAAGGCAACTAGAGTTGTGGATTTCCCTCCCAAATTTTGAAGGAGTGGAAGATTGTTATCATGGGAGGAAGGGAAACTAATATTGTTCTTCTTGAGAAGATGAGTAAGTTCAACAATTTATTTCCCATGAAACTATTCTTTAGTATGACCAACCTTCTTGCAATAGGCACAAATTGGTCTTTTTTTCTTCTGGGTGTTTCCCTTTAATGAAGAGGAATCAAAATCTACTTTGGAAGATAAGGATTGAGTTAGCTCTATTTGAGATTTTTTGTTCGAATGCTTCTATTTCCTAGTAGTTTTATTAGACTTGGGTTATTATTGTAGAAGTTGTGAAAGCCAACTTCATAGACCCTGAAGATCACTTGCATGCAAATAACCTATCACAGAAAGAAGACATTCCAAAGAAAAAAGCAAGGGTGCTCTGAAAGCTAAAAATGTATTAATCAGAGAGGGATGAAATACAATGATCAATCCTTATAAAAGGAGATTGTGCAACCTTAAATAAACCCTAATAGGTAGACATTTAATAATTAATATAATTATTAAATGTCACAATATGCAAACTAAAGTGAAATCTTAAGATAGGAATAAAGGTAACTTAATTAACATAATTAAGTTAAAACCTTTACTTTAACACCCCCCCTTAAGATGAGCAAGAGTGTAGCTACAAAAATGTGCAAGAAAGAAAAGGTAACTACAATGCATGAAAGCAAACAAGGGTCTCGACAACTAGGCCTGATCAGGTACCTGAATACAACCAGATCTCTATAAAGTGGAGAAATGGAGAAAACCTCATGGGAACAAAACTCTCCCCCAAAAGAGAGAAAATAAAAGAATGAAATGCACTAATGAAAGAAGGATAGGAGGTGGATTACATGATACCCCCCATAGACAACTTCTATCATATAAGTAAATATACAATGGTCTCCATAGGAGAGATATAAAGAGACAAGAAGGCCCCCCCACAATGAAGAAACACATGTCACAATGGTAGATGCCTGATGTAGAATCCAAAAGGAGATCCTTAAGTGGCAGATAATATTCCTCCCCTTGGGAAGAAATGGATCCAAAGGATGATGTCAAAGAAATCCTGTGAAGAGTGATGAACCAATCTGTCTCAAGATGTGTACCATGATAGGATGCTAAAGAATCTCTTTGTCTGAACTGAAACAAATGATGCCAAATCTAAACTGATGTGGAGAATCCTAAAATGAAACCTATGAATGCATAGATAATGGTGAGCGTACAGTGATAACCTGACTGTCAAGGTAGAGGTGATGAATGTCCTCAAAATAATCCTCAAGATCTGCAGTGTGAGACTCAACAAACAAGAATGTGTCTCCAAGATAAGTATCCCATGATGTAGCAGATAATGAATGACCAAGATGGTCATGATACTGAACTGAATCCATAGGGGCCAATGTGGCGATACTGATGTCATCAATAACAATGGATGATACATGTAAAATCTCAGTCTAAAGAGTAGGAACTATGAGACAAGCCTCTGATCCATCAGAACATGTAAGGGTGTCTAAATACTCAAGCTCCTAGAAACGAACTCTAAAGTATCATGATCAAAGGGTGTATTATCTCTCCAAGAAATGGGTAAGAGACAATCTAAAGTAGGATCCTCTGGGAATGGAGAGAGATTGGGGTCTCCATAGATCTCCCAAAGATGTGTCCAAAGTGGGTGGGGACAATCAATGTCCGATATAGCCCACACAGTGTCATCATCAACACTAGACAATATAAGTCCTACTATGTGATCTCTGATGATATCCCAAGCTAGTTTTCCCTCTGAAGTGACTGGTTTAGGTATGATATCATAAAAATAAGGAAAAATATTAAGCCACCTACAATGTGTAAGTATGCCCTTTTCCCATGACTCATAATTACCCCGTACCAGAATTACAACTGAAGGGTGAGTAGAAAAACCCATGATAACTCTTCAAATTAAAAAATCTGAGAAAATTGACCTTACAGCATGTAGATAAAATGAAATAGAGCCTAATGACGCAAATAGGAGGTTCCCAAGTGCCAAAATGTCCAAGTAATTAAGCAAAATGTGAAAAAAAAAAATGTTGAATAAAATATACCTGGGGTAGAATCTGGAAAAATAAGTCTAATCATTGTATAGAGCACTAAACTAGCTTTCCGATGCCTATTCTTTTGCGCAAAACGGAGTCCGGGCGCAAAAGTTACACCCTCGAAAGTGCAAAAAGCATGTTCTAGCTTTGACAGGCGAAAAAGGCATCAAAACAGAAAAATCAGAAAATCAAACCTCCACCATCAGATTGGGCTTGGAACCAGGTTTTTGACGCCTATTTGTTTTTGAAAAACGGACACCGTATGCCCATTTTACGCCCAATTTAGTGAAAACACCTCCAAAATGCTCAAGTAGGACCTCCAGAGCCCTCAGGGGCTAAACAAAATGGGCCCCTGGTCGCATGCAAGACCAGGGGCTAGCGGCTGGGGGCTGGAGCCAAAGCTCCTGGTCACCCACGTGACCACGGTTTCGCTAGAGCTGGGTGCAGGTGCTGGCGCTTAGCACTTGGACCCCATAGAACCGGGGGTGATGATTGTAAGCCCTCAAGGGTTGGTGGTGTTGGATGTCGGTTGTGGTTGGGTGGCCGACTGGCGAAGGTGGCTACCCAGTGGCAAAAGCTAGTGACCGCCACCTCTGCTAGTGGGTGCTTGGCTGTGCAGCGGCGACGGTCCCCTTTCAATGGGGAGCGCAAACAAAAAAAATTAAAAACTTTGTTTTTTTTTAAAAAATATATATTTTTTTAAAAAAATCTGCATTGAAACATGTGCCTTGGGTTTGTACGACCCTAGGGAAAATTTTTTTTGCCTATGGAGCCAACTGCACCAAAACTAGGAAAATTATATATCAAAAAACTTGGAAATGGCCTCCTAAGCGCAACTGTGAGGTCGATGTGGACTCAAACTGTACCAAATAAAAAAAGTATGCCCTGGATCAAAAAGGAAAACTCCAAACCCTCGAAGCTCCAAAAATCCTTCAAATCACGAATAGGAGAGCAACAGGTTTGGAGCTCTGATACTATGTAGAAGTTGAGGAATCCAACCTCACAGACCTCGAAGATCACCTGCATGCAAATAACCTATCACAGAAAGAAGACATTCAAGACAAAAAAGAAAGGGTGCTCTAAAAGCTGAAAATGTATTAATCAGAGAGGGATAAAATACAATGATCAATCCTTATAAAAGGAAATTGTGCAACCCTAAAGAAACCCTAATAGGTAGACATTTAATAATTAATATAATTATTAAATGTCACAATATACAAACTAAAGTGAAATCTTAAGAGAGGAATAAAGGTAACTTACTTAACATAATTAAGCTAAAACCTTTACTCTAACAATTATTTGGGCTATCCAACTAACAATCTTGAAGAATGTGATGACTTGATGAACCCCATGGAGAGTAGTTTTTATTTTTCATACATCAACACTTCAAAGAAAGTGTTGAATAAATTCATTACATAGTTCCCTCCCGTAGTTGGCTTATGAGTAATAAAAATATAAACAAAAGTGTGTCATATATCTAGGAACTAGTTTGTTCATTTCATTATATATTAATTGTATATATTTCTTCTCAATGTTACATTCTTTGAGTTGTGTTCTTAGATATTTTACCTTAGTAATGTAGTTCTAGATGTTATCAAATCTCTTTGGATCAAGACTCGTGAGTTCATTATTGATTTGATAACCTCTCACTTCATTATTTTTACTGTAGAGTTCCTTTAGTGTGTCCCAAGCATCTTTAAGAGATTTACATGTTTCAATATGAAAGTATAATTCTAAAGACACTAAATTCTTAAACATCCAAGTGCTTTAGTATTTTCAAAGATCAAAAAATATATATCTTTAGCATTGGCAGGTTCACGAACTATACCTTCAGAATACAAAGTATATCCTATAGTCATTAATGCATTCCACACATTTTTTTCCAAGTTAAGTAGTTGTATGCATTTAATAAAGGAGACTTAGGATGGCCCATTATTATAGAAAATAAAGCACAAACTCAAAGTGATGTGGAAAAGAAAGCACAAACTCAAAGTGCAAAAATGGAAAAGACATAGAGACTCCCCCACTAAATACCCAATTAAAAGATCCCTCCTCAAAATATTGGCACTTTATAAGTAGCATATTTACAATGCAATGATTACTTCCAAAGTATAGTTCATAAAACTAAATGTATCCCTCTTATACAAAGAAGATCATCTAATTTTATAGTTATGCCAAAATTTAAGCCAAAGTACAAAACTATAAATATTTATTTTTTAAAATTTTGGTACAATATTTGGAAAATCTACATGGATGAATGTGTAGAGAACTATAATACCTTTCCAATGCCTATTAGAACTAGAAAAATGAAGCTTATGGGCACAAGTTATGGTTCAATGATTAGAAAAGAGGAAGATTTAGCTTTATTTGAAAAAAATAGGTAGTAAATAAAAATATATATAATTATTTTCTCCACCATAGAAAAGTGCTCCAAACTAGCTTTCCAACACCTATTTGAACTTAAAAATCCAACATTTTGGTGAAAAGATATGGCCTCCAAAAAGAACTACTTGATTAGGCATGTAGGTGTTGATGTCATGATGACATAATTAGATGAAAAATCAACAAAGGTCAAATTTGTCAAGAATTGACAAATTTAATATGAAATAAGGGGTTTTTGGGCCTTCCAAATGCAATAGCATAGTTTTTTTAATCTCAAAATGTGCCAAATTTCAGCAGCATGTCAGAATGTTCACAAAAGATTCATGATTTGTGCCTTAGTCAATTTGGCCTATGGTGTCCGATTTTGGTGAAACAAGAGGTTTCTCTAAATGTCTTGGCTGCTCTAAACATGATGGTGCATCCATATTTGATCCAAGAGGTTTCAAAACATGCATGAAAAAGGCATGCAATTGAAAAAGAAGATGTTAAACCCCTAAAATCTAGATTTTTGCCATAATTTTTTATTCTCCAAATCATTTGAGGATGCAAGAGAAGAACATACTCTTTTTCTGCCAAAAAAAAATGATTCACACTCAATATTTCTAAAAATAAATCCTATCAATCATGAAGGCTCTATTACCATGTAAGATTTACTATTAATTAAACCCAATATACAATGAAATATTAGGAAAGCATGAAAGCAAAACAATATATGCTAGAATAAATTGTATTATATATAGAAAATGAGAGTACATGATAAATATACAAAGATGCATTGCTTTATGTAGAGCAAGACAATGCATTAGGTAACTCAAGATCTCACATAAATGAGTTCAACCAGAGTTAGCCTATGGAAAAAATAGAGAAAGATTATCTAAGAAGGAAAGCTTATCTCAGAAGTTTTATCCAACAAAGTAGGAAATTTTATCTAAGAAAGCTTTAAGAAATCTTATCTAATAAAGAAGGAAATGTTATCTAAGAAGGAAAGATTATCTAAGAAAGCTTATCCAAATCTAGAGAAAATAAAGTAAATAACTAATAATCCAATTACTTAAATAAATAAATGCATCTAGATAAAAACATACTTTAAGCTTTTAAGTGAGTGTAAAAAAGGAATATTTTACACTAACAGTGTGTTGGAAGTTTTCTTGAAATTAATGTCAAAGATGGAGTGTGTTGGAAGATATGTAGATATGTGTTGGAACGATTGTTGGAAGAGTTGTGAGAAGAAGATTGGTAGATGATGCAGATGATGTGACTATGATGTTGGGGAGATTGTTGATGATGCTACTATGGTGTTTTCATTGGTGTCAACATTGTTTGTAATATCTACATCGATGTTTGATGTGCATCTAGATGCATTCTTGTTGGTTTGATGTAGACCAAGTGTTTTGAAGAATTGTCTAACTCACATAGCATAGTTTCCAGTGTACAATGAACCAGTTTTTGGGTCCACATTGCTTTGCAATGAATAATTCAGCTATATAGTTCTAAGGTAATTTTGGTACTTGTTGGAGGATTCTAAATCCAAAGTTTCACATCTTGAATCCCTCTGCAGATGAAGATAGAAGTGATAGAGTATCTCTCTGGATATGGCATAGTTACTATGGTAGTGTACCTGTTTGGAATGCTCTGCATTCCACTGTAGATGATTGATTGGCTATGCGGTTATGTGGGAGTGTTTATAGGTGTCCAAAGTATTTTGAGTCCAATTTACATGTACTTTTGGGTTTGTGTGTTGATATGTGGATGAACAGTTGGTTCATCTCTTTGTTGCTTCAATAATAGGGTTGACCTAAAAGGTTTGAGGTCATGCAGAGTTAAAAGAAGTTTGGATCAAACTTATGGGAGTAATTATAGGTCCCTACCAACCTATTTTGATATGTTACATGTTTTGGAAGCATGTGTGGTTGGATTTTGAGTCAATATTTTTTTGAGTTGCAGGGTACATCTAATTAGGGCTTAAAGGTGGAAAATTGGCTTCACCTCCCTCCACCCTTGATTCAGGGCCTAAGAAGGGGAAAATTTCACAAACTTTCACTCAAGAACAAACCCTTGAGATTTCTTTACAAAGGAGAAATAAATCTTGCAAGAGGGTTGTTCTAAGGACTTAAAATGATCTAATGAGGGGTTCACCACCAAGTATAAACTTGGAAAAGATAATGAAATGTAATATGAAATGAAAAACCCTAATTGAATGCAAACTAAATCTAAATGACCTAGAAAGATGAACAAAATGTAACAAAAATTTGTAAGGCAGAAAGTGTGCACCTGGGAAACTGAAGATGGCTTAATGGAGGTCTAGATCACTGAAAAATCTATTATCAAGGTTAATTGGGACTCATTCACCAATCTGGGCGAATCAGTCTAGTTTTTGGGAAAATGTGCAGGAATAGGTTGCTGCCAAAAGGGTATCTAGATCTATAAAAATCTATGTCAGACCTGTACAGTGGGACTCATTCTCCAATAGTGGAGAATCAATCCACTTCTACTTTTTTGGAAGTTCTAAACTAGATTTTGTTCCTCTCAACCTGCTCTGCTCTTCCTGAATGGTTTCTAGATCCGAAACTACAAATTGTTGCCTGTAGGTCTTCTCCAAGTCTCTTCAAGGCTTGATGACAATTTTAGCAACTTTGATCAATTAACAAATTTTCTCCAATCTTGCTCCTTATGAAATATGCAACCTAAACCTGAAAATCAAAGGAGAGGGGAAAATGTTGTGGGGTTAGCAAATAGGGGTTTTCCTTGGCCCTTGTTGGTAATTAAACCTTGAAATGAAAGAAAATATAAATGAAGAATGATGAATGAACAAAAGATAATGTTGCAAGTTCTCACCAAACCCTAGCATTAAGGTGTTGCAATTATACTTGAAATAACTACAATGGATGTGGTTCTTGACTCTTTCTTGAAAGAAGTTGATCTTACTTGAAACACTTGCTTGGATCATGAACTCTACATCACAATTGTTAGCATAATAACAAGCATGATATATGAAATCCTCCACATGATGATTGCCACTTGAAGAATACTCTAAAATTCTTGATAATCTACCCTTGAAATGCTCTTGAATGCTCTTATGAATGCTCAAATTCTCTTATACTCTCTTGAATGCTAGGTGTTCAATATGAGTGAAAGAACCTTGTATTTATACTCAATTATGCAAGAACTCTCGAAATTACAACACTACAAACTGACATCAGATCTAGGAGAATAAAATCCAATGAGAAATTTGAATTAAATTTGAATTTGGACCACACGGGACTCATTCACCCAAGGTGGTGAATTTTTCCCATCAGGCATAATGTATGGGACCAAAAATGAAAAGTTATTAGAAAGGTGTGAAAACTGGTTCTGGGCCAAAAGATCTAGGTGGAAGGTAGTGAATGAGTCCCAGATCCCTAAATCTGGGCCACACAAGCCAGAAACACCTGAATTATGATTGGCTAATGATTGGTGTCGGGATTATCCTCAAAAAGATGCAATAAATGGTGCTTGTGGATGCAAAATGGGGCCAATTAAAGCATAAGAAAGCCCAATTATTAATGACAATCCTAGAGATGTGTGAAAGTGTGTTACAATACTTTAAAATGGGGCCAATGAAAGCATAAGAAAGACCAATTATTAATGAAAATCCTAGAGAAGTGTGAAATCGTGTTACAACACTTTATAACACTCCAAACAAGGAAAGATTAATGTTGATTTTGATCAAAAATAGATTTATTATGTTTAATTATGTGATAAAACCCTAGAAAAGTGTGAAAGTGAGTTACAACACTTTACAACACTTTAGCAAGGTACCATTAAAATCCATTAGTTCACAAGGGCCCAAGACCTAATGTGAATGTGTCATCCACATTACAACACTAAATCAAGGCAACATTAAGCCAAAATCCACATGGAGAGGCCAAACAAGTGTGAAAATGTAAAGGGATCCATTTTTCTACACTACATTTAGCCACCACTTTAGTGAGAGGATGAACTTGCTTCAAACTCACACTAAAGTAGACAATAACGCATCAAGAGGGGGTTCAAATGTACCAATGCCAATAAGATGAGACAACAATGATCAAGAGGGGTGTTCAAGATCCCATGGAAAACCAACATAGGCACAAAAGAATACACAATAGAATAATGTAAAGAGCAACAACAAGGCCAAGAATGCACTACCAAAGATTAAAAAATAAATTAAAAAAATAAAGATAAAAGAGAATTAGATCAAGCTTCGATTGTTTTTCCATCTCGATATGGATCAGGTCTAGGTTGTTTGTCCGAAAAATGCATACTCACTCTGAGGTGACGAAACTTCAGGCTGGCTTCCGAATGAGAAGTCCAAAAAGGTGAGAAACATACACTCATGGCTAGTATGCACTCACACACATGCAAGTCGCTATGGGTAAAGTCATGCCTCGGTCGGGCTTCCTACTCAAACCATAGCAAAGTTATACCCCCTGATAACTTTAATAAGGAACCACGAGAAAAAAAATGACTTTCGAGCTTCATGAGGCAAGCAAAAATTTGTATGCTTGGAGCTCATGAACAAAAAAGATGGCTCCACAGGCATGCAAGTTGTGTTATGCAAGGTGGCCATATAACAACAAATGCAAAAAAGCAACATGCAAAGAATGTTCAAAGGATTCTTGCTTAGTTCATGTGAGGTCTTTAACTTAGGGAACATTGTGCCTAATGTCTCCAAGAGAGGACCAATCAAAGAATATAAAATTCTCAACTTAGGGAATCCAGTGTGTCGCATCAAGCCACTAAGAGGAATGTAACATGCTAAGAGAGATCACGCTCTTGAAGGACATTACACCCAAAGTATTCCACAAAGAAACAAACACATCATATGAAGTAAGAAGACTGCACCAAGAACCAAGAAAAGAAAAAGAATAATGCCAAGTATGCCCCCACTTTAAAGGAATTGCTAAACACCATATTGTGAGAAATTACTTTAAAGTAGCAAATGAAAAATGCAAAAAGAAAAGAAAGACATGAGAGAAAACTTGGAAAGCCCTATTCCAATTCATATGTTTCCAAGTAAAGTTGCATCATACAAAGAAAAGAGAAAGAGAGGAGTTCCCCCCAAAAATGAGAACACCAAACACATAAGGGATTATATGGATTTGGGGTTAATATGTTCTTTTCTGCAATGTTTTTAAGAGAGCTTAGAACTATCATCATCCCCCAAATATATAGAATTGGAAGAATGACACAAAGAGAGCAAAAATAAAGAAATTTTGTTTTGGGTCAACATGGAAGAGACACAAATGTCTCAACGCCTTGAATCATCCCCAAAAGGAAAAAACAAGACAAAGAAAATAGGAAAATGAAAAAGAAAGCCTTTTGGGTCAGCATGGAAGAGACATGAAGGTCTCGATGCCTTACATCATCCCCAAAAGGAAAACACAATACAAATGCAAAAAAGATAAAAAGTGAAAAGATAAAATATTTACGACATAGAGAAGAATGAAGGTGCAAATAGAGGAATGTCACAAAGAGAGAGAGAACATCAAACAGAATGTCACAGGGGATCACATTACACACATGCAATCACACAATAGGAAATGAAAAAGAAAGAAGTAATACGAAAGACTAGTAACACACATGTAATTCAACCTATGAGCAAGTCATGCACCTCCCAGTCATGTGTTCATTGTATATCAAAGGCGGGCAACTAGCCAAAGGGACAAGAGAAAGTGTTGAACTAGGGGTAGCACTAGGTTCAACACTCTTTCTAGAAGATTTGTCATTTAAGCTCGTGGAAGAGGAAAACAATGTATTTAATTCATCATGCGCCTCTTCATCAATTTTAGCAACCTCATCACCGTCATCCAAGTTAACCACAACAGTAGGTCAAATGATAATGTCCTTTGATGAATTCAGCTCTTGTTGTGGTTGTTGTATTGGGTTATTTTGTTTTGGGGCAGTGGTATCTAGTCATCATGTATTTCTTTGGTCAGGTTTGGATCTTTATTTTCTTTTTTTGACTCGTCATGTAACCTACGAGCAAGGGCACAATGTCTATTCCTATGCTCTCTAGCACCTCTATTTATTTTAGTTTTATTTTCAAGTTACATTTGTGTAGGAGCAGGTTGATCAACCATTGGTTTCTTTTCTTCCCCAAGGGGAGGAACAAAAGGAACCATGGGAGGTTGTTCAGCCACTTTCTCTTTAACTTTGTATACTTGTTTTATTCTAGGAGGTGTAATGGGGTTGTTTTCATTGTCTCTTATTCTTTTGTATGAGGTAGGTGAAGGTTATGTCTTAGGTTGGTCTTGGTTGTTTGGAACTTCTTTAGGTTCAAGCATTGTTTCATCTAGGATGGAAGGCTCAGTGGTGGATGGGGACATTTTTCGAAGGGATAGTTATGCTATCTTCTTTGCCTTGAACTTTTGATAGGACAAGAAAAAGAAGTCTTCTCGAGGTTTTATAGGTTCCATAGGTTTGGGCCAAAAGGCATCTAAGGAAAAATTTCCTTTGGATGACAAAGGGTTGAATCCACTAGGTGAAAAATGAATATTTCATTGTCAAAAGGAAACTTTAAGCATTTATGTATGACCGAAGGGACAACTTTCATGGAGCGAAGCCATGGGTGGCCTAGCTTCACATGAAATTGTTCTAACTATGGGATGATGGAGAGTATGTCATCTAATGTTTTTGGTCCTATTTGCAATGGTAAGGTGATTGATCCAATTGTAGGGCAAGGAAAACCATTATGTATCTTGATCCATGCTTTTAATTTATCGTATATATGTCTTGATAGAGCTCATGCAAAAGTAAGAATTCCTCGGTGATCACATTCTCTCCACCAGTAGGATTTATTAGTATCCCATTAGTGGGCTTGTCATAGATACGGTCGGCTATGTAGAGAGGACCATCAGGTGCATGTTTAATTATATCTTTAGAGAAGAAAGCAATTTCAAGAGGATTCTTAGTTCGAACCTTATGTTGAATGATGTCTATCACCCCTACCATTTCATCTATAGGATTGATAGTATTATTTTGAATAGCATCATTGTTATCATCATCTGTGTCAACATTCATCACATCATTCTTTGTAGTTTCACTAGCTTTGACAAATGAAATATTATACTTTGACATTAGGTTGGTGAAAATTTGAAAATTTTGGTTGGGAGGGGCAACAGACTTATTTCCTTGATCACTAGCACCTCCATTCAATAGACAACCAAAATCAATGAGGTCTTGCACAAGATGTTTAAGATGCTTACAATGTTCCATGTCATGTCCATTTTGTCACTGATAATGGCAATAAGCATTCGATTTAAAGCTCGATGGTAAAGGCTTATTAGGGTCAGGTGTTTTGATGAGAGGTAAGGTAATCATTTGCTATTCTAAAAGTTGGTACATTGTGTTATGAAGGGTATCGGGTAAGGGAGTGAATTGTCTTTTTTGAGTCTCCATAGCTAAAGGGTATCATGGCTTTGATAGTAGCTACTTGGTTATTGACATTTTGAGTTGGGTGTTGAGGGGGGTTGAATTGAAGGAATCCTTTATTTCATTTTCTAAAAGGTTGGGAATTGTTTTGGTTATTAGGCTCAAATTTCTCATTTCATCTAGAAGTGGACTTTGTATCTCGACTACTAACCAAATTTTGATAATCAAGGAGGGCAGTACACAAGTGCATGAAGGATGGGAATTTCATCATGGTAAGTTTGTCTTGAATTTTACTTTGCAAATTTTCTATGAACATCTTTTGAAGGTGAGGGCCAAGGACCTTGACATCGATTTGGGAATAAAGTGATTGATAGCGTGAGGTAAAATCATTTATCTTTTCTTCATCTTTTTGCTTGCATCTCATCAAATCATCCAAGGTCATCTTGGGAGTCATATACACTTGGAAGTTGTTTAAAAATGCCTTAACAGATGAACAAATTGAGTTGTTTGGTAAAAAAGAGGACCATTCCAAGGCAGTATCTTTCAACAACCTAGGGAAAATTTTAGCTAGGAGTTTACCATCAAGGACAAAGTCACTACATAAAGTGTTGTATGCATTAACATGGTTAGAAGGATCTCCCTTCCCTCCATATTTCTCAAATCTACACACCTCTACACCTTGTCGCATCGGTGTTCGTAATATCTCAAAGGACTGTAATGGACTACTTTTTACATAATATGTCCTAGGTGGACCATTTGGATTTTGGTTTATGGTGGAAATCTATTTTTTAATGGATGAAACTGTTTGGAAGAGTTGATTAATGAGAGGGTCATTGCTTGTGTTTTGATATGGAATTGAAAAAAGTGGAGGGGTGTATGTGTTCGTAGGACAAGTGAATGGGATGCTTATAGGTGGTAAAGTGGTAGGAGATATAATGTGTGATGCCACATAGGAACTAGGGATGCTAGCAGGAATACCCAAGGAAGGAATCACATTACTAACTTGTTGTATTGTTGTTGTGACTTGAGGGTTGGTATAGTTAGGTATTGAGGCTATTGTTGTGGGAGGAGGAATTTGAGTTCCTCCTTGGCTGGTAACATTGCTTGTTGGAAAAGGAAAACTAGTGGTTGGGGGCAGATGTTTTCCAAATATTTAAACTAGATGCTTTTCACAAGGTCAAGCCCATCTTCATTTTCAAGCATGCAATGAATTTTATCTATGGTGGGAATGGCAGTAGTTGAAATGTTGTCATTTTGCACTTGGTTTTGTAAGTATGCTAGGTCCTCTTGAATGTGAATTATGTTTTCATGTGGGACACTATCATTCCTTGGTTCAAATTACATACTATTTGAAAGAAAAGAGTTGTTAGAGGTGTTGTCCATTCCTAGTGTACTAATGTCAATACTAGGAGTGAAAGAGCTAGACAACCCAAGATCCACAATGATTGTGCTATCGCAGGATGACATGAGTCTTGAACTTCATCTCACTAAAGTATTAGAAATAGGACACCAAACACTCATACAAAGGCTACTAAATGCAAGGTGAATGAAAATGTCATGTAAGCTAAGAACAATGAAATGCTTATAACTAAATTTTTGGAAACTAAAATAGAAAAGAAATAACAACAAATAGAAGTTCAGAAACTGTAGTTTAAATGTCAGAAAATGCAATGCAGAATATGCAAAGGGACTGATTGTCCCATGGTGGCGAATGAGTCCCAGTGATGATTTTTTTTAATTGAATTTTACGATTTTTATGTTTTATGATCTATATATGAGATTCAAATGCAAAATTTGAATGTTTTTCAATGAAATTTGATGCAAAAGTGCAAGCTAAATGAGCTTTCACTAATGCACAATTTGACACCATAAAATGCAAGTTAACCAATGCAAATCCTAATGCAATGTTAATGCAAACAAAATAAATCACTCCAAATAAAAAAAGAAGGTATTCTAAATGCAAGTTCACCAAAATGAAAGGTGGAAAATTGGCTTCACCTTCCTCCACCCTTGATTCAGGACCTAGGAAGGGGAAAATTTCACAAACTTTCACTCAAGAACAAACCCTTGAGATTTTTTTGCAAAGGAGAAAGAAATTTTGCAAGAGGGTTGTTCTAAGGATTGAAAATGATCTAATGAGGGGTTCACCACCAAGTATAAACTTGGAAAAGATAATGAAATGTAATATGAAATGCAAAAACCTAATTGAATGCAAACTAACTCTAAATGACCCAGAAACATGAACAAAATGTAACAAAAAATTGTAAGACAGAAAGTGTGCACCTAGCAAACTGAAGATGGCTAAATGGAGGTCTGGATCACTAAAAAATCTATTATCAAGGCTGGTTGGGACTCATTTTCCAATCTGAGTGAATCAGTCAAGTTTTTGGGAAAATGTGCAGGAATAGGTTTCTACCAAAAGGGTATCTAGATCTATAAAAATCTTTGTTAGGCCTATACAGTGGAACTCATTCACCAATAGTGCCAAATTAGTCCACTTCTACTTTTTTGGAAGTTCTGAACTAGATTCTATTCCCCTCAATCTGGTCTACTCTTCCTGAATGGTTACCGGATCTGAAACTACAAATTGCCACTTGTAGGTCTTCTCCAATTCTCTTCAAAGCTTGATGACAATTTTAGCAACTTTGATCGATTAACAACTTTTCTCCAATCTTGCTCCTTATGAAATATGGAACCTAAATCTACAAATCACACACAAAGAAATGGGTAAAATGTTGTGGGGTTAGCGAATAGTGGTTTTCCTTGGTCAAACCCCTTTTTGGTAATTAAACCTTGAAATGAAAGAAAATATAAATAGAGAATGATGAATGAACAAAAGATAATGTTGCAACTCACCAAACTCTATCAATAAGGTGTTGCAATTATGCTTGAAATGGTTGCAATGGATGTGGTTCTTGACTCTTGCTTGAATGAAGTTGATCTTACTTGAAGCACTTGCTTGGATCATGAACTCTACATCACAAAAATTGTTAGCACAATAACAAGCATGATATATGCAATCCTTGACATGATGATTGGCACTTGAAGAATTTTCTAAAATGCTTGATAATCTACCCTTGAAATGCTCTTGAATGCTCTTGTGAATGCTCAAATGCTCTTGTGAACTCTCTTGAATGTTAGGTGTTCAATATGAGTGAAAGAACCTTGTATTTATACTTGATTATGCAAGAATTCTCAAAATTACAACACTACAAGTAGACATCAGATCTAGGAGAAAAAAATACCTTCAGAAATTTGAATTAAATTTGAATTTGGGCCATACGACACTCATTTTCCGAAGGTGGCAAATGAGTCCCATCAAGTATAATGTATGGGACCAAAAATGAAAAGTTCTTAGAAAGGTGTAAAAACCGGTCTGAGGCTAAAAGATCTAGGTGGGATCCATTCACCCAAGGTGGTGAATGAGTCCCAAATCCCTAAATCTGGGCCACACATGCCAAAAACACCTGAATTATGACTAGCTACTGATTGGTGTCAATATTATCCTCGAAAAGATGTAATAAATGAGGCTTGTGGATGCAAAATGGGGCCAATTAAAGCATAAGAAAGCCAAATTATTAATGAAAATCCTAGAGAAGTGTAAAAGTGTGTTACAACACTTTACAACACTCTAATTTAGGAAAGATTAATGTTGATTTTGATCAAAAATAGATATATTATGTTTAATTATGTGATAAAACCCTAGAAAATTGTGAAAGTGGGTTACAACACTTTAGCAAGGTACCATTAAAATCCATTAGTTGACAAGGGCCCAAGACCTAACGCGAATGTGTCATCCACATTACAACACTAAATCGAGGAAACATTAAGCCAAAATCCACAAGGAGAGCCCAAACAAGTGTGAAAATGTAAAGGGATCTATTTTTCTACACTACAAGGGTGACCTAATTGATGTTGTATGTGCTTGTGAAGGTAATGCATGTGTATGTAAGATCTTTTCAATGTTGAAGTAGTGTCTTGATGATAGTGTTGTGAGTATGAGAGGATGTATGATGCAAAAATAGTAGAGTGTTATGTGAATATGATGTGAAGAGATACAAAACATAGTATAAAACTAGTAAAGCATGAACTATGTTAGATCAATTTACATAGCCTAATTGGAATTGTCTTCGGCATCTAGTAGATGCATTGTATCAATTCAAATATTTTGTAGTGAGCCACCCTCTTTCCTAGTAGTGAGTCATCTCTTCTATTTTCTACTCTCTACTTTGGACAATGAGTCCTCTGAATAGTGAGTCCACCTAGCAATGAGTCATTCTATAATATCTTATGACCAGTTATAATATATTGTGAGCTAATCCTCACTATGGTTTTCCCTTTTTGGGTTTTCCACGTAAATCTAGTGTTCTTGTGTTCTTTGATGTGATGCATGCTTTTAATGTTCCTTTCCATTATTGCAAGTTTAAGTTGATGAATTGGATGAATGTTTAAAGTTGTTTAAGCTAATGTTCCTTTCCATTACTGCAAGTTTAATAAGTAGATCATCAACGTAGTCATCCATTATAATGTGGATGAGATCACGGAAGATAACTATTATTGCACGCTAATATTTTTCCCTCTCATTCTTAAGACCAAAGGGCATGACATTGTAGTAGAATGTACCCCAAGGGGTAGTGAAAGTGGTTTTGTGTTGGTCTTCGGGCATAATTTTAATTTGGTTATACCCTGAGAAGCCATCCATGAGGGATAGCATGGTGTGCCCTACTATGAGATCCATTAACATATCAATAATGGGAAGTGGGAAGTCATCTTTTGGACATGCTTTTTTTAGATCCCTGAAGTTTGTGCAGATTCTAATGTCCTTAGCGGGCTTGGCCATAGGTACTATATTTGGTGTCTAATTTGAGTAATCAATCAACTTGATAAACCTAGCTACCAATAGTTTTTCTAGTTCCATTTTAACAAGTAGAGCCACTTGTGGATGCATTTTTCAGAGCTTTTTGTTTGATAGGTTTCACGTCTGGATGTACGTCAAGATGGTGGAAAACCAAAGCAGAATCCAACCTTGGCATATCATAATAAGACCATGCAAATTTGATGATGCCTTCTTTCAACAAATTGACAATAACAAAATACTCCTCTTTTGACAAGGATTTTTCCACGTAGGTGCCTAGATTGACCTCTTGTGTCTCTTCAATCAGGATCAACAATCACTCAGAAAAGTGAGTTTCAATAAGGGGAAGATGAACATCCCCATCCTCTAGCATCTCATTGAGGTTTTCACTAGTAGATACACCCTTTGTTTTTACTTTTGTTGGGTTAAGGAGTGCCTCAAAAAGGTTTACACTAGGTGACCCTTTTTTATTTTGTTTCTTTTTATTTTTTTGGTTAGGGTGTTCATCTTCCTCCAATCCCATAAGGTGTATGTATGCTTCCTTCGAAGGAAATGTATCAACTAGTGCACTCCCTCGTAGGTCACAATCAATGAGGTCAAGGTGACAAAATGAGGCCAATTGAGAAAATGGAGATGGATTCGAAGAGGGTAGGAAGATCCACATCATTGTAAGACAATATGATCGCCTCTTCTTCAAGTATGTCCTCAAGAAAATTGGTTTTTGAGTTAGCTTTATTTGAAGTACTAGTGGATGCCATGGATTCCTTTTGTTTCTTATCATAGCCAAGACCCAGGTGTTTAGGACATGTGGGTGTTTTAATGGGTTGTCTCCTTCCATGTTCATCAACACCAAGGCCTCCCCCTTCATAATTATAATTTTCTGCTAACTTAGAACAATGAGGATAGACTTCTTGGAAGTACTCAATAAGGGGAGATGAGGGTTCAGGTTCCTCCCTCTAATCCCATTGGATAATGTCTTCATCTTCCTAATCTTGCGATGTTCCTGGAGACTAAAATGTTGTGGAACCCACATTCTTGGAACTGATGGCTTTGGTCTTTGGTTCTTCCTTTTGTACAAACTGAGACAGTTGGCCATAAGTTCAGGGAGATGGAGGCATTGTTGCCACGTTAAGTGTAGTACACATCTCATACTCTTCACAACCCTTGTCAATGATCTAGACCTTGGTGATGACAAAATCAAATGTGGAGGATGGAGTGGAAGAGGTATTGGATGATGGATTAGGAGATGGAATGGAGGGTGATTCCTAAGGAGCTCCCACCTCTACTCCCAGACAATATCATAAATGCAGGAAAGAGGCCTCAAGAGCACATAAATATTCGAAAGGATAGGGGTTAGCATGTATGCTAATTTCAACCCCATTATATGGAAATTTTAGGCACTGATGATATGTGGAGGGAACAGCTTGCATGGCATGAATCCATGGTCGAACGAGAAGAAGGTTATATGGTAAGTCTAGATGAAGGACATGGCAAGTGGTATATTGCATGATAGGGCCAACCTGAATTGGGAGGAAAATGAAACCTTCTGGGTCTCATTTTGCATTGTCATATGCCTTAATTGTGATGGTCTGATTGTCTAAGTCTATGTGAGTATACCCCACCTATTTTATGAACTTTAAAGTGCATAGATTAAGGGCATAACCATTGTCTACTAAGACCCTCTTAACCTTATCCCTAGTGACAAGAACTTCAATGTGGACTGCATGGTTATGAGATAGATCAATTGGTGGCATATCATTCTAGGTAAAACCCAATTGATAGGTAGACAGAAATTTTTCTACTAGAGCCTAGAATTGAGTAGGATCAATGTCATTTGGTACATGTGTATCCTATAAGGCTTTTTTAAGAATCTCTTGATGGACTGGGGAAGACCTTAGCAGATCTAGGATAGATATTTGCATCGGGGCCTTTCCAAGGTGATCAAGGATATTATATTGCGGGCTCATAGGGGTTGGTTGGGATGAGGTGGAAGGCTCGGGAACTGATATGTGAGTGTGGCGAGTTGTAACAGCGCATTGGGGATCTTTTCCTTTGACTTGAATCATGGATACATATGGGTCTACTTGGCTAATGCACATAACAATATTTTCATAATTATAGGGAATCTTGTTATAACTAATATTGTTTGTGTCATTGTTTTGATTGTTATTGTTAGACCCAATGTTTGTGTTTGATGTGCTAGCACCTTGGTTATGCTTAGGAAAGGCATTTTGATATATTTGTAACTAAAAATTGGATGAGGTAGATTGGTTCACATCCACTACAATGTATCCTCGATCAATGAGATCTTGGATGTAGCTTTTAAGCCCTTGACATTTGTTGGAGTGATCCTTAATCTTATGGTAGTCAAAATATTCATTTTCCTTATACCATGTAGTTTTTGGCTTTCACTCATCAAAAGGTTTGGTAACGGGATATGTAACCACATAATTATCTTGGAGTAACCTCTTGAAGACTATATCTAGGGACTCTCCTAAAGGAGTGAATGTGTGTTTAGTATTCCCTTGATTGGTTTGGTTGGACTACGGGGGAGCACAGGGTGCACCTTGTGGCATGAATATGACATTAGTAACTAATGGTGGATGAGGGGCATTTTGCAATCTTTGAGAAGTGCTAGCTACCTAGATATGCTTAGTGTCGGTGACACCATCATTAATAGTGTTTTTATTATGATTCTAGTAGCATCATGATTTGTCCCTAGATTGTGTGTCTTTATCCTCTTTGAAGATTTTGATGAGCCCTTTAGCAATGAGGGATTTTTCAATAGTGGTACCCTTCTCAATGACCTCCAAAAAGGTGGTGACATAATGGAGATGTAAGTTATGAGCCAACTTAGGATGGGAGTTCGTGACAAAGATGCCAACTAACTCCTTTTTAGGAAGAACTTGCACTTAAGACGACTAGCTAAGGTGGGCACCACCTTTGTAGGTAGCTAGAAAATGTTTCTCCATCGCATTGTTTATCATTTAGGAGATCCATGGTGTCTACATCTTTCTCTAGATTGAAAGAGAAATGGGTGACAAACTTCTCTAACAAATCAGCAAAGGTAGAGATCGACCCTCATGGAAGACTCGTGAACCACTCTAGAGCTTGTCCTGTTAAGCTTCTAGAGAATAACCGGAGGAGGTAGTTATCATTATGTAGGACCTCCCGATAATGCAAGTAGAACTCTTGCAATTGGTTTTGTGGATCACCCCTCCCCTTGTACTTGTCGAATTTCTAGATTTCAAAATGTTTTGGGAAGGGGATTAGGGAAATGGATGGGTCAAACAAGTAGGGACAAATGTCCTCAAACTTGAAGGATTTCTTCAATGTACCTGCTTGCAAGTATTTTAGAGTAGCCCTCATGTCTTTCCATTCTTTATTGATTGGTGTTCAAGGGGGAGGACCTACTGGATTGGACTAGTCATAAGGAGCATATTGTTGATATGGTGGTGGTGGTGGAATGGATTGATCTTATGATGGCAGAGGATATGAAGGGATTTGTTGATAGTGGTCCATGTAGGTGGATTGAGGATTGGTGTAAACTTGTTGGTGTGATGGAAGGGCTTGATAGTATGATGAGGAGGAACCTTGCTAATAGGATGGTGATTATTGATAGTAAGATGGATTAGATTGATAGTCATATTTAGGTTGTTGTTGGGGGATGTACAGAGGCTGTTGTGGATTAGATTATTGATGATAGGTGTTTTTTGGTGGATGGTGATGATTAGTGTAAGGTGTCTACTATTGGGATTGTTGTGGATTGTAGTAAGAAGAGTTATGATTAGTGTTTCATGTAGTGGGTTGATGTCTGGGTGTGCCTAGTGGAGGAGGTGGCTGATAATAAGTGTTTTGGGGAGGTGCATGATGGTAGTGAGGCAAGAAGTAATGTGGGTGGGGTTGTGAGTGATATTGATATTAGGTTGTAGGCTTTCCTTGGGATTGTAGAGGGGGTTGTTGTGGTTACTGATTGATTTGGGGTTGATGTGGGGGTTGTGATGGTGGTTGTTGCAATTACAGATTGATTTGAGGTTGATGTGGAGGTTGAGATGATGTTTGTTGTGGATTACCCTGAGGTTGATGTTGGGATGTTGATTGGGGTATATGATAGGATGATAGTTGTGGACCATATTGACTAGGATTAAATGGTGGTGGTACTACTTTTATTGGATGCATGCAAATAAGGGGTATATGAGGAGGTGCAACAACAAAAGGATTATACGCATTTCCCCCACTGTATCTTGATGACTGAATTAGTTGGTTTGGTGGAAGAAGTGGTATGAATGGTGTGGGGGTGGGACCTTGCGAATTACTGCCTTACGGATTAACATGACTGATGAGCCTAGTTTTCGGTCCAATTTTGGGTAGAATCTATAGTTTGTTTGTTGATAGATGTCATGGACTTTAATGTTAAATGTTGGTATTTTCATAATGTTTCCCTCAAACCATTGACATTGGACTTAATCCTATCTCTACAAGCTTTAATGACATTTGGCATAATATGTGGATTATCTATATTGATTTTGCATGTGGTTAGTGAATGTTCCTTAGAGTGGTTATATATGTGCAATTATTATGTGTACTGACCTTTCCATGTAGATTTAATATGCTAAGTTGAGGAAGACACCGCCAGCTGGGCATGCACCATTACATCTAGCAAAGGAATCACTCCAAGTCAAAGGTAGCTGATGGTAGAAGATTCTTCATGCAACTGAATGTAACCGCCTTGTAGTGGACTTTAATGATCGAGCATGCATGGGCATCACTGTTGTGTTGGATCTGTGTTTGGACCTACATTTCTGACCATATTCCATGCATGCATAACCTCCATCGCTCCATTTCCTCTGTTTTCCCTAAATGGCATCCTCCCAGTCGTGGAGTTGACCACCTCTTTAGTTTTTAGTATAAATAATAATTTGATGCTCCTTCTGTGAGGAGGTTGCATGATTTGATATTGTACTTGCACTCTCCATTTTTTAGTAATGCATACATTACTCTTTTGTACTTATGATTCATAGTGAATAAAATAAAGTTTTGAGTTTGAGCATCTCAGTTTTCATTAGTTTTAGAGGATACTTATCCAAGGGGGGCCACTTGGTGACTAATCCATTCTCTTAGTTTAGCATTAGTTTAGTATTACTTGTTGTTTAGTACTTGGTTAGAAATTTGGCACCGACTGTTCCTGCAACCACTAGAATTTCATTTTGTGACTGTTCTTGTAGCTAAAGCAAATAGAGTAGTGTCATGTTTGTTGCTCATATTTTCATTCCTTTTATGCATTTCTGCTTAGCATAGTCATTGATTGATGTTCAACATTTGTTTCATTCCTTTTCAAGCAATTTACTTTTAGTATTTTGTTTTCCTTAGCTATAGAATAGAATGGCTACTTTGAGTTTCTAGTGCACATACTATGCTGACCCATTTCAAGTTCATGTCCCTGGGTTGACAAGTTAAATGCACCTTCATGATGGTTGAAATGGCTATTCAGGTTAGATGTCCAATCTCTGAATCATGTCTATAAAGGCTTAGTTATTAAGATCATTGTAGGAGGCCAACATTTTTGGTGTTGTTGTCGGGGATGGTGTCAAACTAGGGAGTTTTTTGGAGTCATTGGTAGTTTTTCTTGATGTAGTGTTTTTGGAAGTTGTTCTTAGCATATCTTCATTTAGGAAGTAATGACCCCCCCTTATTCTTTACCAATTCTTTGTGTGAGTTGACTGATAGTGAGTGATATTGCATGCATAGAGGAAGGAGAAGGGATGCTTATGGGAGATTCCTTCCTAACAATCCTAATCCATTCTAGCTAGTTGACTATCAGAATCTACCAGAAGAAGAAGAAGATCCACACCCCTTCGCTAATGCATATCCTGATCTAACTAGTTCTGAAGGCTCTTCTAAAGATCAAAATCAGCTTGAGAACCCCTTTTCTTTGGAACAACATCAAGAAGGCATGGGTGATGCAAATAGGAACAGACCTAACCAACCATCTTTTCCTTTCCCCATTGCCAATCAGAATGAAGTTGACAACATCAAGAACATTCCTATCTCATCACTCCCAAAGTTTTATGGACTTGTCATAGAAGATATTGATACCTTTTTATTTGAGTTTAACATACTCTATAGGAGTTATGATTATAGTATTGATGCCCATAGGCTTAATCTATTTCCTACCACTTTGAAAGAGGCTGCATTAATATGGTTCATGAGCCTAGGCAAAGATATTGTGGAAACTTGGGAAGACATGAAGACAAAATTCCTTGAGAAATACAAGGAATATTGTAGAGGCAGTGATATGAGAGGAGGTGACATTTTTAGGATTCATCAAAAGGAAGATAAGGTCCTGGAAGATTACATTGCAAGGTTTATGTTTTTCCTACAAAAATCTCCACACCATACACTTAATGAAGACTTGCATAAGTTTTTTTTCCTAAGAGGAATCAATGATAGCTACACTAATACCTTGGACCTCATGGGAGGAGGAGATATTTCCCAAGTTCCTTAAGAAGATATCAAGAAAATATGTCAGAACTACTCTAGGGAAGCTACAAAGAAAGGGAGAGCTTACCAATCTTCCATGGGTAATTCAACTACCTGTGGAGTCTCAAGAATGGAGATTACTCATTTGTTGGTAGACTTCAAGCAAGACATTATCAATAATCTAGCTACTCAGTGAGATACACTTCATGCCAAGAAGAAGCAAGAGGAGGTAGAGGCAATGTTGATAGAGTATTTCCCCCACTGCAGAAAAAAGGACTGCAAATGTAAGATGGTAGCTAATCTTGAAAGAAAGCAAGTTCCACCTGAGTTCAAGCCAATCCAGATTGAAGAATACCAAGTCTAATATGTTGCACAAAGGAAGCCTTGGGCTTGAAGACAAGGTATGCCTCTGAATCCACTATCCTATGCTAGGCCATATTTTAATTCCTATTCCTCTGGTAACCAATAGCAGCCCCCATATCCACCCAATTATGGAGGATATCCACTGCATCCTTGGAGTAACCCTCAAAATGCTTGGCCCAATCATCAGAGTTCTCCACCCTAGTGGCAACAACCTCAGGGGAATTGGCAGCAATTTCAAGGACATTGGCAGCCACCTCTAGGAAATTGGAAGCAAACAAATCAATGGAGAGGAGGGCAACAATGGCCTACTCAGACAATCGGTTACATGCAGCCACCTTCTCAACCCCAACAACCTACTATAATTCCTCCACCTACTTATCCCAGCTCAAATGCACCTAAACCTACTCAACTACCAGCTCAGCCCACACCCAATCCAAATAACAAACCACAGTAGCATCCTGCATACTTTGCTAATTCAAATCAATTTCCTGCATATGTTGTGAGTGTAAGTGATATTCACTTGCGTTCAAGTACTACTCTGTCAGCTCCTTCCAAGCCCATTATCATTGAGCTTTCTATGGAAGAGGAAGAGGAACCTCTAAATGATCCCATTCAACCTAGTGTACCTAAAAATCCTGAACTAGTTCAAGTCAAGTAGACTGAACAAGAGCCACAACTTCCTCAGAGATTGGAAGTTTCCAAGAAGAAGGAAGAAAAGGAGGAGACAAATTTTAATATTTTGGATTAGCTAAAGCATATATGTGTCTAGATACCTCTATTTAATGTCGTAAAGGATGTTCCAATCTATGACAAAGCAATCAAGGAATCCTTTCTCAAGAAGCCAGGTAGGAGAAAGAAGAACCCAACTACAGTTCATGTGGTGGGACAGCTAGCTGACATCATGCTGGGAAAAGTGACTATTCCCAAGTATAATGACCGAGGTAGTCCTATGGTAGCAGTTGTTATAAATGGGGCCCAAGTAAAGAATGCTCTGATTGATTTAGGGGTAGCAATAAATATAATGACCAAAGATATCCTACAACAACTAAATATCACAAGCATGAGGTCCACTCCTATTGTCCTGTAGCTTGCTGATAGCTCTATTGTTAAGCTTGATGATGTAGTGGAGGATCTTGTGGTAGTTCTAGACTCCTGGGAGTACCCAACAAACTTTATGATTCTCTCTCCTAAAGCCACATTGCGTGGATATCCCATTATTCTTGGAAGGCCATGGTTAGCAACTAAAAATGCATACATTGGATGTCGATCAGGTGACGTGACCATTTCAGATGGGAGGAGCACTAAAAATTTTGTTCTCTATCTGCCTGCTCATCTATCTCATGATGAAGATAATCTCATATGGCCACATGTTGGTGAAGAGGTTGAGGAAGTTAACTCTGTGGCACATTTTATGATGCTAGGTAGAAGATCTTTCATGCAGCTCCAAGATGACGATGAAGTATTGGCTAACATCATTCAGAACCATTATGAAGTGGAGGAAGCATCATCTTCTCATTCTTCTACTCCATTCAAGAGACTTATGTCTACTCTTCTTGTAGCCACTGTTCTTGTAGATGTTCTTTCTACAGACGCTCTTCCTATAGCCACTGTTCCTACAGACAGACTTCCTGTAGCCACTCTTCCCGCAACCACTATCCTGCAGATAGGCTTCCTATAGCAACAAGTATGTCCCATACATTGCTACCATATGAACTAAAGGTACTGAGTGTTAATGAATTATCCATGATAGAATTAACTACACAAGTACAAGTCTCAGAAGGAAAACATTTGAATGTTAATAGTAAATTAAATGAAGAACAACAATTGCTATTGACAAACCTATTAAGGACCCATCAACATGCATTTACAGGGGATTATCATGATATGAAGGGATTGGATCCTAAAATTTGTACACATATAATTTACATCAGATATGATTGCACTCCAATAAGACAGCCATAGAGAAGAATTAACCCTGCATTGAGAGAGATTGTGAAAGGAAAACTGCAAAAATTTCTAGATGCAGGATTTATCTACCCCATTTCAGATAGTCAACGGGTGTCTCCATTAGTGATTGTACCCAAGAAGGGAGGGAAATGGTGAGTTTGTGTTGACTTTAGGGAAATTAATGCTGCCAAAAAGAAGGACTTCTTTCCTTTACCCTTCATTGATCAAGTTTTGGACACACTTGCAGGAAAGCAATACTTTTCTTTTTTAGATGGATTAAGCGGCTACAACCATATCCAAATTGCACTAGAGGACTAGGAGAAGACTACATTTACTTGTCCATGGGGGACCGATGCCTATTCGGTGCTCCCATTTGGCTTATGCAACACACCTACAACTTTGTAGAGGGAAGTCCTTAACATCTTCTCAGACATTTCTCATGATTGCATGGAAATTTATATGGATAACTTTACCATTTATGGTGTTGATTTTAATCGAGCATTGGAAAATCTCAAAAGGGTCTTGCAAAGATGTGAAAACCAAAACTTGTCCTTAAATAGTGAAAAGTGCTTCATGATGATGCAGGAAGGTGTAGTTCTTGGCCACTAAATCTCCCATAAGGGAATTCAAGTAGATCTTGCAAAGATTAAGGTAATCACAAATCTTCCCACACCTACAAAACAAAAAGATCTTAGGAGTTTTTTAGGTCATGCAGGATATTATAGGTGTTTTATCAAGGATTTTAGCAAGGTAGCAGCACCATTGTACACTCTTCTCACTAAAGATGTTGAATTTCAGTGGACTAAAGCCTATGACAAGGCATTTTCTGACTTGAAGGAAGCTTTGACTTATGCTCCTGTACTCAAAGGGCCTAATTGGGAGCTTCCTTTCCACATCCACATTGATGCATCATATTATGCCATAGGAGCAATCTTAGGATAGAAAGAAGGAGTTGTTGAAAATTCCATTTACTTTGTTAGCAAAAATTTACAAGGAGCTTAATTCAATTATACAATGGCAGAAAAAGAAATGATGGCAGTCATCTATGCACTGAACAAATTTAGATATTACATAACAGGCTACCAAATCTTTGTGCACATTGATCATACAACCATTAGATATCTCATGAATAAACCTTTGATCATAGGTAGATTGACAAGATGGTTATTGTTGATGCAAGAGTTTGATATAACCATTGTGGATAAGCCAGGGAAGGCCAATGTTGTTGTAGATTTTCTTTCAAGGCTAACTACATCAAAAGATAATCATCCCATAGATGACTCTTTCCCTAATGAGTATCTACTCTCCCTTAGTGTACAAACACCTTGGTATGTTGACATAACCAATTACTTGGTCACAGGTAGAGTTCCTTCTCACTTCTCTCCAAAAGAGAAAAGGGAACTCATTGAAAAATATTTTCCTTTCTCTTGGATTGTTGGATGTTTTTGTATATTGGACCTTATCATGTCATGAGGAGGTGTGTGAGATAAGATGAGACATATGAAATTTTTCATGCATGTCACAACGAACCATGTGGAAGACACTTTGCAACCAAGAGGACAACAATGAAGGTTCTGAATATAAGATATTACTGGTCAACACTCCACAAGGATGCAGGAAGGTATACCAAAAAATGTGATAGATGTCAAAGAATGGGCAGACCAACCAGGTCTGATGCCACTGTGCCCTCAGGTAGTAATCACTCCCTTTGACAAGTGGGGATTGGATTTTGTGGGACCTATTGACCCTCCATCAAATGGTAAGTCTTATATATTGGTATGAATTGATTATGTGACAAAATGGGTAGAAGTTAAGGCCATGAAGCATGCAAGGGATAACAAGGTTGCAAAATTTCTTTATGAAGATATTTTCACAAGATATGGAGTCCCAAGAGAAATAGTGACTGATCAAGGGACACAATTCACATCAACCCTTGTTGCAACACTAGTTAATGAGTAAAACATAAGGCACAAGAAGTCTACTCCTTATCACCCACAGGCTAATGGCCAAGTTGAGGTAACCAATAGAGAGATTGAAGTCATTCTAACTAAAAACAGTAGCTATTCATAGAAAGGACTAGGAAAACAGATTACCAAAAGTTGTTTGGGTCTATAGGACAACCTGGAAAACAACTACAAGCTTCACCCCATTTGAGTTGCTTTATGGAAAAATAGCTATGATGCCAGCTGAATTTGAATATAAGACTCTGCGAACTATAGTAGATTTGGGGATGGATATTTCTGAGGCACAAAGAGAAAAATTCATACAGCTAAACTCTTTGGATGAGATAAGAAGAACAGGCCTACAACATATAGAAGTGGTGCAGAATCATAGAATCAGGTGGCATGACAAATTTATCAAGGACAAGAAATTCCAATCAGGAGATTGGGCCCTGCTCTATGACTCAAGATACCAAGACAATGTAGGAAAATTGCAGACAATGTGGCTAGGACCATATGAAGTTGTTGAGGTCTTTCCTAATGGAGCTATTCAGCTTACTACCATTGACTCTGTTAGGTTCAAATTACTTGTCAATGATCATCGCCTCAGATTATATCACAAGCTAGTTTCCAAAGAAGAGTTCCTACAACAATTCACCCAACATTCAACACCCAAGCTTCCTATAGCCGAAGAAAATGGACCTAGTGTCCCTCCTTCTGGATAATTAAGATACGTACTCTCTCTTAATAAAGACTTTCACTTACGTGGAAGTCCATTTCTTCACCCATCCACCCATCCATCACCACATTTCTCTCTCTTCCATCACTTCATTCCACCTCACCTCACTCCACTTTATTTGCATTAACTGCTCAATTTATTCACACAAGGCGAGCGATACTTTCTCTATGATATTTGCAGTAAATCTTCCACACATTCATGTATGTATGCATTAATTGCTATATTTAATCATCTTTTAAGTGCATTCATTTAATCATTGCATGTTAGTATAGAATTTTGCATAAAATGTCATCATTCCATGTCAAATCACCACTTCCATCTCGCATGTGTGGACACATGTCCAAATTTAGGTTGGGGGGAGGGGAAAGAAAATGATGTAACTACATTTCCCATGTGTCAATTTATGCTAGGCTACGTTATAAAATTTAAAATGAGCTGATTTGAAATTTGAGTGAGAGGATGGCTTGCATGTGTGAAGTGACATTAACTACAACCGCCATTTCTTCCCATCATAATTCCCCTTTTATCACTCCTTTTCTTGCCATTATTGCCCCTGTTGTAATCTTGAGTTGCGAGCAAAAGGTGAAACAAAGAAAAGAAAATTCATTTGATATTGGCACTGAAAATTTAGCAGGTACTGTAGGAAAGTGAGCTTAATTTTCAGATAGGAATTGCAGGAAAGAATTTGCAGAGCATTTGTTTGATTGTAGAAAATGGGAGATGGGTTAATTCGAAATGAACCCATGGTGCATGATGTTTTATTGTAGAATGCACAATGCCTAGTTGAATTTAGAAACTGTGGATGGTCAAATTACTTCTTGAGGCTGGATGGCTTTGATGAAAGCATTGCCCTTGAATTTTCCTAGACATTTTTAGAAGGGAAAGCCACAATAAAAGGGTTGGAAGTTGTGGAAACCGAGGAAAGAATTGTAGAGGTAATAGGGTTACCAGCTGATGGAAAAAATTACCCTACCTCCAGAGATGCCAGATCAGCCAGTGTCAAATTTACAAAGCCAAACGACCCCCCATTGAGTATTAATAAACAAGGTACAAAGAGAATGTCTCTTCCAAAAGCATGGAAGCAGATAGCCATTTATGTTATCAAATACATCAATTGTGAGGGTTTCTAGTCAAATTTTCATTTTGTACACTTCAAGCTTTTGAATCACATGAGGCATAAAAGGAGGATGAATGTGCCCAATGTGCTATACAATTTTCTCTCAATCACGGCAACTGAGACCCAAAAAGGTAGGGATAACTCTATTTCCCACCATTGTCTGATTAAATTGTTGGTTGAAAATTCTCTCATGATGTATCTGCAATAACCTGGGAAGAATTTATAAATGTTGATCAAATTAGACATGAGCACTTGCAACCTAGGGCTTTACCTCAACCCCGTAGGTCTAGCAGGAGATTGAGCATGGTTGAAGCCCCTCTTGACACTTCAACCTCTGGTGTTGCCTCTTGTGTGAATCCTCCTACAGTAGAAGAAACCATAGAAATTAGCTCTTCCAGAACAAAGCACTCAGAAAAAGAAAGTTCTTCCTCTGATTTTGATGATGACATTCCACTTGAAACCCTAATGAAAACTATGGCACAAAAGAGAGAAGTAGAAACGAGAAAAGGAAAGGCCAAAACATAGCTTGTAGAAAGAAAGGTCCCAAGTTCTAAAAAGAGGACTTGGTTGACACTGTTCATCTTGCAGCCAAAGGATTGGTACACCTCCGTAGGAAGGCCCTAAGCCTAGTGAGACATCACATGAGGACCTTGAAGCTCCAATGGGGTAGGAAAATGTCAAATAAGAAGATATATTTGGGAGAGTAGCAAATATAACACTGTCTGATCTTGCTAACATTGCAGAAGAGTTTAAGGAAAGTCAAGACTTCCTGTAGCATGAGTAAGAAGTCCTACAGTAGGATGTCCTACAACAACAACAAGAACAAGAATGAGAGTCCCTGTAGCAAAAGGCGAAAGAAGAAATAGTATCCCTGTAGCCAGAGATAATTGGACAGCCTGAGTCCATGTAGATAGTGCCATATGAGGAGCCTCCATTAACAAAAACACTAGTAGGCATTCATAATCCTCCTAGTTTTATAGTACATGCAACAATTTTGAATTTATGGAGAGAAATACAAAGAAGAGAGGAAGAATGGAAAAAGGAAAAACAAAAATTGAAGGAGGAAATTCAAAAGAAGGATGAGGAGATAGAAGATAAAGATGCAAGAATTGCCACCCTGAAGCAGAGGGTGGATGATATGGCAACTTTGGCACCACAAATTTTAGAATGTAGGACCCCTCCAAGGGTCTATGCTATGCTCCTAAAAGAGAAGTATCCCTCTTTTAAGCTGTCAAGGATTGCCTCAAGTTTGAATCCTTCTATTGACACCCCTATGGAATTTTTCAATGCTTATAGAATTGCCTCCCTTGAAATGAAGAATTTGTTGTGTGAGTTTTATTTGCATAATTTTTTTGTAACCCAAGACCATGATTGGAACCCGTTGTTATATGTTGGGGTTGTCCAATTGAGGGCATTCATGTCTTGGGTATAAAATGAGATTAGTTGGGGACAACAACATGGAGCTTATAAGCAATTGGAGTCTGATATCCCTCTATCTATTAGAGATAAATCAAGTAACCCAAGGGATATTTACAGAAAATGACACAAAATATTTCTCAGACCTAGCTATGGAAACATGATTATGCCTTGGATTGAGGCAGTTTACAATGAGTATGAGGTAAAGACAACAACAAAGGAGGAAACTATGAGAAGATGCATATCACAAAGATGGAATAGTCTATCTGATGAGCTAAAGCAGGCTGAGCCTCATTCCATCCACAACTATGCTGCAGCACTAAAGAGGATTGATAGGTATATTCAGATTGGGAGAACTCAAGGGTGGTCTTGGCTTCCCCTAAATTTCCAACCACCCATGCTCATGTGGCTCATGCCAAACTTCAGATTCTACCAGCTTGACATTGATGCAGAAAGGTAGAGATGGAACAAATTTGACAGATTGGGAGGATTCTATTGGGATCCTGATTCACGCACTGTAGCCATTGATGTTGGACAACTATCAATTGCAAACTTTAAAGCTTTGACCAAGTAGAAGAACAACCCTTCCCCTACTGGAAGACCAAAAAAATGTTAGGTTGGGGGAAGTGATGAGCCTAGTTTTTGGTCCAATTTTAGGTAGAATCTATAGTTTATTTGTTGATAGATGTCATGGACTTTAATGTTAAATGTTGATATTTTCATAATGTTTCCCTCAAACCATTGACATTGGACTTAATCCTATCTCTACAAGCTTTAATGACATTTGGCATAATATGTGGACTATCTATATTGATTTTGCATGTGGTTAATGAATGTTCCTTAGAGTGGTTATAGATATGGAGTTATTATGCGTACTGACCTTGCCATGCAGATTTAATATGCCAAGTTAAGGAAGACACTGCCATTAGGGCATGCACCATTACATCCAACAAAGGAATCGATCCAAGTCAAAGGCAACCGATGACAAAAGATTATTCATGCAACTAAACGTAACCGCCTTGTAGTGGACTTTAATGATCGAGCATACATGGGCATTACTGTTGTGTTGGATCTACGTTTGGACCTGCATGTCTGACCAGATTTCATGCATGTGTAACTGCCATCGCTCCATTTCCTCTATTTTCCCTAAATGGCATCCTCTTAGTCGTGAAGTTGACTGCCTTATTTAGTTGTTAGTATAAATAATAATTTGATGCTCCTTCTTCGAGGAGGTTGCACAATTTGATATTGTACTTGCACTCTCCAGTTTTCAATAATACATGCATTACTCTTTTGTACTTATGATTCATAGTGAATAAAATAAAGTTTTGAGTTTGAGCATCTAATTTTTCATTAGTTTTAGAGGATAATTATCCAAGGGGGCCCACTTGGTGAGTAATATGTTCTCTTAGTTTAGTATTACTTGTCTTTTAGTACTTAATTAGAAATATGGCACCAATTGTTCCTACAACCACTAGAATTTCATTCTATGACTATTCCTACAGCCAAAGCAGATAGAGTAGTGTCATGTTTGTTGCTCATATTTTCATTCTTGTTATGCATTTCTGCTTAGCATAGTCATTGATTGATGTTCAACATTTGTCTCATTCCTTTTCAAGCAATTTACTTCCAATATTTTGTTCCTTAGCTATAGAATAGAATGGCTACTTTGAGTTCCTAGTGCACATACTATGCAGACCCATTTCAAGTTCACGTCCCTGGGTTGACAAGTTAAATGCACCTTCATGATGGTTGAAATGGCTATTTAGGTTAGATGTCCAATCTCTTAATCATGTATGTAAAGGCTTAGTTATTAAGATCATTGTAGGAGGCCAACAAGGACCAAGACCCTAAGGATTTCTAGGACCTTGCATCTATTGGTAGGACCTTGAGGATTGTTGGGACTAGGACCTTGAGAATTATTAGGATCAGGTGTTGCACCCATGACTGAAATTGGGGCGCGAGCTAGCGGGATTTGATAACACACATTATTGGAAAATCCTGGTTGGTACCATATATCTTGTGGGGTAACCTAAGGGACTTGAGGGACTAATGATCCTAGATTAACCTAAGAACTTTGCAGATCTTGCATTGGAGGAGGGGGTGTTATATTGACATATTGTGATAAATCAAACCCAAGTGGGGCTTGGTACCCCTCATAAGCAATGTGGCAAGGATTTTTTCTCCATGCTTAGCGAGAAGATGATTAATCATTGACACATTGGTAGGATCACTAAGGTATTCATCAATAGTTGGCTCAGGTTGATTAGCCATGCCTTCCTCAATGGAAGGATGAGGGTGAACTTCCATGTTGGATTGCTTAGATCCACCATTAGTGGGTGGATTGGGAGGATATTGTGGTTGACCGACTTGAGACTGTTGTCATTCCATGAGTTTCTCGGCCTATGATCAGGTGGTAACAGGCATGAAAATGTAGGTGACTAGGTGACTAAGATGACGCTAAGCCCTAAGACGTTCCTAAGTGATAATAACCTAGAGGATGAATTAAAATATTGCTAGGATGATAGATTAATAGATAGATTGGATGATCGATAGGATGATTATGGATTGTTGATTGGATAGGATTGGATTAGATCGATGGATTGATTAGATTGGATGATAGGATTGAATCCAAGCTAGTTTCAGGAGCTCAACTAGTTGATGTAGGATGTTGATGATTGGATTAGATGATAAAAATGATGATTACCCGGTGCAAATCCACCTCTAGATGGAAGTAGATTGATGAGGCCACAAAGGATTACTAACTTAGGATGGATGACAGTCCTACGTAGGTATGGATGATGTTGGTTGCATTTTTTACAATGTAACCAAGTTTTTCTTCTAATCTACCTATGGAATTTCCAATTCCAATCAAGGGCAGCTCGAAGGACCTAGACCAACTGACGAGGACTTTAAAAATCCTCCTACACTTCGGGCTCTACAAGACCTGGGATGGTAATCCCTTAATGTGTTTACAACCTCTGCACCATTATTATAAACAACATTAACAATAACAAATAATCTCACTAAGTAGCTCAACACGATAGGATAATATCGAATAGAATTGGCTATTCATCGATAATATCAACTATCTAGAGCATGAGATAACTACAACACAATCCACAGCATAAGATAGTCATTGATTTGCAATTTTTAGAAAGCTCTAGGAAAAGACAAACAAATACTAAATCATACGGATAATTACATCTTAGATCAGCGCCATTTATCCATTAGAGGAGTCAAATTCATAAACATCTAAGGGTATATGATAGATTTAACACATAACATATGAAATCCTTGATGACATTGCATTGTAATCTCATCAGTATGTATTCTAACTCAATACTACTTATATCAAATCCTTATACAAAACACATCTGCCTACAATCCCATTCAAGCATTTTAATTAATTCTTTGAATTAAAGCTAAAATAGAATCATACACAACACAATAGTGAGATGGATAAAACAACCCTTAGTTATTTTATTCAAAGTTCAGATATGCATGTACAATGGAGAGACATGATCTTGAATTTATCATTTCAACTCAAATGCCAATACTGTTATACAACATTAAATCCCCATGAACTCAAAACCTATTATAGAATGACTCAAAACCTAAATTGCATTTCTCTCTAAAACCATCAGACTTTACAATTTTCTATGCAACTTCACCTGGACTCAACAAAAATTATCTAACTTGCTAACCCATACTTTTGGCCTTGAAATCCTTCTTATAGAAAATGAAGGAGAAAACAAGCATCAGGCTAGAAAGTACACATGTCACCAGCCAATTGGCACACCTGGTGATATTCCAAAATTTGTTACAATAGCCATCACCCTAGAGAATATTCTTGTTCATCATGTCAGCTGAGGAAAATTGATGCAACAACAAAAACCACAAGAAACCTGCGCCGAGATTGCCATCAAAGAAAAACTAGAAACCGTTGTAACCGCATCATTTGATTTACCACTTGTTAGTAGTCCATTATTTTTACTCTTCCTTAGTCAAATATTTAGTTACCCATTTCTGGTATTCTTCATCAGTCGGCCAGTCAAAATTAATTACCTCATTCACCTTGGCATTATAAGGTGTGTATTTTACCACTACCTAATTTGTATCCCTTTCAAAAGATTCCAAAAATGAGTTGGTACTAATAATCTTATCCATACAACTCACCAACAAATCATAATCTGAGTCATCACAAATTAATTTAATTTTATCATTAATGACCTCACTTGCTTGATCCTGCCATTGTTGGAGTGACCTGATCTTCCCCTGGTCATCAATTATATCAGGTAACAATGTGTTACCCAAATCATTAAAATTCTTCACCAACTCCCTAATCTTCCTACTCAAATCATCTGGTAGGGTCTAAAAACCCTACAATGACTTAACTAATACTGGAGTAGGATTTAATGATTGGGGCCTATTATTTGTGTCAAACCTTGAGGCCTTATACATGACATCCAAATCACTAGCCCTAGGGATCCAATTTTCAATCAATGGTATCACTACCTCCTGATCCCTGTCAATATTTTTTATTGCATCTAATAGCAAAGAATATAAAGAATGTATAGATAGCAATTTATTATCAACCTTTTCATTTAAATGTCTTAAGACAGTAGTAATAATCTCCTTTTTCTTTGAAAGAGATCCCTCCTCACTTACCTTTACTGATGTCTGTAATTCATCATTTCTTTGCAAGAGCTACTTCTTTGTAGGATCAACAGAGCACTCTGTTTCTTCATCAATTTCCTCTAAAGAAGGGGTGAGGGTAGGATTTGACTGGGAGACCCTATTGTGGAAACAATTGGAGAAGTAGGAGGCACCGACCCTACTGTGGAAGGTAATGTACTGGTTCCTAGAGAACTTGATGTCTCCCCAATCTGTTTATACCTAAACCTTTCCACCTCAATCTACAACTCAACATTCTTCTGCTGCATCTTGTTGTATTCCTCAATCAAAATGTTATACTTCTCTATTAGGCTCTTCTTTTCAGCCTCCTCCCTTTCAGCAGTCTTTTGGGCCAATTTAGCCACATTCACAATCAAATTAGTGGCCTCAGTGGTTGAGGTATCTGAAGCCCTCTTTATTATTAATCCTCCTCTAAAATTTAGATTAATATCTGTAACATTTGGTTTTCTTCCTTGTGGGGTCAATGCCCAAATTGCTAAGGTTTCATACTCCTCACTGAAAGAAGAGTCTTGAAGTGTCTTGCAAGGGATGCTTGGACTTAAAAAAAGCATTAAATGCTACAACATTTGCAATGTCCCATTCAGGCAGAATCAATACACCAACCTGATTCACCAATTTCCTTCCTTCTTCAGGAGTGATATTCCTTAATTCTTCCATTAATTCAACTTTTACCTGCTCATCATTCTCCTGGTCTAACCTATCAAGCCTTAGTTCTCTTCTCTTCTTACATTTATCTTGATATTATTCAAATTTCATCATCCATACCAATTGCAAGAATACAATAGTTTTTACAAATGTATTGTCATCTAGAAACTCCTTGCATGCTTCCATTCTTGCATCTTGTACACTTTTTCCTTTCATATCTAAATCAAATAAAACCAATTCAGCTGGTCTAGGAGGGGAAGGCATACCAACCTGCATGTCATGATCAGTAACAATAATTTCATCCATTAAATTCTCCTATGGTTGATCAATTATTTTCCTCTTAGGGCTTGGCTCAGATGGTGGTGATGAGGGACTGTCTTCTGGTGATGATTCTAAATCAATGATTTTGATTTCCCCAGGCACTTTGAATTTTGGACCTGGTTGTGAAGGAAACGTCATTATTTGCTTTCCTTTTATGTCCACTTCTTCCTCATCACTATTGCTATCCTTTTTCCTCCTATAAATGGGCCACCTTTCTGTAGGCTGGTATGCTGGCCTTGTTTCAGTTGGTTTGTCCAGAACCTTATTCCTATACACCCAGACTCAATTCTAAGTTTACCTTTTTGGTTCTCAAAGTTCCCATAATCTCTTTGAAGTTCTCCATCAGAAAACCAATTTTCTTATGGTATGGAGTGAACTCCAACAATGGATCATACTTGGGATCCATTTTGTGCAAAATATCTAATAACTTATCATAAGCTATCCATTTCTTCTTGTTCAACTCCTACTTATTTAGGTCAAACTCATTTCTAATCAGGTCCTCAGGGAAGTTGAACTCATGCACAAACTTGCTAGCTTTTATTCTTTTTCTGAAAAGAGCAAAGAAACCCTCAGGATCATGTTGCCACTTTGGACCACATCTCAAATGGTAATCATCAAAGAATTTCTCAAAATACACCTAGCCTCCTTTTGAAAAAGCAAAATTAGACACCACTATATAAGTAGGGAAAAATGTTCCTTTACCCCTCTCAGTGAGGTTGTCCTCATGGATACAACCTATTTTCCACATAACTTCTGCAAACCCCACTCTTGGTGGCACATTGTATGGCAGTATATGGGGGGTCCCTTGAAAACCGTATACTCTCAAAATAGTGTTGACTGGGTATGGGATAATGTCACCCCAATTATGGCAAACCTTCAATTCTGGCTTACTCCCCTTTGGCATGAGGAAATCATGTAATTCCTCAGGGATCCTAGGTACATTCACCATCAATCTATCAATCTGGAAGCAAAGCAATTCTCAAATTGTACATAACTAGTGCTTTTCTTATTACAAGATAAATTTGTAGCCAATATCTATATTGGCAATCTTTCTCCATCAATCGATTGCCTTAATTTCATCCTTTCAGAGAAGAAATCAACATTCTTGAACAAGAACATATGCATTAGCATAGAATACCAAAATAATTGAGTGTCGGTATCATTTTTCTGCAACTTTTGATAGCCCTTCATGTATCCTCTCAGCCAAGAAAGAAGCAAAGTAATGTCATAGAGAAGTTAGGGTGTTGTATTTGCACCCCCATGAACATGTATGCAATGGGAATCACCGCACCAGGACTGAAACCCAAAATTGACACAATGAATAGAAAGTGGCCAGGAAATGATTTGTAAAACAATTTAATCTGAAAGGTTCCTAGTCACTGGGGCTGAGATGAAATCTTGAACCTCCTGCCCTAGCTAAATGAGGTGGAAGCAACTTAGCTCTAAAAAGAGACTTCAACTTTGCATATTCCTGCTTCATTTCCTCAAGATTGATACGAACCAAGACTTCACTCTGTTCACTCAAGTCAAAAATTTGCTGGACCTCTTCTCTATTAACGCTCAACAGAACCTTTCCATCATTATCCCTAATTACTCATGTGATAGGGTCATATCTTGCAGCCACTGCCCTAAGAAGGTCTACATCAGGGAACACATTTGGTACCACCAGCTTTCCCAAATCATACATCCAACTATTTGAAAAGGGGCAAGGAAAATTCCTCGATCCATACCACAATCTGAACATTTCCAAGCCTATGAGAGGAACCCTAGCATCGGTTATGTTAGAGAAATTGTATACTAACCCTTCCCCCAGGATTTTCCCTCGCATTAGGACCAATCCCTTCTTCCTATCATTCGTTGACAAGGGAAATTGATCCAGGAAATCATCGTATAGGTTTCTTCTTAAATAATCAACTTGGCCAGAATGTTGCTTTGGCGATGCCATCTCGGACAAACTAGGGCCTCTTTACAACATTATACTTCAAATAGCTAGGACTAACCAGAGATAGAAAATTATAAAACAAAACACTACAATCTCTCACAACTATAATTAAACTATAGCCATAACACATTTATCAACAAGCTCAATGATAAGCACAACAAATCTTTTCCAAAATTTAAGTGCAGAATGACCGGAAGACACAAAAATTAACTCATGGCTTTGTTCGTAGAAATCCAAAATTTTGGCTGCAATGATTCACAACTTTGCTTTCGGCTCTGAAACTGCTCCACAAAATAATTGAATGCTTTATAATACAAATAAAATAGGAGAATTGATTTTATTTCGATCAAATTAGTAAGTGTCTCATCCACCATTAAAGATCACTCACGCGTTGCACAAATGGCTCCAACCATATTTGATGCAGATTTAAATTTGAGTCATTGATCCTTTAGTTTGATCAAATCATCGAATAGTCACCTTCAAAACAAGTTGACACAATCGCCAATGTGGAAATAAGGGGCCCACCATACCATACGCTACCAAGGAAGTCCACATGATAGTCGCTTGCAATATCACGATCAGTAAAGATCCTGCAACTTTGGATCACACAATGGTAGGCAACCATAGATCTTGAGCATTAGTGATCTTGTTCATTCAACACAGTCGCCAGCCTTATCATTAACCATCGAGCAGCTTTCCTACCTAGATTATAACAGATCCATTGATTTAAAACATGTGTGTCATAAAAACACTTTAGTAACCTGCCTTCTAATGTATTAAGGCCAGATTAATTTCCTTTATGATTTTGGCCTCATTAGATGAGACGCATGGTGCCTGCCCGTGATATCGCAATCAGTAACAACCTTGTAACTTTTGATCACGCGATGGCGCGAAACCACAGATCTTGTGATAAATGATCAACAATCAACCAAACCTATCTCCTTTGGCCACGCCCAAAAAGGACACATGGCGCCCGCCTGTGATATCGTGATCAATCAAAGCACTGTGGTGGGGTCATTGCAGGATGGCAGGGAATGGCTGAGATCAAATGATAGTTGATCAACGGTCGCGTGAATTTCATCCTTTAGAAAGTACATGTGGCACCCACCTGTGATATCGTGATCAATAAAGATCCTTCAATTCTTGATCACACGATGGCAGGCAACCACTGATATTTGAAGGCAGTTGATCAATGGTAACGTGAATTTGGTCCCTCTGCAAAATAAAATATTTATTAAGAGGACAAGGGGACATCACTAGGCGGATGGTAAACAACCACATAAGTTGTTTTTAAATGATGCAACACAGGGCCAACCAATACGTAGGAAAATAAAACCCACAGAGGAAATAAAAATTAAGACCAAAGGGACCAAGCCTAGATGAAATGATAGAACATAAGTCATTTTAAAACCCCTCAAAAAGTAACAGCGAAAAAGATCCCAACCATGGCATAAAATAAACACAAGGGTTTTACATGTAAGAAAAGCTAAAACCCCAACCCTAAGAAATTTCCAACACAATGAAAGACCAGTGACATAAGGCAGGGCAGGAATGGAACATAAGGAGCAAAAATTATGAAGTTCCATCAGATGATATTGATTAGGGTCAATTACCTAACCCAATTGGATACAAAGCCCCTAAAATGATGTCTAAGGGATTTAGATTGATGGATTGATGATGGATATGATATCTAAGGATGTCCTAAGATGAACCTAAATGATTAGATTGATGATTAGATGACTTTTGAAAAATGTGGATGTACGAAAAATGATGATTACAGGCAAATGGATGATGATAAAAAAAATTTGATCATAGGAATGGACTCGAAACACAACATGCTTTCAATGGCCAAAAGAATTCACTCTTTGGTTTTTGTATGGAAAGTGTATTCACCTCTGTATAAGGTTGATTCACCTATTCAGGTCATGAGTTTTCCTATCCAAAAGTTTGTGGGTTCACCCCTGCGTGTAGCAGGTTCGCTTATCTAGGGTTCATGGGTTTTCTTATATCTTGGACTGTACAATCAAGATTTGTAGGATCACTAAACTAGATAGTAGGTTAACCTAAATAGGAATATGTACAGATAGGAAACTGTGTGATCGCCTCTCAAGAAATCAAGTTGGCCTATCTAGGTCATAGGATCTCCCCTATCTTTAAATGTACATACACAAAATGGAAACGCCTATCGAGGGAGCAGAATAAACTATTTGTTCAAGCGTATGGATGGGGATAGTACAAACTCAAGAAAGGATTCAACTATCTATGACATGGGATCACATGTTTCCTTAAGTGTACGGATGGAGTATGGACTCAAACACGGGATCACCTCTGTGGAGAGCAGATTTGCCTATTCTAAGGGATGTATAGATGAAGGACTAGAAGACTCGAAATTGGATTCACCTATGTGATGGATGGGTTCACCTATTTAGAGAACAAGCATATGCGGATTCACCTATCTATTGACCAAACTAAAGGATTCACCTCTGGAAGAAGTGGGTTCACCTATCTAAGCTGACTGGACTAGATTGGACAAAGATGCGAATTCGCCTTGTGAAGGGAAAGATCACCCATCCACAATGAAAATTTACCTTTGTAGGAAGCAAATTCACCTCTAATGGCAGGGATGGACTATAGAAAAGGACAAAAATAGAAAACAATAGACAATGGGAAAAGATTAACTCAGACTAAAGACACTCACTGGTATATCACAAGAAGACATGCCAAATAGCACAAGCCTAAAATTAGTGATAAGGGTTTACAAACTCAGTGTAGTCCTACCACCTCGAGGGGTATGCAAGGTTAATTCTCTGTGATAATCAGGTGGGAACATCCTTTCTCATGAAGGTGGATAGCTAGAGATCCAATGGCACAAGGTCATCAATAGATGCCACAGGTTTAGCCTCTCTCTCTCTCTCGAACTATCATAGTTCACCATGAGGATTTATATCTTGACCTAAGGGAGTACATGGTGAGTAGATTCAAGGTTTCATCTATAATCCTCACACTACACCAAGCTATCACTAAAACACAGGTCTTAAACTAGGCTATACAAGCTATCTCGTGAGTCCTCGATACACTAGGTGGGTGCATGAGGAACAACTATGAACACCAACCCATCACAAGCATCGGTAGGGAGCCATAACAAAGTACTGGAAACTCAGACCAACTCTACACATCTTAACTAGGAATCACCCTAGTATCGATGCTTCACTAAACACAATGTGACTGGATTGGGGTACAGCTTTAGCTCTCCCCTCTTTATATACCCTTCTGGTAACACGTGGTCGAGATCATCCCCCGGGTGATGAAATCCCAACAAAGTCTCATTAAAGGGAAGGATATACTAGGTGTTTATGATCCCTAGACTTGCACGTAGTGCAAGGGAAGAGCATACACATACTATTAATCATGGGTAGACTCAACTGCACTTGAATAGGTTATGATTTCTGATCTCTGGGTTCACCATACGGTGCAAGGGGAGAGAATACGTTAACAATTTCCTCCAAACTAACTAGGGGTCTTCATTTGATCGTCCTACAACAATTATGTTTTTAATCTAGCCTCCAGTCTTGGAAAAATGACAAGCTACACACACATTAGCGAAATCTCACACACATCGACAAACAAGTTAACTGGTTAGCACCTAAACCCAAAGCAAATAGAAAGCACAAACTAAAAAAATTTGGTCTCAGATTTACCTCAGGTTTTCCTTTGTGTAGGGCGAGTTCGCTTGTGTACAATATTTAGGATGGGCATACATGCAATCACTCCTGTAAGTCTAGCAGGATACCCTTTCTATCAACAAGCTCGTCTGTCTGTACAAATTAAAGGTGTGTTCACCTCTAAAATTCTAGTTCTCAAGTACTGGTTGCAAATTCACCCATTCAGGTAATGGGTGATCATGAAATCGCCTCTTATAGACCAGGTTCACCCTTGTGTCAGGCGAATTTGCTTGTCGAGGTGGATTCGCCTCTATAGAAATGAAAATATGAAACCTACAAGAGTGAAACAACAAAGAAACTCAAAGGACCTGTGATGTGGGCCCCACTAGGCATGCTAGAAATGTGTGCAAGTGAATTCTAATATAAAAATGAAAAACAACTAAAAGAAATGCAAGCTAGAATACACAAACAAAACACTTGAGATTAGCCTAGTTTAACTCAAACAAAATTCACAATAAATATCATTTTTTACCTTGCTTGAGTTCCATCCTTTGGTTGGCCCTTTGATGATGATATTGTGTGCTCCTTCTTGGACAAAATGGCTTGAAATGATGTTTAAATCGATGAGGATGCAATGAGGGATGCAATGATGGAGCTAGATGAGTGATTGGGTGCAATATGAGAGCTTGAATGGCTGCAACAATGGAGGTTTAATAGCTAGGATGCAAAAGTGCAAAAATTGGCTAAGTGTGTGATGATACAAATGAAGCAAAATTCTTGCTTTTAAGGAAAAGCCTCCAAAAGAATGGAGGGATGATATTCATCTTAGGGTAGAATATCCAGTGCTAGGATGTCTTGAGACCTCACAAGCCATCTCATGAGTACATGTGAATGAGGAGGTGGACAAGGAATGATGAAGTGAATGTGATGTGGCAATGAGGTGGAGGTACTTGTAAGTACCTTGGGGAATGATGCAAAAGGGATGTCTTGTCTCATCTACCCACATCATAGGAGGATGTGATAATAGAAGAATTTTAAATTCTTCTAAAATATTCCTTGGTTTTGGAGACTTGACTTTGGGATTGGGGACGTGAAGTTTAAATTGGGGTTTTATTTCTCCCAAGGTCTTGGAGAAATAAAGTGGAATTAAAAATTCCACATAGGATGCATTAGGGGGATAAGTGTCTAGTAAAAATTCCACTTGGGCATGTTGGAGAAATAAAAAGGAATTTTAAATTCCTTGGGGAATGGAGATAGCTTCTCCAAAAAGAGAAAGCCTTTATGAGGGTTGACTATAGTACCCTTGTCATAATTGGCAAGAGGACAAGAGTAGGTGCCAATTAATCTTAATTAGAAGTTGTGCAAATGATTAGGAGGGTTAATGGTGAATTAAGGGCAAGTGGCCAAATATGGAGGATGTGACACTAATCTCTATTAGTGATGTGTACATCCTAATCATAGATTAATTAAACTGATCTAGATTAAGAGAGGATTATGGAGGATGTTGACATGAAGAGAGAGTAAGGATGAATTAAAAATTGATTTAATTCATTTGGCTAAAGTGACTAAATTAAATAAATTAGACTATTTATTTAATTTAGAGAGAAAAGGGGTAAGGTATTTAATCTATTAATTAAATACCTTAGAGGACATTAGAGACAAGGTGTATATTAACCAAATAATGAATTATTTAATTAATATGGTTTAGGGATGCGGGACGGAAGAACATAAGAGTGAATTTGACCATATGGGGGTGGTCAAATTCAGGTGTCTACAACAAGCATCCCAAGCTTATCAAAAAATGAAACTACTCTTATAAGTCAGTCAATGGCTTTGTTTAAATAATTTTTTCTATTGGCTAGATTAGCTTAGAATAGGTTTATTTTGTGGTTTTTCCTCCAAGTGTATCTTTCACATTGTGTCTTTTTTTTTCCTTCAGTTGTGTCCCTTTTTTTAAGGCATGTCCTATTTTAGTTGTTAAATCCTTGACTATGTTCCCATGGATGTGTCAGGCCATTGATTGTCCATGCTTAGCAGGAAAAATTCTATAGAAATCATCAAAATATTGTCATTTCATGTCACCCTTATAACCCATTTGTAATAAAAGATCTAAGAGATCTTACCTATATCATATTGCATCATATTATGCCTCTATTCATTGCATTTATCCTTTGTGTAATTTCCTTAGTAAAAATCCCAAGTTGAAAAAAATTGAAAAGTGACTAGGCATTCCTTTTCAAGTGTTTTGGATGATCACTAATCCTTACTTTCAAAAATCCCATATGTCAAGGCATCAGTGGTTGGTGTGATTGTCTCCCTTGGTAGGGGTAGAAGGTATGCATTCGAGTCGAAGCTCGACACCCAATGACAAGAGAATGGAGTAGAACTAAGGCCAGATCCTGAGTGGCATGAAGTATGCATCAAGATTGATGCCCAATGGGGAAGGTAAATTTTTAGTCTCATTCCATTTAATGTTGATTTATTTAGCACGATGGTAGGTCCGACCTTGAAACTTCAACGATAACCCTAAGAAGCATGTTTTTTTTTACTAAAAAAATGTAATTAATGCTTAGTAACTCCTCTCAACGACCAGATCTTGAACCTTATGAGATACATGGATCAATTCAATAAATGTTAATATTTATTGAGTTTCAAGTCTCATTTTGATAGATTACCATCCCTAATCTCATTTTTAGTAGATTGTATGGCGATCTTTACAATTTCACCTATGGATTCATCATTTATGGAGGTATGGTGTGTTTTCAAGGACATTTATTTTAATTCCAACCCATTTTGGGGTGAATTCATTGTGTACATCATTGGATAGGTCATGATTAGGTTTTTCCTTTCCTTGTCATGTACTATTTTTTTTGCTACAACCTTCTAAGGTTAAATGAACATTTTTTTGCTCACTAAAAAGGGTTCTTCATTTACTTTTCTAACAATTTTATGTATTTTGACATCTTTACAATTGTAAATTGGCTTCACACCTCTAAATAATGAAAATTGTCATTTTTACATCTCTTCACTTTTGATGTGTTGTGTAAAATGTTATTACCTTCATATTTTAATAATTTCTTACTATTCTTCCATGTTGATATATTGTGTTAATTTTTTGTAGGGTTAAATAAAGATTATTTATCTCCCTCTAAGTGTTTGTCAAACTCTAACCTTCATTGAACCCTCCAGAAGCTAGTATAATAGAAGACTTTGTAAGTTATTCAACATTTTCCTTACTTATTTGTGCTATAGTGAGAAGGAAGAAACACTTTTAATTAGGTGCATGATCCCCCCTCCCACTCTTTGTTTTTTACATTTCTCTCTCCTTTTTTCCTTCTACAAGACTTTGATAGAATGGGGTTAGTTTTAGAATTATCAAGTGTTGGGTTGGACCAACACTCTACATCTAGATTAGAAAAGAAGCTAGTCTTCTTTAGAGGTTTGATCCTAATTGCAAGGTCTCACGCTTTGAGATCACTCTCATTGTGTAATTGGAGTGTTGAAAAGAGTTTCAACAAGGTGTAATTTCATGTGACAATAGTTTCATCCATAATTTCCAAAATTCATTCTCACTTTTGAAGGATGATTCCATTATCCATCAATGTGGAAATTAGAAATTCAAATTTTTCATCTAGGATTGTGTATTTAAAGGCATCATCCTACAACACTTGTATATAGTTAGATATTAATCATAAAGTATCAAAACACCACAAAAATATTTCTCTTCTCATACGAACATCATTATTCCTTATCTACTAGCATTGAGCATCAACAATAGCTAGTAATCAATTATAAATATTCATTGTCAAATCCAAATCAATGCTCACTACGAAGTGAACCATAGAATTTAGAGGTATGAAATGTTATGACTCTCTTACTCTATTAGGGTTTTTTTTACCTAAAGGTTGCCTAAATGCAATGATCTAGATGTAGCAAACTGATAAAATTGATTGTTTATTAATGCAAAACCTAAGAAATATGAAGTGATTGAAAACATAGTGTGATATGCAAAAATGAACTAGAAACATAAACAAATGCAAACAGAACTTGATGAAACTAAATAGAGTGCACTTGGAAGTAGAATGTTGATGCTAGAAGGTTCTAGAATGTTGTAGAAATCACTGTTGATGACCAGTGGGACTTATTCGCCACTAATGGGGAATCAGTCCTTCTAGTAAACTTTGTTGAAACTGGTTTCTGACTATCGGGAACTGAAATATAATGAAATCACCTTTTCCAACCTGGCAGTGGGACTCATTCGCCACTAATGGTGAATAAATCCTCCCATAAAAATTTGCAAATTTTGAAGTCAAATCTATGGGTCCATATCTGCACTTGTCTTCTTGTCAGGTTGACGGAATCAAATCTGCAGAAAATAGGTTGAATGTTGTCTCCAAGCTTGAATTAGGGTTTACTTGACTTGAATAGCTTTGATGACTTATTGACCACTTCTCAACTCCTATTTCTTTGAAAATTTTGCTTACAAGACCTGCAAACACACATGCAAAGAGGGGGGAAATGGTTAAGGGTTAGAGTATAGGGATTTGCCTTGGTCAAATCCCACTTTGGTAATCAAACCCTTGATAAAGAAATGAAATGAAAACAAGAAAGGAATGATGAATAAACAACATGCAAGTGTCCTAAACTCACCAAACCCTTGTTGTTGAAGTTTGAAGATATGACAATGGCTGCTTCAAGATGCTTGATTTTTTATGATGTTATGATGCTTGAATGAAAGAATGAAGTGATTGAATAGATGATTAGTGAACTAGGTGATTGGGGGTTAAAATGGATAGAAAAACACTTATTTATAAAAACTTATGCCCTAATTTCCTAAAAAATACATCACAGGCCAACATAAGGTCTTAATGAATAAAAACCCGAAAGAAATTTGAATTTATTTTGAATTTTGTGCCAAGAGGGACTCATTTGCCACCCATGGTGAATGGGTCCCACTCAAGGCATGCAAGTGGGTGTAAAAAATTAAGTCATCTTTAATGTTGTTTGTTGGGTTTGTATTCAAAAACACACTTAATTAAGGCCTATAAGTGCATAAAGGAGTCAAATAAAGTATAAGAAAGGTGTAATTAGTGATGACAAGCCTAGAAAAGTATGAAAGCTTGTTAGAAGACTTTACAACACTTTAAAATAGGACTTGATAAGGGATAAAAAGGGAATATTTAGATGAATTATAATAGTCCAAGAGTCAAGAAAAGTGTAGAAATGTGTTACAACACTTCACAACACCTTCACAAGACATCATAATTTGAATATTCAAGACCTAATGTGATTGCATAGGTTACATTACAACATTAAATGTAGGAAAAATAGGTCAAGCATCAGAGGAAAAAGACATAAGTGACCATGAAAATGTCCAAAGATCCATTTTTCTATGGTACACGAAGATATTTATTGAGCATATTAAAAAATGTCTACATGACTAACAAAAAATTAATGATACGATCATTATGAATAATTTCTATAATTTACATTGGCATTTATTGCCACCCATATCTCTTTTATTACTCTTAACTCGATCTAAGGGTCTATCAAAGGGTTAAGAAAGTCTCACATTTCAAAATTCATATAGGAGGCTTCCAATGATGCTCTTTAGTATGGGATTATTTTTGTTATATATAGGTATCAAATATCTATTTCTATAGCAAATAGAACAACCATATTTAAGATAAACTATAGCAACAAGATTGAAGCATGAGTGCATTCTTATTCTAAAACTTTCAACTCTAAGAAATTAATCATCATAGATTTATGACCATTTATTTAGTTTCAGGTTTCAGTTTTTATCTTTCTACTATAATATTACAATAATTACTATTTACAACATGTCGATTTAAAAATAAACCCTAATCTCTCATAATTTTATTTCAACAAATATAATCTTTTATCTCAACTAATCAAACTCAATAATTGAATTCTCACCTTCTCATTATATCAAAATTCAATAAATTATAGTTACCCACTTAGATATTTGTTGGGTGTATAACTTCCCCGTGATTATAAACTAGAGACCAATTTGATATAAAGAATATTAAAAATGATTATATGCCATCATCATCACCTCAAACTAAGTAATCAATCACATATCAACCTTGTTTAGTTCAAACTCCTTAGGAATCATAGCATATTTCTTAGTTTTTCCTTTTGTTTTATCTATGAGCAGAACTTAAAGCAAACAATGCAATTTTTCAATAGTAGTTCTTTTAAAACAATGTCATTTGACCTGTTTCTACTGATGATGGGCATGCAAGTAGTAACCTTGTACTCAATGATTTAAAAATGATGGCAACCAACGCCTCTGTCCAAGCAAATCAAATCAAAATGACTACTAAATATATACCGGAAAAACCATTCTGTGTTTATGTCAATACAATGGAAGGTGATGGTCACATGGGTGTCACACCAAACGGCTAAAAATGTCAGAAAGACCAACAAACAAAGAACAAAGCACATGCTTCCTGCAAACTTCTGCAGATTGTCGATCAAACTGCCATTTTGGCAGAGCCTGAGACGTGCGTTATAAGCTCCAATACCAAGCACTTTTTCTCTGCAACTTTTGCAGGTATTCTCTGATTTCTATAACTCTGTTCCCCAATTACTTACACTAGAAAATAAGTTAAAGTTATACCTAACAATCCATCACAACCTGCCAATGATATTTGCAAACCTTCCACTAAAATAATTCGTTCATTTTCATATTTATACTTGTTGTAATGATGGTTATCTGAGATGTAAAGTTCTGAAAGACTAACAGTGACAGCTTTCTGCAAGAACTGGCTACAACAAATTCATTGGGATTGCAGCTGAAATTCACATTCTTTGTTACCGAGAATATTGATTATTTTAAATGTTAGATTACTTATATATATTGGGACTATTATCACATTATTTGTCTTTACTAATTCAGTGGAATGGGTTTCATTTGGAAGATACACTCAGCAAGTTTTGTTTGTTCTATTTGAGCATGGAAATGTAAATAATGGCAGTGAGTGTAAGAAACGTTTTATAAATCTCCCTTTAGTTATATCACTTGTTCTAATCTTTTATTAAAAGTAAAAAAAGGTTTTAAAAGGGTCTTACTCTTTTATAGTCAAGAATCAAAATGGTGAAAATTAAGTCTACAAAACAAATAATACATTAATAGAACTGAACCATAAAGATCAAGTAATTGTATCTTCCCAATCTTTTTGAAGGGTTTTCAATTGATTTGCCATAAGTTCTTAATTTTCATGTATCATTTCTTTCTTTTTTTTATCTTCGTATTTTGGTGCTAGGACCCACATTAGCCCAGACCACTCGAGGGATGGTGTTTTCTTAGTAGCACAATTGTAGTCTACCATGTTTTGCAAGTTTTTTTTAATTTTTTGGATGTCCTCCAAAAACTTCTACCTTATTATCCTGCATATGTAGTGATTTCCACCCTAAGCATGTTCATCTCCTTAGCATTATCCCATTGATTAGATAAAATCTTATCCATCTCCCTATGGGTTAAATCCTTCCCACCCAATCTTAACAAGAATGGAGATTTTACAACTATTTTTATTGAATTCAACATAAAACCATTAAAAAAAATTCTATGGGTGACAAATTCCTTGCGTATTTCAACCAATTTTCGGCCCAATCATAATGACTACCAAAACCATATCTTCAATGAATGATGAAGGGTGAGATATGTTAGGGATAAAAAATATTTACTAACCCTTTCAATTTCCTTGATAATTGGAGAAACCCTATGTTTTTCGTTTTGAATCTCTTTACCCTTCTAAGAATTTGAGACAAGGTGAATCTCATCTTCTAGATAGTCTAAATCTTTAAGATACATTTTTTTTCAAGTCTTGAAACTCTCAGGAGAATCACCGTTTGTTAAATTATCCACCCACATAACATTTAGAGTAGAAGGAGAGGGTCCAATTAAATGGGGGAGAGCATTGGAGTACCTTCTTTTAGGAGAAAAAATAAGTTTTTGAGAATAGGTTTAGTTAGGGATTGAGTAGGGCATAAGGTGTGAGCAGGTTTGGAGGTATATGCATGGTTGATGAGTAATAAAATTAAGGGTTGGTGTAGGAGGATAGGGATAACACCATGTTTTAACTCTAAAACTAAGTGTTTAAGGGGTGACAACAAAATAATGGGAAGCTTACACAATAAGCATGACAATAATGTCAAAAAAGAATCAATAAAATGAAAAATACATGGATTGGGATTTTCCTTCAATTGTTACATGCCCAATGAGTTACAAGGAAACTTCATCATAAGGGTGGAACAATGAAAACGTAAGAAATCCATTGTGATATTGTTTCAATTCTTCACAATTTCTCAAGAATAAAGAGAGTGACTCCCTTTAATTCCTCCTATCTTTAAAGATCTTCATTCCATTGTGCAATGTGGCCCTCAAAAACCTCAATTTTGACTCCTCTCATTTTAACCACTCTCAAATCCCAATTCCAAGAAAAATAAATTAATATTGTTGAGTTGTGTTCCTTGATTCTCTTGAAATATCTATTCAAACCCCCTTTTCTCAGGATTCTCCACAAAAAAAAACATCTCCTTTTACCAATTCATATGAAGCAAGCTCCATCTAGTTCCTATCACCTCAATGAGAATTAAGCCTTGTGGAAACTTTTAGACCATAAATATTATCTTCGAACTAGAAAATAAAGTTGTATAGTAGAATAGGTATTCTAGAATTATATTTTTAATCCTTATTGAAGCTCTCAAAATGCCAGGAAGAATTTTCCCAATCATCCATATACATTCATAATTATAGTTCCTGTCAATCCTACCCCCATCATGGAAGTAAGGATCTATGAATTTTATATAATTTTGCACATGAGAACTCATTATCAACTATCAATGGATTCCCCATAAATTTTAATTCTCTATTCTAATTGAAAAACCCCACAATTAGAAAGAAGCTTGTGACTACATTTCCTTCCCAATAGACATGTTTTACTTTCACAAAGGGAATGGATTTAAAAATATTTATAGATTCAACTATCAAGTTTGACATGGTCTAGCTAGGGAAGTTAAAATTAATAATGCAATTGATTATATTCCTAGATTCCCCCTCTACCACCAAATCTTATAGACTAAGTTCCTTTGCTAATAAAATTACATGGAAGACTGCATAAATTCTAGGAAAACGATTGGTTTGGATCCTAAGGAAAATAGATAAAGATCATCCATATCCATACAAATATGGTTCCTAATAATCCTCTAGCTCTATATGGTATATGGTTACCCTTGGAGGCCCCATCAAAATTGTTTCAACTAGGTGAGAGGGGGACATACCCAACACACAAGGGACCTATAAAGGGAAGGATTTTCAAGAAGGGAACTAAAATCAATCCCCAAATTTCACCCATCCAAAAACATTAGGTTAGAAGGAAAGGACATAGGGGGACCACTTGTTAGATCCTTATGAGAAAACATGAATCTTTATTTGATAGTGGGAACAATTCTAGAGAACAAAGGTCAAAGATATGATTTTTAGAATAAACATTATTATATTTCTTTCAAGCCATAAAATCCAAAAACATAAGGGAAAGTGAGCTTTGTTGGGAAATTGTGTCTCAACCTTGCAATTATATAAAGGTTATTATTGATAAGATATATATATATATATATTTCCTAGTTACACCGATAGGTGTAATATACAATTGCATCAAGGGGGAGGAGTGGGATGCGCACGTAAACAATTTTTTGTTAACTTTTTTAGGAAACTACTAAAATGGCCGACATGCATTAGATAAATGATACATTGTAAATCTAGATTGTTAATTATTAGGTTTTAGATCTAATGGTGGATATTTTGTTGGCATGTCTTGCACTAGAATGTAACTCTATTTTATGAGGGTGTTGTATTATGATTGTGGTAGAGATGGTGATGTATTCTAAGAGTCTGATAGCAATCATGTTGTCTCTTGATCTCTAGTGATGATACTCTTGTGAGAAGCTTGATTTGCAAGTATATTGTAATCTTTGTGATTTTTGAATAATATATTGGGTGAATTTTGGAGTGTGGGGTTTTTCTCCTGAAAGGGTTTTCCCCACGTAAATCACTGTGTCATAGTATGCATGATATTTATATTCATTTGTGTTTAAGTTTATGTAACTATTAAAGATCTATAAATATTTTCATTATTCTCCTCTCAAGATTAGTGTAGGAAGTTGTTTCGCTAGCTTAGCTTCCTTATAACTAGTATCAGAGCTTGATCACCTTTGGTTTCAGTTGTGGGTTGTTGGGTTTTTTGGACTAATCCAGATTTGAGTGGGAGCTTGTGCGGAAGATATTTTGTGATCATGTTGCAGGAATTTTTAGATGGCAAGTTCATCATGGAGAATAGAGGTGAATAAGTTTTATGTAAATAATTTTTAAATGTGGAAGCTGAAGATGGAGGATCTATTGATAGATCAAGATCTGTGGGATGCTATTAATGATAATGTTTTAAGGCCTGTAGATCCTACTCAGGATGCTCAATATGATGTTATGGGCCATAAAGCCAAGGGTCTAATTAGATTGTGTTTGGCAGACTTTGTTTTAATTAATGTCCATGAGGAGACCTCTACACAGAAACTATGGAAGAAGCTTGGTGAGATGTATCAAGCCAAATATTTCTAGTGAATAATATTTTCTTGAGGAAGGAGTTGTATTCCTTGTGAATGGAAGAGGGTGGATGAATCATAGACCATCTAGAAGCATTCAATATGTTGGTGGCTCAATTGGCATCCATTGGTGTCAAAATGGATGAGGAGGAGAAATGTCAAATCTTTCTTTGTTCTTTGCATGATTCATGGGATTCTCTTGTTATGTCTATTGGGAATACTTTTGTTATTTTGAAGACTGAAGATGTGGTGGGTTCTTTGCTTTCTGAAGATATGAGGAGGAAGGTATCCATCACTGCTAAGGAGGCCCTAAAAGTTCATGGAAGACCTAAGGAAAAAGGCAAGAAGAATGAGAAGCGTGACAAATCCAAGTCCAGGGGGAGATCTCAATCTCCTGGAAAGTCCAAAGTTATTTGTTGGAACTGTGGTAAGCCTAGACATGTTTGTAAGGAATGCAAAGAAGAAAAGAAGAAAAATAAGAAATTTGATTCTAATTCTAAGTCCAAGAAGGCAGATGGTGACGCATTGATTATAACTTTAGCAACTCGTGCAGGTAATGATGCATGGTTAATGAACTCAAGTGCATCTTTCCATATGACCTTTAATAGAGATTGGTTTTCAAAATATGAAGAATTTGATGGAGTTAAGGTGTACTCAAGAGTGATGATTCTCATTTAGACATTGTTGGTCGTGGTAAATTTAAAATCAGATTTCCTTATGGTAGAATAAAAAGAATTAAAGGTGTGTTGCATATCCTTGGTTTAGCAAAAAAATTGTTATTTGTGAGCAAACTAATAGATGAAGGTGTTCACGTCGTATTTTCTGATGTAGGATGCAAGATGGTTAGAGGTGCTATGGTGATTGCTAGAGGTGCCAGATATGGCGCATTGTATAAGCTTGATGCATGCACTATTGAGTGCAATAGTACTTCTGTGAAAAACAAGTCTATGGAAGAAGTAAGGGTTTCACCTTCAGCAGATGGTCATGGCTTTTGGGTACCCAAGGATTCTCTTTCTTCTGAAACAAAGTTACTTATAGAGAAAACTATGTTATGGCACTAGAGACCTGACCACATTGGAGAAAAGGGTCTAAGGACCTTGAAAAATAAAAACCTTGTTGAAGGTTTGTCTGATTGTAATCTTGAATTTGATTTCTGTGAGCATTGAATTTATGGAAAAAAACCACGTTCAGTTTTACTCAAGCTCTCATAAATCTTGTGGTGTATTGGATCTTATTCATTCAAATGTGTTTGGTCCTATATATGTTCCTTCGATTGGTAAATCCACATATTATGTTTCATTTATTGATGATTGTAGTAGGACATGGGTATATTTTCTAAAGAGTAAATCTGAAGTTTTTAGTCGATTTAAGAATTTAAAGCATTGGTTGAGTTACAGACTGGAAAGAAAATAAAATGTTTGAGGAATGATAATGGTGGTGAATTTTTCTCTAATTATTTTTATAGATTATGTAAAAATTGTGGTATTCATAGACAATAGACAACTTTGTATTCTCCACAACAAAATGGAGTTGCAGAAAGAATGAACAAGACACTGATGGAGAAGGCTAGGAGTATGTTGAGTGGTGTTGGCCTAGAACAAAGGTTTTTGGTTGAAGTTTTTGCCACTACTTGTTACTTGATTAACAAGTCTCCTACATCAGCTTTTGTTGATAAGACACCTATAGAGGCATGGTCAGGTCACAAGCCTTCATTAAGAAATCTTAGAGTTTTTGGTTGTGAGGCATATACACATGTGCCAAAGGAGAAGTGAACAAATTTGGAGAAAAAGACTTTGAAATGTATCTCCATCGGATACAGTTATGGTGTGAAAGGATACAAGCTTTGTGAACCTGTTGCACAAAAGGTAATATATAGTAGAAGTGTTATTTTTAGAGAAACTAAGCCTTCTTTTGTTACATTGCTGCCAAAACAAAGTAAACAAGAAGATGTGATTCATTTTCCTTCTACACCTAAGAAAGTTGAATCAAGGCCCAAGGATAGACAAGAAGTTGAGGAGAGATCATCTAGCTCTAGATCTTAAGAGGAGGAGGAAGAACCTCCAACTCAACTCGTTCGTAGGTCTACAATGAATAGACAACCACCTAAAAGGTATACACCTAATGATTGGAGATGTATTTTTTATTTGAATACTAATATGGATGAACCCAAATTTGTAGAAGATACATTAGGTATGAATGATGCATAATATTGGAAGATTGCTATGGATGAAGAAATGACATCTTTGAAAAAGAATGATACATGGGATCTTGTACCATTTCCTGAAGGATGAAAACCTGTTGGTTGCAAATTGGTGAACTCAATAACAAGATTGGTTTAGATGGAGGTATTGAGAAGTACAAAGCATGGTTTGTTGTAAAAGGTTTTTCTCAAGTTGAGGGTGTTGATTATGGTGAGATATTCTCTCCTATTGAAAAAATGGTATCCATTAGATTTTTGTTTGCTATTGTTGTTGCTTATGATTTAGAGGTTGAGAAATGGATGTGAAAACTATGTTCCTTCATGGTGACTTGGAGGAGGATATTTATATGACACAGTCAGAGCACTATGTAGTGAAAGGTAAAAGTAAGTTGGTTTGCAAATTGAAGAAATCTTTGTATGGTTTAAAACAAAGTCCTAGGATATGGTACCAGAAATTTGATACATATTTGTTGAGTTTGGGATTTGAGCATTCTAAATCAAATCATGTTGTATTTATTATAAAACTAATGGTGATCATTTCCTATTTATTGCATTATATGTTGATATGTTATTTATTGGCAAAGGGAAAGGTATGATTTCATAACTGAAATCTCAACTTGCTGATAAATTTGAAATGAAAGATCTTGGTGTAGTTGGATGCATTCTTGGGATGGAAATTAAAAGAGATAGAGTGAACAGAAAGCTATGGGTTGGCCAAAGTAAGTATGTCAATTCAATTTTACAGAGATTTAACATGTAGGATTGTAGACCATTGTGTGTTCCCTTTTTTGTTGGAATAAAGTTATCTATTTCATATTGTCCAACATCTCCATCAAAGATGGAAGAAATGAGCAGAGTTCCTTACCAAAGTGTAGTTGGAATTTTGATGTAAGTTATGGTTTGTACTAGACCAGACATTTCCCAAGTAGTGATAATTCTTTCCAGACATATGTCTAATCCTGGTAGAGTTCATTGGGATGTAGTTAAAAGAGTCTTCAGATATTTGCGTGGTACCTTAGATTATTCCTTATGTTATCATAGTAATGTTACTGAAGACAAGATTTCCCTTGATATTCATGGTTATGTGGATTCAGACTAGGTGGGTGATATTGATAGCAGATGATCCACCAGTGCTTGTGTTTACTTTATTTGTGGTGCAATTAGTTGGATGAGTAAGCAACAATTTGTAGTTGCTTTTTCCACTACTGAAGCAAAGTATATGGCATCTACTCATTCTTGTAAAGAAGCCATTTGGCTTAAGATACTGTGTTCAGATATTGGAATAAAACAAGGTGTAATGACAATTTATTGCGACAGTCAGAGTGTGATATGTCTAGCCAAGAACCCAAAATTTCATGCGAAGACCAAGCACATTGATGTACAATATCATTTTGTTCAAGATATGGTTGAAGATGGTAGGGTGAAGATGGTTAAGGTAGAGACTTTGATGAGTGTTGTTGATTCTTTAACTAAGCTTGTGAGCATAGAGAAGTTCAGATAGTGTTCAAATATTATGGGCCTTTCGACCCCTAGCAATTAAGAGTCAATGTTTAATCCCTTCCATTGCTCTTGCAAGGTGTTCAACAAGTGCGAGATTTGTTGGGAAATTGTGTCTCAACCTTGCAATTATATAAAGGTTATTGTTGATAAGATATATATATATATCCTAACTTACACCAATAGGTGTAATATACAATGGCATCAAGGGGGAGGAGTGGGATGCATGTAAATAATTTTTTGTTAAATTTTTCAGGAAACTACTAAAATGACTGACATACATTAGATAAATGATCTACATTGTAAATATAGACCGTTAATTATTAGGTTTTAGATCTAATGGTGGATATTTTGTTGGCATGTCTTGTCTAGAATGTAACCCTATTTTATGAGGGAGTTGTATTATGATTACGGTAGAGATGGTGATGTATTCTGATATTTTGATAATAGTCGTGTTGTCTCTTGATCTCTGGTGATGATACTCGAACTATGAGAAGCTTGCTCTGCAAGTATATTGTAATCTTTGTGATTTATAAATAATATATTGGGTGGCTTTTAGAGTGTGGGTTTTTTCTCTAAAAGTTTTTTCCCCACGTAAATCATTGTGTCGTGGTATGCATGATATTTATGTTCATTTTTTTTAAAGTTTTTGTAACTGTTAAAGATCTGTAAAGTTTTGAATTATTCTCCTCCCAAGATTAGTGTAGGAAGTTATTCCACTACCTTAGCTTCCTTACATGTTTCCATAGAAGCTTCATGCTAATAGAATGGAATTGGTAAGGATAATATCAAAAGATGTTAGAGGGGACAATGATAAATGCAAGAAAGGTGAAACTAAGATATAAAAAGGAACTAAACTACATGGGTAAATAAATAATTGAGAAATAAATAGAGAGAAAATTTAGAGTTTCCTTCACACATAACACTTTTTTTAGGTAGAGAAACTTCCAACATGTTAATATTATGAATAGTAATATTTTTATCCTACACAAAAATCCAAAGAAATAAGAAGGTTGGTCCAAAAGGAAAATCAAGGGAGGGTAGGGAGAGGGGGAAGAAGCAACAAGAAACTAGATATAGAATAGAAACCAAAAGAGGAAATTATTTATTAGGTTTAGATTATGGTAGGAGTAGATATAATTATTTAGAGGGAGTTTTAATGATATTTCTTGAAAATATTTGTAAAAATATAAAATATAGCAAACCACTTCAAGAGGGTGACCTCCAATAATCAAATAATAATATATGAATTAAATATTTGTTGACATGATGATATGGGAGAGAGTTCTCTTCCTTATTTATATGTTAAACTATGTAGGGACATACACCTTCATCCTAGTTAAGAGATATTAGTGTATTAACTAGTATTTATATTAGGGTTAAGCATACCACAAGTGCTTATTGCTATTATAATTAGGAATACATAATATATACTTAGAAATATATCATATTACAATCATAAGTTTTTTTACTATTAATGCAATAATATGATGGTTATCAAGTTTGTAATTTATTTTATTGTTTGCCAATTTAATTATATTTTTATTTGACTATTATCTCAAAGTAAATTACTACGATAATTTCAGTCTACTAATTTTAATGGTTACAACTTAGGTATTGTTATGGATACTTATACGACCCTTTTGATATATCATATTTAGACATTTTAATAATATGCTTGATCCTATAGTAAATATACTTTAAATTATTTTACACAAAAAATATTCAATTCTCTCTTGAGAATTTTTTAATTTTTCAGTTGGTTAATACTCAGCATGATCATCATGTTTAAGAATACATATGTTACATCCAACAACATGAGAAAACTAATTAAGCATACATGATTTAGGAAGAATACTTTCACAGTAAAAAAAAATCTATATCTCAAATATTTGAGGATTATGTTGGATTTATGGAATATCAACCTCATTTACCTTTCCCTCATATTATTAGTTTACACCAATTAAAAAATTCAAATAATTTATATCACAGGCCTTTGTATATTAATATTTTGATTCATTACAAGGTCACTAATTGTATCATGGTAAATATCAAGGTTTCCTTCAATATATGCACAAAATAATTTCTATGTAATATTGATTTTCAGAAATATGCTTATACTCATTCTAGCATGGATTTGGAATGATTAAATGGACATATGAAAGATACTTTATGATCCATTATCTTAAACTTGCAATTGATATCATTTCATATTATACCAGCATCTAATATATTTAGTGTGGTACTTAGACTACCTTGGATACAACAGTATCAACATAGTCCCTCTATATTAGATAAATTTGTTGAATCCATTCAAAACTTGGGTACAATAAAGTGTTTACTATTTGTAAGTAAATAATTATAAGCCTCTTTTTTAACAATTATAAATCTACAACTATTCACATTCATCACAAAGCTAAAAGAGCCACAAATATAATAGCCCAATACACAATACAAACCAATTCAATAAACAAGTGTCTTGTGATAAAATCCTAATGCACAATTTTTATAAAAACAAACAAATTCAATAAAGTTGTCACAAACATTAAATGGGTATGTGCAAGATCATGATGAGCCAAAAAGTGGCGATATGATGGGTATGTGTAGGGTATGTGGCTGACGACTTTTTTTTACCTGATTGATGAAACAAAAAGGGTTTTTAAAGGAGATTATCATATTTCCACCAATATAAATTATGCTTTACTTTGAATTTAATAAATAATTATTATTCATTTTCTATTTGAATTACGACTAAAGTCTTGATTGATAGGTTGATTGAAAAACATCTATAGCTTTCAAAAAGTATCACTTTTTTTGAATGAAACATGTGTCACATTCTATGCTTCACATACTATAGGATTAAAAAAACATGAATTTTGAGTTAAGGTGGTCAGACATACAATTTTATATTTTTAAAAGTTGTAATAAAAATTCATAATTAATTATTTACTTGGAAAAAATTACAAAAAATATGCATCACATTAAGACATGAGTCCTCTACTTATATCTAAAATATTATAAAAAAATATTATCATTAAATTATTGTGGTTAGGGTGGTCAGATAGACACCTACTTCTTCTTTTTTCCCTAAAATTTAAGTGTACTACTGCATTGAAATTTCAAATTTTCACCAAATAGATTTTTTTAAAAATAAACCTAGTAGTTTAGAAACTACATTCAATTTGCTACAGATTCTATTCTTACATATTTTTGAAATAATATAGATAACTTATTCAAATTTTTACGTCAAGTTGCCTAACTCTTATTTTTCTGAATTTTATTGCCACTTAAGGGCTTGTTTTTTCCATGATGATCCTGCACATACAAAAATTCTAGCTTTTTTATACATCCCTTAGTCTAAAATTTAATTGTCTCATCTAGATCAAATATTTGGGAAATTATAAACTATTAATGAAGAACCATGGACCTCTTCACTTATGTAAGCCTTTCTTTTTTTTTATTTCCTATCTTCTAACTATAGGATCCTAACAGTTTTTTCTTGCTAGCTCTATTAGAAATCCTAACTAACATTCCTTTTTATTAGTGAAGTTGGGAGGCCTAAATTTATTTATTTCATAACAAGTTAGGAACCTAGCTAAAAGGACGATGTCGGGTTAATTGCCAACATCTCCCTTTGGATTTGAGACATGGACTAACTACCTCCCATGGATTTGTTTACCTTTGGCATTTGTATCAGGCATGAATAGGTTGATTTTTTTGCATGATGACAAACATGTTCCAAAAAAAGGTATCAAAGCTATGGTCACGGGTTTGAATCTCCTAGGATGATACTAAGGGGGGAATTGTTGGACTAATCACCAATGTCTCCCTTTAGATTTGGGACATGGACTAACTGTCTCCTGTGGATCCATTTATCTCTAGATTTTGTATCAAGCATTAATAGGTCGATATTTTGGTGCAACGACAAATGTGATCCAACAAAGGGAACTATAGAAAGTGGTTGTTGAGAGTAGAATTGAGTAGACCCACATTATTTAAGGTCATATGGATGATATAAATGGATCCAAATGATTCATATTAATGTATCTTCACCATATGACCTAGAAGAGGATAACCTCCTAGTTGAAGAGAATATTAATCATTATGTCAATTAGTCTTTATCGCTAACATGTATTATTCTTTTATACATTTATGAATTCCTCTCATTATTTTTCTTGATTGATCTTCTTTTCCTATTCCTAAAAATGTTTCAATGATATATGGATATATTTAAGTGGTACATATGGACACAGCGGCTAGAAACATCCCCTTTTCTCTATTTTTATTTTCCAATTTGTATAACCTTATATTTTTTCCACTTATATTTATTTTTACCCCATTTATTTAGGATGATGCAAATAGACACGAGATTACTCGTGAATTTCATTTTTTTAAACCAAAAATATAACTAGGTACCCTTAATTTGTGGCTTATCTTCTCTACCTACATATGGATTATTTACATTTAAATAACCCTTTCCCTCTTTACCTCTTATTTTCCTTTGGAATGGCCCTATAATTCATGTTTATTACATGTATTGATTTTTCTTTAAATGGACATATTATGCATCTCACAACATACCCCATTTTTTCTTAGAAAAATAAGGACCCGCTTTTTCTTTATCCTTAATATAGTTTCCACTATCACCAATCCTCATATTTTTCCTTTGGCCAACTTAAGAGAGATTCTTGATTTATATGATCCTACATGAATTTGAGATTCAATACTACCCTATGTCACTTTTGAAAGATTACAAAAATATTAAAGCACAAGGAATTTATGTCAATTCAAAGGATGAATATTGTGAGAAGTTCCTTAGGGTAAATAAAGAAAGATCCATTAAGTCCAAGAATATTCCCTAACCATGATCTATATCTTTTTAATAAAAATCTATTCAATTTAGAAAATTATATGAATATTTTAATTTTATTTAATGCAATTGCATTATGATGAAATTTAAGAATGAAACTATTGAAAGCCCTATATTTTTAATGAAATGGTGAATTATTATATGATTCCCTATAAACTAATGATGATTTGAAATAAAAGGAAGTTCACATAAGGAATGAATCCCTACAAACATCCTAACCAAAGTAGTTATTAGAGTCTCATATTTCAAAATAAAAATTAAAAATATTCTTCACTTCACTTCACTTCACATTTAAAATTCCACATAGAACCATAAAAAATAACTTAAAAAATGATGAATGAGAAGTTGTAGAGAAAAATTTTGAATTGAACATTAGAACTAAACCTTTGTACAATCCATAACAACCAAGTACACATGAAGATGGGTTTCTTACAACCATTAAAAAAAAATCAACCAACCAAACATGATTCTAAAAATATATACTAACTACACTTCCAAAGAAAATTCTTATGAAAATTTTAAGTAATGCATGGTTTTCTACCTTAGTTCTATATGAAATAATAATATATATAGAAAAAAATGAAATATGAGTTCAAGAGAGTTATACCATAATACAATATCACCTCTAGATGGGGGAATATTTTAGATATAGACCTAGGACATACTATTATATAAAATTTTAGTTAGAAAAAGATCAATGTTAATGTCATTGGGCAAGCTAAGAAAGTAGTAAAAAATAGGTTAAATAATTTTGCAGGGTTTCCAACTTCCCTTTAATGCCTTGAATTGTTGTTTGAATGTGCTAGACATTATATACATGTAGATAAAAGCTTAATTATATTTGAGGGAAATGTTTTGGCTAATTTTTATATTGAGGCTATTGGGGACACTTTGCATATCCCTCACTACAAGAAGGTTTGGAATGATAAAAATAGAGGATACAAAAAAAAAAATTAATGAGAGCATGGATGCGTACAAAATAATCATCTTATCCACATATATGGAACACACTAGGATTTCTATAACTAAGCTATTAAAGGAAATACATAGAAGTGAATCCTAACATGAGATAGGAGACATGATTACATTACTAAGTTGAGCAATTATGGGGTTTCCTACAATTTCCACCTTCCAACTATGGATGTAATTATATATTGTAATAGTGTTGGATGGAGAAATTATATTTCATTGGTTTTATATTATTAATGAAAATATACATGAATAACTAACTAAATTAGAAAGAACCATTTTTTTTTAGATGACCTCTTCTCTAGTCTAATCCCTAGGAAGGAAGTTCACCCTCCCTAAAATATAAAAGATATGAAGGATGGGCATAGTAAAGGCACATGTGTTAATTTTCAAACAATATCTTCAATTGGAGAAATAATAATCAATGTTACACTATAGAAGGGTAAATGATTCTTTCTCAATTAGGTTGGTGAGATTCTTGGAAGGAGATAAGACTGAAAATTTATTAATACAAGTAATTGTAGAAGTGAAAAAATATAGAAATTGGTTTATAAAATTTTGAAAGTTCTCTAATATCAAGATATATGGGTTTGTAAATGTACCATATAGGTTAGATTGATAGCCTACTGATAAAATAATTATGTTCGAATAAATAGGGAAATTTTTTGAGCCACACAATTTTTTTGAGTCAAAGCATAGATCTAGGATTAAGTTCTCAATTATAATAGAAAAGATTTATGTGATAAAATTAGCCAAACCATCAGATGAATGTCACAATTTCATAATTTATGTACCAATACCAAAATACCAAATATTGATCATTTTGGAAGGATAGAAATGTGGGTGTCTCCAAGCTTAAGGGATATCACAAATCTAGAATACTTTTGGGCTAATTGTAGTGATATTCATGACATAAGGGGGAAAGGATTTATCAAGTTGGATACACCTCAAATGAAACTCTCCCAAACCTAAATGGTGTCATATTAGGTCTCAGATGATGGTATAGTATTCATAGTGTATATGAAATGAAAAAGTCTTAAATGACCCAATTCCAAACCTAGCTAGGTAAAGGTAGATTCAACAACTTTATTAGAATATTGTACAAAAATAATTTGAACCATAGTAATACATGGTTGGATGAGAAAATATAAAACTAAAGGAATGAGGATTCATTCTCACCTTTTGCAAAGACATAGCTAAGAAAAACACAAAGAAGAAGGAAACTCTAGGAAACATGGGGCCCATGATGTGGTATTAGGATATATCAAACCACATAGGTCAAGGATTTTTAAAATAGATAGTTGGTATGGAATAAATAGAATGATAATCTAAAATGAAATGTGAATACATGCATAAATGTTGTCGCCACTCTTTCTCCTCTACCAAATTATATTCCAAGAGTACATGATAGTATAGTTCTAGTATCTCCAATAGTTCAAACTCCTTAGGTAATAAAAAATAAAAATCACTTATTATGGTTACTCCTATAGGAACTCTAGTAAGGGATGTACAAATTTCATCTCTAGAATAATTGTCTAAAAATATTAAAATTTCTAAAGAGATGTAAGAAAGAGAGTCAACAAGATGTGATAATCAACAAGGAAATAACTACTCCTATGGAAAATATGATACTACTAGAAAAGGAGAAAGCTAAATTAGAATAGAGAAAAGATGATGAAGAATTGATATGTGAGATACCTTAGAATAGGTAAAAGATGATGAAACATGAGTTGAAAAGGTGAATTTTTGAGTTACAAGGATATACCAAACAACTCACTGGGCCTTTACAAATTTTAGATTGAATAATATATACATCAGTTTTGATATCTCAATAAGAAGATACCTCTTTAGATATAATTAGTAACATATCAAAGATAATTAAAGATTAGGTTAATATTTTTTCCTAGCAAGGAGGAGTAATTGTACAAGTCATCAACTCTTAGAAGAATGTAAAAATATTTCAAGAAAAAAATAGAGAACTAATTGATGAATGCAAGGAGAAGTAAGAGTAGAATGAAATATACCTTCCAAGATTTCTTGATATTGAAATATTGATGATCAAATCATGGTAAAATAAAATATCTCAAGCCATTGGGAAATTCTTCAAGTAAGGAGTTGGATAGAAGCAATAAAATGGGAGCATCAATTAATAAAAGAATGCCTAAAAGAGATAACTAAGAAAAAAATTGAGGCAATTGATGTAAATTCTATAGAAGTTATATTGATTGAGAATATAAGAGGGATGAATTTTACCCCAAATGATGATACAAAGGATGTGACATTGATCCAAGAGACATTCAAAAAAATTATCTTAAATTTATAATTATATCAACAAGCAAGGATTTTTTATGTAAGGGTGTTGAATGAGATGATGAAGATCAAGATGAAAATTTAAAGCCCCCATAAAATTGTTTTCAAATTGAGCCTTTTTTAGATCAACAATTTTAGTTGAAAATTCCTATGAGATATTAATAAATAAATAGTTAAGAAAATTTTAATTTATTACGTGGAATATAGGAGGAGTGAAACTACTAAGGATGGATTTTTTTTGTAGAAACTAGTGAAAAAGAGAACACGTAAACTATAATTGAACTTTAGTAAATTTTGTTCAAGATGGAGGTATGCATTCTAATACTATTGTGGATTCTTTTATTGTAACTACACTTGATATTTCAAATGTAAACGAAATATGCTTTAAATATTCCAGTACCTTGGAATATGTTTTTGGAGCTAGAATCTTATATAATTTTGTTTCTGAACCTCTCATTTTAGATGAATCTAGACCATTCATTTGTAGATAACTATTTTTTGGTTCCTTCTTCTATAAAAGGGCCATTAATCAATTATCTTAGGGACTAGAAATTGTTGAAAACTATAGGACTGGCAATAAAGAATTATTATTGTTCAATTTTTTTCATGATTTTCTTTTATTTAATGAAATTTTGTAAATAATTGTATTAGGTTAACATATATGAATGTATTTTTTAAATTATTAAAACCTTAAAAATTGTAAAGTGATTTAAATTTTATAATTTTTTATTATGAAATATTATAAAGCTACACAATTCTTAGGGTAATTTGTGATCCCTTTTGCAATCTAAAATTTCCTTCAATTTTTCACTTCTTATGTGTAATTACAATAATATCTAATGAAGTCTAGGTTCTTTTTTTGTGGTGTTTACTATTAATCTATAAATACTTTGGATATATTTTGAAATTATATTTTTTTTAACTCCCTTTTCTTCCTTACCTTTTGTTCATGTTCTTCCTAGTAAATTATCATAGTACATGTATTACATGTCTCAAAAAATGTTATAATATGAATGAATGTAGTCGCATTTTAGAACAAGTGTCTGTTTAAAGTGAAATATATTGATCATTATAATATATTTTAAATTTATCCCTCATCTATATAACTCTAAGAATGTAAGTCCCTTTATAAATTTACGTTCATAGTGAATAACTCATTCAAACCACAAGTCAAGAGATAACATCAAAAGTATCAAGATAATTGAATTACATTTCTAAATGTGTTTCTCTTTGAAAAGATATATGTTTGATTATTAATTTTATTTGAGTTGACAGTGACTAATCTCCACTTAAATAGAATTGGTGCTAAGAGGGATATTATATAAAAATATATAATCTAGAAAAACCCACCCCATATCAAGATCCAATGATCTAGGAGTTGAATACTTAGAGAAACATCATCATCAAAGGATAACAAGAGATTAGGGATAAGTAAGAAGACCAATAAATAATTTAGTTCAAGTATTCCATAAAAAATAAGCCAATATTTATAGATCTCTTTGATAAAGAAGATTCTCCAATAAAATTTATAGTGTAATATGATTTGTCAAAGAATCCAAATATGTTGTACCCAGGTATAATTTTCACGTGAACATAGAATACCACCTATAACTATTTAAGGAAAATTATTTTTAAGAAATAATTCCACAAGAATATGTGATCTAAAAAGTATTCCAATATACATTGGAAGGAGATTCATTTGATTGGTATAAATTGTCCTACCTTATAGTTTTATTGTTTGTTGGTTTCAATTAAAAATGAAACTTTCTTAGCTAGGTTCCAAATTATCATTGATGCTACCATATTATACCATCAACTTTTAGAAATAAAAAGAGGTGAAAGATATTTTATTACTATAATCAATGATCAATTCTAGATGGCTTATTCCAAACATCAAGATACTTAGAGAATAAGTGGACTTGTACTTAGAATTTACTATACTTCTCTAGATCCATTGAGTTCAACATTCATAAGAAGGAAACATCTAGAAATTAATAATTTTCCTAAGACCTATTATGAAGCCATTAAGGTGAATACAAATATGGTATAATTAGTTCATAGGTCCTTGATAAATATCGGTAAGCCTAAAATGCTAAATCAAATGTATAGATTTAATGATGTATTAGCTCATTCAGTTTATTTGTTAATCTAATACATATGTGTAGATACCAAGGGGTAAATCAATCTATGGTAATGCTCCCTAGTCCTACAATTATAGAAATACTTCTAAATAAAAATGGATCTCCTTTCATTTTTCTAACTTGAGAGAATGTGATTGCAAATGTGTAATAATAAAATTAATACCCAAAGAAAATTGTAGCACAATTGAAGAAGTTGACAACTAAGGTTACTCATCTAAGGAACTAGAATATATACCTTTAAAATTCTCAAAAATAAAATCAAAATGGTCCTAGACTAAATAGAAAATGGAATATTATGTTGAATAATGGAGGGGGGCTATTGTCTCTTTATAGTCATAATTAGAATGTTGATATCTCTAGAAAGAGAGAACCTAGTTGATGTAGCCCTTAATAATTAGTGTATAATTTTTCTTCAAATAGTGTATACTAAGAACATTTTTTACTCATTTTTTTCTTTAGATAGTGTATACTAACATTGTTGTTGTATTATTTTTGCTCTCTACTTATGCTTCATTTACACTTTATACTTTGTGTATGCTTCATGTATCCTTTATGTATGCTTTATGTGCACTCTATTTGTTTTCTCAATGTGTTCCTTATGTGTGTTCAATTTTTTCCTCATATTGTGTGTGATAAATATGTATTATGTGTGTGACATATTTATCTTGACATTGTTGATTGATAAGATCCTAATTCTATGGCCTATCACATCTCTCATCTTGGTGTCATCCTATCTCTTCAACACTTTGATAAAGAGATTTATCTTATTTGTACTTTAGTGTGAGTGTGAACATAATTTCATTCCCCCACTAAAGTGGGGATTAAATGTAGTGTCATAAATTATCACCACTAATAATTTCACACTAGGTTTGACACTCTATTTTGTATATATGATTAATTATGTTCACAATGTGACTGTTTTGGGACCTGATTGAGAAAATATGTTAAATTCCCCAACATTCAAAATTTTGAGAGTTAAAAAGTCTTAGACACTAGTGCAGGGTACTAGTGTCCTACATGGGAATGTTAAAAAGGTTTTAAATTAAATATTGTCGACCTTTGGTGTCTTAAAAATTGTACCTTGTCATCCTACCAACAAAAAGTACTTGGAATGTATATATAAACAACTTTTTTCTCTCATTTAAAGGATGATAACACATGCAACTTATTTATGAGAATTCTCTCTTTATTCTTGTCTACATGATTTTTGAAGCTCTCTATTGGTGAAGGATATTTTCTATGCATACCAACCCTTGTAGGTATTCAAGGAAACTTATTATTTCTTCATCAACTCCTTGTGGTAATTTTTGATAGGGAATCACTCTGATAAGGGTTTCACACATATGGTAACTCTATTTTATATAATATTTCATTTATTATGATCTTTGTCATTTTTTTCCCCCTTCTCCCCCAAGGGAATGCACTCTTTATCATATTTATCATTGTTGTTGTGGATGTGGGAACACCAAAATGATGTTTGACATAGAAAATACCCTATACAACATAACCCTTTTCCCCCTTTTGTGTGTGCAAATTCGAATCTAGAATTTTTTGATAGTGACAAGTTATAGGAAGGAAAATCAGACTATGAAAAATGGAAAAGAATTGTGATAAAAAAAAACACTAAGGACAAGGGCACCTAGTGCTAGGGTCTTATATTTTTATCCCCTTACTTTCATGATAGGTTCCCCTCTTCACTCTTCATATTTTTGTTTGTTTTCATAAATTTTGTATCTATTTGTGTAATTATTCACATTTTTAGGTTAGGGTTTATATCATCTAGGTTAATTAAATCACATTTTTTCAATCTACCCTCTTTGCAACAAAGGAACAAAACCTAGGCATAGTGGCTCTCCTTTAAGTAAGTTAGATGAGCATAGTTCTTTCATTAGTTTGTGTTCAAATGCTTAGTGGAGAAATGATTGATCTAAGTTAATTTACTAGTTATTTTAGTTTCCCTTTTCACATTAAACAAAAACTATGCAATGATAAAAAAAATCCATTGGGTCTATAAGTGGAAAGTTTAGGATGATCAAATGTATGTTTCATGACACAACCCCTAGAAGGTTAGCCCAGTTCCTTCGATTTATTCAAGGGTCTTATGATTCAACAAATATTTTCATGAATTGGTGGACCATGAATTTGTAACAAATATTTGTTCCTCTAGCTTGTAAAGACTATAAAGAAAAAAATTCAATCCCTCCTACCACCACTTTTTTTGATGTAGGTGTTAATCGCATTGAACATATATAAATTTTTCTACAACAAAAACCTATCTCTCTTCAAATATTATAAATTTAGATAGAATTTAATATTCCAAGGCTTCAATATCAGGTCTTGATATACTGGGTTGACTCAAGGTTCATTGTACTTTAATGTTTCATAAATGGACTTAGAATTTGACAATATTTACCTAGAATCATTGGATCAATAATGAATTATAAGGTATTTTAGTGAATATTTACAAAAATATATAGGTGTTCTTAATGAATATGAACAAAAACCATGAAGTGCACTAGAAGTTAGTAATTCTCTAACTTAAGCTTACTAGTAATCAACAATTTTGAGTTCTAAAAAAATATTAACCTTGGTCCTTTTATAGACATAAGGCACCAAGAGTTAGTTTACACTAATCAATGGTCAAGATCTAATCAATATCAATCAATGAAAGCACATTGATATGTGGCATGTGGGTGATGTAATTAACTTTGCAATTGGCATGAACTTTAGCACATAGAATATTGATCAAAAGATTCATACCTTTTATTTGGGATAGTTCCAGAATAGGGGATACTCTTTTTCTAAATTTATACCTTTGTAGGAAAATGGCAACCAACATTAATTTTATGTAGCTTGCAAAATATCTCTAAGGTTGTGACATGGAAAGTGTATGTGAATTGGCATAATATTTCACATTACTGAAAAATTATGTGAAAATTGATCAATTTTGACAACAATCCATTAAATGGCCTCACCATCATGACTTGGTAATAGTTAAATGTTCATAAAAATAAGATGATAAGATAAATCTATTTTATTTCAATATCTTCTATAAAAATTTCTCTAATAACCCTCATCTTATAATCATTGAATGCAATGATATTTTTAGTGATCTCATTATATTGGGGATCCAAATATCCTTGTTATAGTGCCATTTTCACCTCTATACAATTTTAATATAATTGTTTCCTACAAATGCAACAACTTTGGACACATTGCAACGAGCTACAAAAGCAATTTTGTGAGTTCTCATCTATCGTTCAAAATAAGAAGAAAATGATCAAAAAATAGGATTCATGGATCAGATAAAGTATGGAAGAAGGTTCCAGAAGATAAAAAGGCTGAAAATTTAATATTTTTCAAATTTCTCTACATGCTCAAAAAGAGAAGAATTTATGGATCATAGACAACGGATGTTCTAGCCACATGACTAGAGATAAAAGTAAGTTCATTAATTTTAAGAAATGTGAAGGAGGTTTTGTGACTCTTGCAAATAATTATATTTCCAAAGTCATAAATAAGGGTACTTCGAGCCTTGATGGTGGTAGGACAAAAACTCATGATGTTCTATATGTTGAAGGACTAAAGAATAATCTTTTAAGTGTAAGTAAGATGAGTGATAAAGGTTATAATCTATCTTTTAGTGTTGAAGGTTGTGAAATCAAGAAATCAAGTACCAGAGAACTAATTGTAGAAGGTAGCAGGATAGTTAGTGATATATATCATCTCAGTGAGATGAATGGACAAAACTACCTTAATGTGCAGAGAGAAGAAAGTTGGATTTGGCACAAAAGATTGGGACACATTAATTTTTATGAAATTGTAAAGATAAGCTCAAGAGAAATGGTCTGGGATGTGGAGAATATTAAGAAGCCTCACTCTACCTGTTGAAAACTATGTCATGAAGGAAAATTTAGACAAAGAGTATATTTCATACTAAGGTCTACAACAAAGCCATTAGATTTGATCCATATAGATATGTGTGGACCTATAAGGAAAAATATTCTACAAGGAGACAGGTATTTCATGATGCTTGTTGATGATTAAACTAGAATGAATTGGATTAGTCTTCTAAAAGAGAAGTCAGAATCATTTGAGAAGTTTAAAGCATTCAAGGCATTAGTTGAGAATGAAACTACAAGAACAATCAAATCTTTTAGGTCAAATAGAGGTGGAGAATTTATTTTTGATCGGTATGGTGAATTCTATGAATAACATAGGATCTAAAGGAATTTTTTTGCTCCTAGGGCTCCACAACAAAATGGAGTTGTAGAAAGGAATAACCAGAATGTACAAGAGATGGTAAGAACAATGTTGAGCCAAGAAAATCGACTAGATATGTACTAGAGAGAAGCAGTTCAAATAGTGGTATATATTTTGAATAGAGATCAAATCACACCAAAGATTGAAAAAACATCATATGAGTTGTGGAGAGGAAGGCCAACTTCAGTAAGACATATCAGAATATTTGGAAGAAAATGCTATACCAAAAGTGATGAAGAACATTTGGGTAAGTTTGATTCTAAATCTGATGAAGGTATTTTTCTTGGTTACTCTATGAAAAATAAAGCATATAGGTGTTAAAAAAAAGGCTAAAGAAGATTGTGGAAAGTGCCAATGTAAAATTTGATGAAACAATTCAGTCTACTAGTACTCCAGAAGTAGAAGATGATGAAGAACCAATCCATAATAGTGATGAAGATTTAGAAGTTGTTACAAAGATTCTGACAAAGTATGTTCAAAAGAATCACTTTGAAGACCAAATGTACTTTCTCATTTTCCTTCTTAGTTCTCCTTTGGAGAGAAGGAAAATGAGAAATTACATTTTGTATTTCTATCAAAGATAGAGCCTAATTCCTATAAAGAAGAAAACAAAGAGGAACGTTGCATAGATGCCATGGAAGAAGAGTTAAACCAAATCAAGAAAATTGAAACTAGGGAATAGGTCCCAAGACCTAAAAGCAAGAATTTCATTGAACAAGTGGTTCTTTAGAAATAAGATAAATAAAGATGGAGAAGTGATCCAAAACAAGGAAAAACTTATGTGTATTTAGGATATGCTCAATTTGAAGGTATTGACTAAAGAAGCATTTGCTCTGATAGTAAGACTAGAAGCTATTAGAATTTTTTTAGCTCTTTCAACATTCAAAAATTTCAAAGTATATCAAATGGATGTGAAGTCATAATTTTTGAATGGATAGCTAGAAGAGGTCTACATTGAGCAACCTAAAGGATTTCAATGTTCAAACAATCCAAATTATGTGTGTAGATTGAAGAAGGATTTGTATGGACTCAAACAAGACCCTAGAGCTTGGTATTCTAGGTTGGATATGTATTTACAAAAAAAGTGGTTTCAAAGAGGAAGTGTAGATAGTAATTCGTAAATAAAAGAAAAAGGTGATCAACTATCGATTGTCGTGGTTTATGTTGATGACACTATCTTTGGTTGAATCAGTGATGACATGTGCAGGGTGTTTTAGAATGCAATGAAGAATGAGTTTAAAATTTCAATGCTTGGTGAGTTGTCTTTCTTTCTTGGTTTTCATCTCTCTAAACAAGTATATAAAGGAAATTTTGAACAAGTTGAAGATGGAAGAGTACAAACCGGTGAGTACACCTATGGTTACAGGATGCAAGTTGAGTAAAGATGATGAATCTACTTTGGCAGACTAAACCTTGTATAGATCCATTCAATTGGTAGTTTGATGTATGTGACAACGTCTAGACTAGATATAATGAAGAAGTTGGAATGGTAGTTAGATTCCAGGTGGATCCTAAAGAAACTCATGTCAAAGCTATGAAAAGAATATTCAAATATTTGAATGTACAATGGATTTAGGCCTATGGTAGATCCAAAGAGTGAAAATTTTACTTTGACTACATGTACACAGATGCAGATTGGGCAGGAATCATAGATGATATGAATAGTACAAGTGGTGGAGCTTTCTTTCTTGGTGACAATCTGGTGTCCTGGTTAAGTGAGAAACAAGATTCAGTTTCCTTATCTATAGTAGAAGAATAATACATTGTGGCAGCTTCATTTTACACTCAGGTACTATGGATGAAGCAAAAATTGAAGGAGATGAAGATTAAATTTGATGGACCTATTTATATACTTTGTGATAATACCAGTGCCATAAACATTTCAAATAATTTGGTAATACACTCAAGGACAAAACACATTATAATCAAGTATCATTTTTTGAGAGAGAAGGTTGCAAAAAGGGAGGTGAAATTATTTTATGTTGATATTAAGGATCAAGTAGCATATATTTTCACAAAATCACTTCCTAACTTGGAGACTTTTGAATTTCTCTGGCAGAAGCTAGGATTTTTTTCTCTCTCCTCTTGAATCAAGAGGAAGTACAGGTTGAGAGGAATCTTGGTCTCCCTGTCGCAAGAAGGCTTAGTGGTCTTACATAATGTTTTTTAGAAGTAGTTTCATATGGACTCAGGGGGAGTTGTCTTGAAGAAGATCTAAAGAATGCTCCACATTAAGTTCCACATTTGAAGATTTGGTCTTGTAGTTTGGATGTTTGAAATGGAAAGTGAGATTTAGGTATGCTACCACAATTTTTTCCAAAGTTGGCAGACTAAAGACTGTGTTGTTTTAGTTAGGAAGGTTCAAATAAATGCTTTTCATTTCTCTGTATTTAAATTTATCATCTTGAGTATTGAAAGATGAGTTTATAGGGGGAGAAATACCATTGAAATTCTTTACCTTTATCATTTATGTCAATGGGGGAGAAAGTGGAACTCAAAATGCTATATCCTCTAAGGGGAGAACTACGAACTTGGTTAGGAGAAGACATAGATTTGTCTTCATCTGTGGCCAAAATTTTGTTGTTTTCCATCAATGAAAAAGGGGGATATTATTGAACAGAGGTTGTCATTGATGTCAAAGAATATAAATTATTAGAGGGGGCACTATTTTTCAAGAGATCGGTGTGAATCAAATGGAGTTTTTCTATTATACCCTTCTGTGTTGGTAATTGTATTTTCATATCATTTTGAGTTACAGAGATTTGCAAAAATATATGTTACTAGCTATATTGAAGTGTCTGTGGTATGAAAGTATGTTGTATATTAGGAGTTTTGTGTATGCTTCCAATATCATGCATTCATCTATTCACTATGATAGAAGTAATATAGAAGACCTTACCAGAATGTTTTAGTTCAGTGTTGGTTCATTGTTTCTTATATATCATTTATGGAGATGTTGTAGGCTCTATGATTTAAGAGGATAGCATATCTACACACATTCTATATTATTCCCAATTTTTCAAAGAATATATTCATCATGTAAAAATATTGAAATGACAGAAGGTTCTCTATGTCTGCTTATCAACTAGGTGGTGTTTGAGACATGTGCAATAATGGCTAGTAGTGTGTGGTATTTAATTCTAGCATGTGGTGTCAAGATAGGACCTGGCTAAGGTTCATGTGGTAGTGCACAACATCATGTTCTTTTGGCGCAATAAATTTTTATTTTGGACCAACTTGTTACACGTTTCATGTAATTTGAATTAGGTCCACCCTATGTCATTATAGTTGTTTATGGACTCTTGGTTGGCATGGAAGAGTGTTAATGCAATATCATTTATATATTCCTCTGTTGCATGAATACATAATGTGAATTACAAGCATGAAGTGTAATTAAAGAGAAGGTGGTGAGTGAATATACAAGGAGAATATCCTGTGCGAGTATTTGTTTACAGTGTGCCAGTATTAGAAGATCTTAAGAAGTGTGGTAGAGTGTCTGAATCAAGTTTAGACTATTTGTAAGCTATGTAATCAACATTGTTGGTATACAAGCTTTATCTATGTAATCTAGTAGGACTGGTGTTCTACTTGTAGAGCTGGTACTTAGTTCATTGTATTTGGGATTGGTGTCTCTAGTAGGCTGGTGCCTACTTCATATTGTAAATTTTACTTAATATATTCCTGCTCTATGAGGCTAGATTTGGAGAGTATATCTAAGCAACTATTCTCACCATGGTTTTTCCCATCTTGGGTTTTCACATATATCTAGTGTTCAATTGTGTGAATGTGTGCCCATTGCTTGTTTAGTATTAGTGAATATTCAAGTTACTTGATTTGATACATGTGTTTAAATTAACATTATTAAATTGATTAGATCTACTGATTCACCCCCCTCTCAATAGATTTTGTGCCCTTAATTAATTTCCTTTACTTAAAAACATTTAGTAGTTTAGAAATTAAATTCAAAATAATACAACTCTTTGTCTTGTTACATATTCAAATTTTGAGCATGACAATCTTCAATATATAATCCAAGATCAATTTTACTAATTTATAAATAAAATGCCCCCTTTTGTGCACATATTCGTAGGCTTCAATACTTCTTATTTAATGACTATTTACTTTGAATACATAATTTTTTGTATCTATAAACCAAGAAATGCTAGTAACATCAACAATTTATATTGTAAGAACTTTCAAGGAATGGACCAAATATATATCCTATAATTTACTTTAAATGAGTCAAATTTCTTAAAGCTACATTTAAATCCATTTTAAAAGTATTCCATGGAAGAGAAAATGAGGTTAATTTTTGGCTTTAAAAGAGATAAAATAAGGTTGTATCAATAAGGAATATACTATTTTAGTTTGTGGATGCATTTTGGTGTTGGATATTGATTATATATTTTTTATGAAATAGCTTGCACAATAGAAGAATATTAATAATATGATGCAAATACTTGATAATAATATGCCACTTTGAGGGGGTAACCTTCATTTTTGTAACTTCTTGAGCTACAACCAGAGGTTTTCTTCCTGGTTCTTTCCTGCCGGTATGCTTGCCTGAACTAGGATATGTATTTATATTTTTATTAACAAAATATAGTGGCTTCACCACTTTTATCGAAAAAAAAAAAATACCACTTCTAGGGGGGTACCTCCAATAGTTTTCAATAAAAACATAATACTCCACATGATGATAATGACCTACCTATACCTCTTATATATACCATACTTACGCCTAGGATATCACCCAAGTTGACCTAGATAACACTATATAAGCCTTATATTGACCTAAATAACAAAATAATAATATAATAATGATAATGTGACTTAATTAAGAGTTAAGATAGCCACAAGTTGACTACTCATAACACTATACATACTATGATGGTAGGGACATAACATTTCCCCCTCTTTACAAAAGCATTGTCTTCAATGCTAACTTTTTCTTTTTCTACTTCTCCATCTCCTTTTTTACTTTAGCTTCTTCTTCTACTACTGCTTCTTGTTCTTCTTCTTTTTGTTCCTAATCTTGTCTTGCTCTTATTTGTGTTCTTTTTCTTGCTCTTTATTTTTCTCTCTCTCTCTTTTTGTTCTTGTTCTTTCTCTTTCTCTTTCTCTTTCTGTTTCTCTTTTTCTTGTTTTACTTTCTTCTTTTTTTCTTCTTTGTTGTGGCTATTTTTTGTTGTGAAGAAGTGCTAGAAAGATAATTTTGTAATAAATCACAAAAATGAATTCATATATTATAAATTTTATTTTGTAACTTATCAAGGCCTAGATTGCACTTTCCCAAAAAAACTCCCAAGAAATAGGTATTTTGTAGCATTGAGAGTGAATTTGTTGGAAACACTAATTTTGCAATAAATCCCTTAATTATACTCCAATTACTTTGAACTTTTTATTGTATTCTCCTCTCTTATTTTACCACAAACCTAGACTTAAAATTAGGAATAAGTTTAATAGTATTTGGAAGATATGCATTGTTCCAATAAATTGGGTAGAAACCCTGATTCTATAAAAAATCACTCAATTATGCTCCAATTCCTCTAAAATCTAGATTGTATCTTTTTAAATATTTTGTTTAAAAACCATTTAAAAATTAGATAACAATTTGAGCAAAATATTGGAGATATGTATTTCACAAAATGACCTCCAAAATTGAAAAAAATTGCTTTATCGTCACAGTGCCAAGATCAAGCTATAATACTACTTGTTATGAAATAACTTGTACAATAGAAGAATATAATAGGAATATGATGCAAATACTTGGCAATAGTATGCCACTTTGAGGGGACAACCTCCTAATCCACTTCGAGGGGGATACTTCCAATAGTCTTCAATAAGAACACAAAACTCCACATGATGATAATGACCTACCTATACCTCCTATATATACCATACTTATGCCTAGGATATCACCTAGGCCAACCTAGATAACACTGTATAATCCTTACAACCTAGTCAACCTGCATTACAACTAGGAGTTAGAGGTTGCTAGCACCTTGAAGAATATGAAGTAGCCTATAGGTGTTTGTTTTTCTTTTTTTTTTTACTATTGTTTGGTTGTTGGTTGGATGTGTTTATCCTTTTTGTGTAGTGTTTTAATGTAAAGGGTTTTGGGTCCCTTCAAAACCTATTTTTCCTGCTAATAAAAATGTTGTATAAGTCTTAGGCTGACCTGGATAACTAAATAATAATATAATAATGATAGTATGACTTAATTAAATGCTAAGGTATCCACAAGTTGACTACTCATAACACTATTCATACTACATGGGTGGGGACATAATAATATTTGGGCACAATATTTTCATAGAATTGCTCATGGTATGCTAGTTACCATTTAGTGGTTTCATGTCTTGCTTCTCCTATATATTGGGTGCTAGTAAATTGAGGTTCCACGGTGTATTTATGGTTATTATTATGCTAAAAATATCTCTCAAAATTATGTATGTGAGTTCTCTTGTGAAGGCTTGAATTTGGAAGTTGTATTATAGATATACAAATATTGGGAATATAATTGGTTCAATTTTTGTAACCTAGTTTTTTACTCAAAAATATTTTCACAGGGAATGTCATTGTGCCATGATCTTCATGAATCCTATTCTTTTTTCAAAAATGTTTTAATCACATTTTCTATACACCTCTCCTAATAAATTAGTGTAGGAAATATTTTTACATTTTGAACTTCCTTTCAAGAATCACATCCTAGAAACTCTTTGTTAAACATCTATTTAATAAATATACTACACATGTTATTTCTTCTACCCAATGTTCATTTAAGAGTTTTTTTCTTTGAACATGCTTCTAGCCATTTATATGATAGTTTATTGAGCTTCTCTACAACACCATTTTGTTATGGCATGTTATTTTTTCCCATTACTAGGACTCTATTGTTATTTTTGTAGTTTTATTTTATATTTAATAGATTCATCTAATTTTGAAAATATCTCTTTATTTCTAGTCATATGATTGTTGCATTCAGTATCCAAATACCACACATATTTTTGCTTTCTTCAACAACATTACTTCTTATTAAAATAAACCCAATTTCATATTTTTCATTCTCATTTTGATTTGAATAATCTATTTTTATCTATTTTATTAAGTCTTATTTTTTCGCTTCTAATTAATGCCCAAATTTAATATAGTAGCATAATTGATAGTTAATTTTATTATACCTCTAATTTGGTCCTCCTTGTTGATGGTTGTTGCCTCTTCTTCATCGTCTATTATTTATTCATCTTGCTTCATGATAGTCATGTTTTTTCATTGTAATTGTTTATTTTTCCTCCTCTTAAAATCCTCTTCCTCCTTTGCTTCAACTATTGGTTCCCCTTCTTTGAAATCTTGTAGATACTTGTTGATTTTTTCTCTTTTACTCTTATATTTTAATTATGTGTTTTCAATGCATTTTGTAAGAGGGGGTGAGTTGTTCAATTAATTCATTACTCATGAGTTTTTAAAGAACCCATTAATTCATGTATAGATAATTTTGATAATTATTATGATCTTCAATGCTAATCATGATTGTATTAAATCTTGCCAATAGAATTTTCAAAATTTTCACTATAATTCTCTTGTCATCCATAGTCTATTCATGTTACTTTACTTAATTGACCACACCTATTCTATGAGCAAAGAAATAATTCATTTTTTTAGACTCATTTATTTGTAAATTTTCAAACTCCCTTCTAAACATTTGTAATCTCACCAATTTCAATTTGCTAGTATCTTGATAAGCACTCTTAGGCTATCCCATGCTTAGAATTTTTTGTTGCTACAACTCTTGAAAAAATCGATTCATCCATGCCTTATTATGCAAGAACATGGCTTTAGCATCTTTCTTACAACTTTTTTTAAGAAGATGCTTATGTATTTGTGTTAGGACATTATAAGTTGTCTAGTTCATTATAACTAAAAATTCATACTCCACTAAGTCCCAAAATTCCTATGAACAAACTAATGTTTCGTCTTATTTACCCTAGTATTCCTTGTTTCTTCATCAAATTGGAGAATTTGAGGTTAAAACTATTATTTCTAAGACTATTGTTGCTTCTAGCTATTGCTCAAGCTCTCTAAAAATTTTACAATCCCTACCTTGATAACTTGACTTGGATACCAATATGTTAAAAGACTCAATATGTTTTATTTTGACTAAATAAGAAAAACTCTAGAAAATAGATACACATTAAAAACATATAAATAATTAAAAATGTGCATGTCTTATTTTATAAGCTATTCTTTAGTCTAAACCAAATATTAAATCCTACTAGATTTGCTTTAAACATGAATTTTTAATTAAAAAAAACACATTTATAAAATAAACACGGCCAGTATATTTTTCAAAATAGATTAATTAGGTCAAGAGGCGTAACCATACAATGGCAACACAGTGCTTATAGGAGGCTAGTACAAAAACAAAAAGCAAAAAGCAACAATATTTAACAATATTTATTTATTTAAAAAAGTAAAAAACAACACAATAATTATTTTAAAAAATCCATGGCCATAGTCTTATCCTTATCAAAAACAAAAGAATAATATATATATATATATATATATATAATTTTTTTTAAAACAAAAAACATGAATTATTTATTTAAAAAAATTCACCATCATATATTAGAAATATTTATTTAAAAAATAATATATCTCGATATATATTATATAGATTAATATTTAAGATATATATACTAATATAGTTACACTAATACCAACATATAAAAGAAAAAGAAAAGATGAGAAACGAGATTTATTGTTTTGAAAACTTTTGGATTAACTTTAAATAACAAAGAAGGTGCCGACTTCTGTTTGAGGACGGCCAAGAAGGCTACACGTTTCTTTCACATGACAGACTGTTGACATGCAAAAATATATCTACTTACAAACTTTATTTCTCTTTTGGTGGCTAACAATATTTATCAAGCAGATAAAGAGCCACAAGTTATGTCCTCTGTAAGCAGAAAAAAGCTGTAAGAATACTTTTATCCTTTCAGTATCTACACAGGCTGAAAACTAGATCCTTCATAAAATTTTAAGAGACAAAATAGATTGCAAATGGCAAGTGATTGGAAGTAAAGTTGCCCATTAGAGAGAATCATGATTGGCAAACCAGTTGACTAAGTTTTATAAGAAAAAGAAATCAATTAGTGCTTTCACATCGTGTAGATAGTGGAGTACAAGTAGTCAGCATTATCTAGACATACTAAGCTTGAACTCTTCCCAAATTATGATCAATTTGTTAACTACACAATTACTTATGATATTGCTATCAGGATTCAACCGTGTAGTTTCGAGTCAAACTCATTGACCCATGTTTCATGAGTAGTGGTTCAACAAGAACCCATCTCTCATGATATCGAATGGTCCACTTAGCACTCATTGCATCTAGGTGATGCTCACAGAGGTGAAGCACTGGTCCGTTCCGGGAGGTCACCCATCCCAGTACTGCTCCAGCTCAAGCGCACTTAACCAGGGAGTTTTCTACACAGTTACTATCTAGAAAGCGATGTTAATGCCTATCTTTTGTTAGCCAAAAAAATTTAAAAAATCAGCTATCCATAATGTGTTTTGAATGCTTCAACCATTGTATCTCTGTATCCTATGGCTATGAAGGTCTGTAAAATCTTTCTGACTTATCTCACACGGAACCTGATTAAACTATTTGGTTTAACAAATGAATTCATTAGTTTATCTTCATAAAATAGAATCTGGAATGTGGTATTAGACTATAATCTGTGCATGAAAATGAGGAAAGACAAAAGAAGGAATGTCTGAACAGCGATAGATTTGGAATTTATGTCTTATGGTAGTTCAACAGATAAATAAATCAAGCCACCTTAATAGTGCAATATCCAAGGCCAGTACAAAACAAAGGTGGATTTGTAAATCTCCACATCATCACGTACAATTTGGACTACCCAGATTTCTATTACCATACATGAGCAAATTTAGATTACTAGTGGTGCAGCATGGTTCATCAATAGTCTGTCTTAGATCTGTAAATTTACAAAAATAGCAGTTAATGATCTGTTCTTTATAACAGACCATTTTGATAGACATGAGAGTTTAGACCATTGCTGAAGGAAGAGAAGGAAATGAGAGAAGTACCAGTTGAGCAGGAGCCTATCATGGAATTGATCTCCATATTATTAACCTTAGTATTATTTATGGATTGCAGAGCTTCAATCTGGGCCTTGAGGAACTTGAGGTAGTTGACTGCTTCATCAAGCATGGAAGCTGTATCCATTTTAGCTCCACCTGGAACAAGCCTTTGAAGTATTCTGATCCTATCACTGATCTTCTCCCTCCTCTGACGCGCTGCGACTGTTTGTGGGTCACTTGAAATCCTCACATTCTTGCGTTTGGCCTTTTGAAAGATTTCTCTTCCTATATTTACAGGCCTGAAAGCTGCAGCCCTGTAAATCATTTCCCTCATGCTAGCAATGGCTTCTGCATCTGGTTCTATTCCTGCTGGATTCACATGATCAAATGCAAGGAACGAAGATGATGATGTAGAGAAGGAGTAGTTATGACTTCTGCATCTGGGTTTAGTATCATCTTCATATGCTTTGGCTTTGGTTTTGGCTTGGGCTTTAGCTTTGGGTTTAGATTTGGACTTCATGATCTTGGATTTATCAGTGATGTTATCCGACAAGCCTTGGGAACTGGGCTGATAACTATCAATAAAATAACTGTTTTCTTGCAGTAGATCGGTAGAGGAGGTGACAATACTGCTGCTACTTTTTTGAGGATGGACTAAATCAGACAATACCATCGATTTCATATTATTGGTGGGTAGCATTCCAACATATTTCTCTTTAGTATCAATGTGAGAGGAGAATACAGAGTCCAAGGATTCAGTTCCGTACTGCTGGCTTCTGAGTTGGTTCCTCCCACAGAACAGCATTAAATCGTCGCATGAAGAAGAACCAACTTGCTGCAGACATGCAATAGCATGATCCGGCTTCGGTAGCATGAACTGCATATTAGTAGCACCAGAAGAAGAAGAAGCTGGGATTTCTAAGGGTGAAGCATAGTCTCCCCAGCCTGAAAGTACTGAATACGCTGAAGTTTTATCCAACGAGTCTGGAATCTGCTGCCCTGGAATTTCCTTCACTTGATGAAGTGGGTGTTGATTGGCAATGGCATTGGGTAGTATTGGACTATAACTAATACCCAGTTGCTGCTGGATCCCAAAAATATTTCTATCATCAACATTTCCATAAGAATGTTCAGGAATAGATTGCATTGTGCTTGAGAATGAAGCAGGATTTTGAAATGAAATCAACTTCCTAGAATCCCAGGGAGGTGGGTCTGATACAACTGCAGGCAGCATTGAGGATCTATTATGCCACACTAACTCTTCCATCTAGATCAATATAATTCTACTCACTACTGAAGAGATACATGCACTTGGAATTTCAGCTTCAAATTCGATTGATTTTTCCTGATGATTAACAGAAAAACATTTGATTAGAATGTATAAATTCCAAAGAAGTTCTTGGTAAGGCATACTGAAAGAAACCAAAGAAATTGGGCTCTAATATTCCATGCAATCTTTTCAAACCAGAAATGTTCAATGTACGTCATATTCATTTACAAAATTAATATCGTGTAGCGGCCTTAGCTGTCGAGCATAATCAGATAACATTGCCCAAAATCATGGAAACTTGCCGGTTATACTGAGAAACGTACAAAAATGGCCTGCATATGCCATTGGTTTAGGTTTGAGCAGCTCAATGCACTAATCATATATGATTGACACGGAACCTTGAATAGACCTGCTCCTTGTGTCACTGCAAATCAATGTTCTTACTACACACAACACCACAACCATTTGTTCAATGACCATGAAGAAGATGTGAATCTTTTCAGTGCGTTTAACATTAATCACTTCAAACACTCTTCTGTTCATGATTAGACATGGCCGCCTACAATGCAAAACAAAGAGAGAGGGTCCACACTCACAGTCAAGAATGTTTGTGGCTGAACTAGACCAAAAGGAGTGCTTGTGTGATTTATCTCAGAAAAAAACCCTTGATAATTAAAGACACGAAATTTTCACAGTTCAAGATAATAGTTTGAAATATTTCTGGATTTGACTGCGAACTATTTTTGAGATCACATTCCATAATCCATCATCAAGATGAAGAAAGTAGATAACGTGAAAAGAAAAATACCTCAAGATAGAAATTGATAATGCCTCTTAACAGCTTTTGATCTCACAGGATTGGGGCATTTGCATAATTTTTTGTCAGAGGACTCTGAGTGACATCCATGGAGATGTATATGCATGCCAACATGTATATGTAAGGAAAAATAATCTTTAGAAAAAAAAGTTTCTCCATAATTCCACCTAAACTAAAACCAACTCACCCTTAAAAACAAAACCAAGCAGAACCCCCCACCAAATCTATATTTGTGCATAAACTATTATACCACTGGAGCTATGAATTCACGTGCTCTCCATGATTGCAAAACAAAAGGGAATGAACTCCACTACCTGCTGCTTGTTATCTAAGAATGAAAGCATTTGTTGGGATGTTTTTATAGACCTGACACACCAACAAGATTGTTTCTTCTTCTTCGTCTCCTTGTATCTTTCTCACTTTCCATCTACGTGTGTCTGTTTCAATGTCGTGTCAAGCTTGCAAATTTCTAGTAAATAAACTATGGTGTAAGATTGTCACAGTTATACTACCAATATGATCTTGTTTTAATTATATATCTCGATTGAGAATCAGCTATTCATACCATGGAAAGATTGGAAAAAATGGATTAGTCATTAATTATATTTGAGTGATTGAACTCCTACAATTTCTCGCATAGTGACAGTTTATATTTATGTGATTCTTTTTAATATTACAAAATAATAGGAGGGCTTGTTAACAAATTATTAATTTTTGGTTTGATTGAATGATATGTTTAATGTATATAATATAAATAAGTATTTTAAAGATTTTTTTTTTTTTTAAATATATTAAAATTTTCTAAGTGATTGTGCTCTCAAATACAAATGAGTTATAATCATATTAATCAACGTTTTTATTATTAAGTGAGGTAAGAAAAGTTTTCTTAGTACTTCCCATTGGCATAGTATTATTGTAATGAGTTTGACTTTTTTTTAGTTAACTAGTTATCAATAATTTAGTTTTCAACCAATCAAAAACAATATTTTAAAAAAATTAAAATAAAATTCAATTTTGTAAAGTCAACTTGTAAAATATTTAACTTTACAAATTATAAAAATTATTTCTTTTACATATGATTGGTTAAAAAATTATGTGTGTTATTGACCCGGGAAAGCAAGGTAGGAAAGGAAGGTAAAGATTTTTTTAAAGAATGATTTTTCATTTTTTCCTGTCTAAAGTGATTTATTAAATCTTTCTAAAATAAATAAATGTTACTTATTTTGACTTTTTATAAGAATGTAATTGTTGTTTTTTTATTAAAGAAAATATCACAAAAATCAATTAACCATTTTATAGATTTGAATTCACACTATTAAAATAATATAATAAAATAAAATAAAAATTGTATTATTCTTTCATTAGACTAATATATATAGGTTCTCCAAAACAATTATAACGGATAACAGTATTATTTTAGGTCTTTATGATTTTACCTATTTATATTAATATATATTATAGGTTATATATGTTATAATCTATTGTATTTTAACCATCTATTTTTTTATTTTAATTGAATATTATTTAATTTTTCAATTTATATTTTATATAATCTATTCTTTTTTCTTTTTTATTTGGTTAAATTATTATTTTTTAAAATTTTAGTATATTTTCCTTTATATCTTCCTTCATTTCTTTTAATAATTTTGGTAATTATTCCTCAATCATTTTGTTATATAATTCATTTTTATAATTCTCTTAGAGTTATTTATTCACTGTTTGAGACATTTAACCTTTAACCTTTCTTGATCCATTTATTTTTGTTATATCATATTATTATATTATTCATTCTTTTGTTATGTCTTCATCATTTTTTGCCTATTTTCATTTTTACTTCATTTTTCAATCTCCTCCCTCCCTACCCTCTCCCACCAATTAACTCTTCTTAAGGTCATTTCTACAATCAAATTATTCATTATCATCTTCCTATGATGAATATTGAGTTAGAGTTAGGGTAAGGTCATTAGAGTTATTTATTCATTGTTTGAGATATTTAACTTTAACCTTTTTTGATCCATTTATTTGTGTTATATCATATTACTATATTATTCATTCTTCTATTATGTCTTCATCATTTTTTGGCCTATTTTCATTTTTACTTCATTTTACAATCTCCTCCCTCCCTACCCTCTCCCACCACTTAACTCTACTTAAGTAAAGTCATTTCTACAATCATATTCATCATTATCCTCTTCTTATGATGAATCATTTAGTGTGGTTTGAAATGCCAATTCAAAATAGCATACATAGTTTAATCTAGAAGTGTTTACTCTATCATTCATGAACTTTGAAATAATCATACCATCTATAATCATAAATTCGTTAATATTTAACAATTATTGATTTGAATGAAGAGATATAGTTGCACTTGTGTCTACTACGAATCAAATTTGATAATTTAATATAATATTTCATATTTTTAATATATATAAATATATATATATATATTAAATTAAAAATAAAAAACTTTTAATAAATAATCATTTTAATATATAACAATTTTATATTAATAATAAGAGAAGAAACATTTCCAACATGTAATATCTAACTTTTAATGATTTTTAGTATATATATATATAAGCGAAAGGCAATAAGCCTATATATATATATTAATATATAGAAATATATTTTTACAAAATAGAAGTTCGATGGCTCTTGATAGCCAAAAATATCAACACAATAGCTTACAGTTGATAAAGCATTTTGCTTCCCATTCCCATATTGAATAATTACAAGCATTTGCACACTATTCATTCACTACCCAATAGAAAAATTTAACCCCCTACATCAGTTCGACTAAAAAAACTTACAATCAAAGCCACCATAAATAAAATTTGTTTCGTCAGGCACCACCTTACTCCTCCATTATGTCTAATTGTATTTCATTTTCGCTCACATGCATAAGTTGCATTAACCCTGTACTATCATAAAATATATAATATATAATATTTCATAATATAACATTTATTAAATATGTTTTTTTTATACAACAAGGGTGTCCCCATGACCCAACCCAACAGCCCTTACCTTGGGTACTTGAGGCGAGCTAGGGCGAGACTAGTCCCTTGTGGGTGAGATCCCCCGCCCGCAAGAAGTCTCACCTCTTAAACCTGGAAGCAAAGTCGAACTCAAGACCAATGGGGAGCAAACCCACTACCCAAGCCAATTCTACTACCCGTTCATTCTATCATTTATTAAATATGTTATTTATTTAAAATTTAGTGATAAAAATTAGGTTTATAGTTATAGATAGTGTTATAATCATAGTTAGGGTTAGAGATAGGTCTAGGATTAAGATAATGGTTTAAAATTTATTGTTGGGGTTAGAGTTAGGAATAGGGTTAGGGTTAGGGTTAGGGATATAATTAGAGTTGAGGTATGAGTTAGGGTTAGGGTTTGGTCATTAAAATAACTAATTAACAATACTAAAACATTATAATTAACAAAACTTACATTTAATTTAAATATCAAATCTAAAAAACAATAAATTTTACAATACTATTAAGGCAAGTACTAGCCACTACATGGCACTTGTTAAGAGATGTATCTCACATGTTGGCATCTCTATCAATTATTATATATTATAACATCATACTATTAGGTACATGATATATCCACCATTTTATTAATAGAAGTACAAATAACCTTGATCAGACTTTCTACAATTATAGAAGACTTCAAAGTATTTTAAATGTTAAATTAAAATATTAGGATTAGAGCTTCCTTCCACTTAGCTCTTGTAAGTCAATTTGAAGCATGAAATATTTAAATCACATACTAGGGTGTTGTATTTGAGGAAAAACCCTATTTCATTTAGAACATCTAGAGAAATTTTGATAAGAATATCTAGAACCTACTATGGAGCTTTATATTTTGGTGTAGCCACAAGTGAAAGATTTAGCTAAGAAGTATGCAATCATGTAATCAAAATAAAACACTCAATAGCTTCATGCAATAGCATGATAATAACACAAAATATGAATGGAATGATAACTTTATTGGTTCACAATGTAGATTACATTAATAGCCTTTGTTGCAAAGGCCTAGAGTAGAATGAGATCCCAACCTTATTTGTAATTAATTACAAGTGCAATCAATGTATGACTCGTCAACTATAGTCTTTTGATCTAATATGCATTATATCAAATTCTCTTGGAAATTATATGCTCTCAGTCATTTATAAGATATGGGCTAGTGGTAAGCTTATTCCTTCCTTCTAGCTTCTATTCTCCATTGTGATGTAGACTACTTCTTCTATAGCAAGTGCAAGCAAGTAAAGATAATATGGCATTGACTAACAATGAGGTGTAATTTTTAATGCACATAGAAACATGTAGGACCTATCTTTAATGAATGCAACTAGATGTAAGAACCCAAGTCAATGATGTCCCAATAATAAACCTCCATAAGCCTAATAGATTTTATTTCTTTTAGTGTTGGCATGGGGTGATCCCACAATAGTGGTTTACACTTTTGGGGACATCCTGATTTTTGTTGAAATCACATATTTTTAGAAAATATAACGATTTAAGCCTTGAAAAGCTCCATTTAAAGGATTCCAATTGAAGATGGTTTGATCAAACCACCTTATATCAAACCCCCTTGGATAGAACCCCACTAGAATTAAGCCATACCTATAACAAAGTCTCATTTACACCTATCAAAATATTGATAAAAAACTACTTTTGATTTACCCTTTGGGGGATCAAATGAATTCATTTAAAATTTATTTTTTGTAAGCATGTAGTCCTTATTATAAGCTTCCCAAAAAGTATAATTTTAAATATATTTAATTTGATTATTATATTTATTTTTTATTTTTTGTGAATGTAGGTTTTTCACCAAAAATCAAGCTCTTTGTTTTACACATGTGGAAAAATAGTAGATTACCAAAAAAAAAACTAAAAAATATTTTTGTGCTAGATATTCATTTCCTTGATCTAACAAAAAAAATAAAATTGAATTTTGATACATACAAAAAAAGTTATGTTGTATATGGTTTGTCTATGTCTAAATTGTAATTGGTTTGACTTCAAAACTTAATTAAGAAAAAAATATCCAATAAAACACTATGAAACCAAATGAAAGTGCTAGATATCATATTTAGAAATCTAAATTCGAAAAAAATATAATTTTATCCTTCATAGAAAAAAAAATTATGTTGTATACAGTGAACATCACTCTTTAAAATGGTGTTTACTGTTAAAAACTAGTTTTCGAATGAGATGGAAAAAGAAATGCAATTTGATTCCAATTTTTTTTAAATATATATATTTAGAATCTACAGACAAAATTTCACAATCACTAGTTTGCATCATCTTCAAATTCCTCATGGTTTAGTAGTTATAATTTCCCGAAAGTGAAGATTTAGTTAAAAAAATCAGTTCAATGTCCAGTTTGGCCAAAAATTATAAACCAGTATTGTGGGATCACCCCATGAGATTTGGATTCTTATCACATTACTCAATTATTCCCTCTCTAAGGAATTCTACAATTCATATCACATTAACTAATGAATAAAAAAATTGGCAGTAATACCTAAATTGATAGATTATGACAGTGGAAGTGCTAATATCAATTTGGAGACTTAGTGAGCAATATTCATTATCACACAAATAAAATTTTGGTATTATCTAGCTAATGTGCTAAAATGTGGACTATATAGTAAACTTTGTGGCAAGAAATAAATAGATAAAATAATTGTAGGTACTTACAAAATAAAATGAACATTAAAGAGAACATTTTTTTATTTTGAAAGATTTCTTCTACACCTTGTATGCACCTGCATCATATACCCCAAGTAAATAAAAAAGTGAGTCGATCTCTTTTGTGTAGCTAAGATAAAACTAAATATTTTTACCTTATATGTTGATATCTATATTGAGACTTCAAACTACTTTCCCTTCTATTTCAACAAATATTTTTCTTGCTACTTATTATTTGTACTTTTTTCACTCTATTGTCTAGTATTTCTTCAATTTCTTCAACTTAATGTTCTAGCATCTATTGTTTCTATTTTATTTATGTACCTTCTTCCATGTCACCTTAATGATACTTGTACAACTCTATAATATTAACTTTTAGTGATACACCAAACATTTCAAGAAACTCTACCTCATATGCATTGCTAGATTTAAATTTTTTGATGATCTTTTCAAGACCAAACTTCTTTATCTTCTATTTATTATAAGCACCCCACACAAATATTTATTTTCTTAGAAATTTCATTTGTTCATCTTTAATTTCATATTCTTTATACCTCCTCTTCGTATCAACCTTTTCTTTATACTTAGTTTCATTTTTCCAACTATTTTTTATCTCCTTTTGTAATATATTTATGTGATATGTAAATTATTTTACTTCATCACTTCTTTACTCTTAATTTTTAATATCTCTTAGTTTCAATAAATTCCTTGGATTATTTTATATATTATCTTATAAAGTGTTCTTCATATAGTTTTATTCATTAAATTATTATATGCAAATTATGCTTGCACTAATGCCATGTTCCATCTATCTATTATTTTATCTAAGATGCACCTCATTAATTTACTTAGATACATATTCACTACTTCTATCTATCCATCAATTTTTGGGTGATATGTTGAACTAAATTTCAACTCTATCTTCATCTTTTATGACAATTTCTTCTAGAGATAACCAAAATAATTGATATTCCATTTAGAAGATATAATTTTTAGCAACTTATGTAATCTCACAATCTCCTTGAAAAATAGTGTTGTAGGGGTATCATACATGGAACACATGGCACCCATTTTGTTGCTTTAATTTCATGTTCTATATAATATGACCTTATAGCATTGTAAATTGTCATCCTTGACAATTTCACACTAGATTTTGCTCCCTCCTATGTGCATGGACCTAATTATACACTTAATTTCCTAAATTTGTATTACATGGCCCTTTGAAAATTTATCAAGAAATGGCATGTACAAAACCAAGATAGGAATTTAATATTTTTCCCCTGATATCTTGGATCTCAAAAAATAGGACCTGGACAAGGGTGCCCTAGGCGGCCTTGTCTTCCTATTTTGTCTCCAATTTTTAATATGTCAGAGTTGGCACTTTATTATTTTAATTTCAAATTTTAGATGTCAGCTATCAGGATTTAATTTGCAATAAATTATATTAGTTGCATATAAATACTAGTTGTTGCATCATTTGAAAGGTAACAAGGAGAATTAGCAAGAAGGGAAATTAGTATACTTCAAGATCAAGTCAAGATCAGCCAATAGCAAGATTATTGCAGCATTTCATTATCAAAGCATCATCTCAAGTTTTATGTATGTTCATGTTTATGCATACATTTTGTTTGTGAGGATTAACACTTGTAGGTCTTCAAGCCAAATTCTACCAAAGCCTTGAGGAGATGTGTATGACTTCATTCCTTCAAGTAAATTAGGTTTGAGTGATCTGAGTAGAATCCAATTGTTGATTTATCATTCATTTATCATTTATCCTCTATCCTTCAAAATGATAATCTAAGTTATCATCAATTTTTCCATTATGGAGGTGAAAATACCAACACGAGGTTTAATTGAGGTAAGCCCCTATATGACACAACCCATCCTCTCTCTAGAAGTTGAATGTGCAAGTTAAAAATTCAAAGAAGATTAGAGACCAATTGATTATTGTTGCATTCAAACCATACAACTTGGCAAGATATGAAAAATAATTATCTCAGCAACTGACGAAGATCTGATAGTGAGATTCAAAAGGAAGAAACCTTTGATCAGACACCCAAAGACTATGAAATCAAATTTCAGTTTCAGCTCTCTAGACATAGGCACCCTAGGTGGCCTTGTCTATTCAACTCAAGTTAGAATTCAAACCACATGTGTACACAATTCTTCTCAGTTTGCTTTTTATAATCAAATTTGTCTGTCACTTTTTAGATTTGTTGTTTTCACATTAGAGTATTGTATTTTCATTGTTAGTTAGTTGCATCATTGCATTTCGTTCAAAATCCATTTCAAAACCCTCTCATCAAAAAGGAACTTTGGGCTCAAGGGTTGATTGACTCACCTTCTAGGTTGTAAGTTAATCCCATACCCTTTCCAACCCTAAATTCTAAATAATATATGCATGGAAAGGTGACTAAACCTAAGTTAAGTCCTAGGGTTTCACTTTTCCACCATATCACACCTCCTTTTGGACTAATTCAACCATCCATCAATAGAATTTACACCTAGCTATAAGGGAAGTAAAAGGAGTCGGTAAATCTAATTTTTTTCTAGGCCACTCAAACATTCATACATTAGATTTGGCACTAAAAGAACTTAAAATTTTGAGTTCCAAAATTGATAGGGAGTTTGTTTTGATATTTTTTGACATTTGAAGTCACAATTCTTGGGTTTAATACATGACTTGAGTGGGATTTTCAAATAATTTTTGAAGAGAAAAGAGGAGTGTGATGTATTAGAAACAAGTTAGAGAAATATAGAATAAAAGAGGGATGTGTGAATAAGAGAAGAGGAGATAGAGTGAAAATATAGAGAAAAGGAGGATTAAATATAGGTATTAGAAAGAAAAAGAGGCTACACGGGGAAGAAAAAGGAAACAAAAAAGTTCCAACAAATACACATGTGTGTGAAAATAATAGAATAGGAAGAGAGGTGTATTGTGAGAAAGAGAAAGGAAATTAGTAAAAGGAGAAGACTACAAGAAAAAATAATGAGAAGAGGAAGAAATTTAGAAAGAGGAGAGGGGGAAATTGGGCCTCTATTTCATGAGATTGTAGATCTAAAGAGGAGTAGGATTGTAGAGCCAAATAGAGAAAGTAGTGAAACTCATGATGTGTATTTTGTGGTAAAGACTAATTATTTATAAATATTTGTATTTTGTGTTAATATAATGAAGATAAGGTGTTTATTTCAATTGGGCCCATTATCATGTATGATTGGTGTATTTTTCTACTATAAAATTTGAGACTCTTTTATTTGTAAGATTATCGACTTATTTTTGTTGATGGTTTTCCCTACTTAGAGCATGGGAAAAGAATTTTTTTAGTTTATATAGGTGATCTTTTCTTGCAAAAAAAAGGTTAAATGTGTAGTATACAAAAAATTTCAACAAGAACTATATGTCTATATAAGGACTTACAAGAACCAACTTGAGAAACTTTAGGACCCCCTATAATAAGGAATATTACAATTTATCATAGGGAAAATGATTGCTTACTACAATACAACATTCATCTATAAGGGTGTAGAGTTAATTGATTTATGACATTACCATTTGGGTGGTGCCATCAATGTGGTATCCAAGTGGGCTATAGCTATAGGATAAGGAGTGTATTATCTTGACTTAAAGTTGAGTGAATTCCAATGAAGCATTGGATTTGTGTGAGTGGGTGTGAATGTATAAAATGGATTGATCAAATGACATTAATTAAACCAAAATAGCTAAAAATTTGATCAATTAACTACACAATCCAATGAAATTGTTCACAAAACCAAACTAGAATTCAAAAGCATGAATAACAAAGAAATCAAATTAAATTCTAACTAAGAGATGCAAACCTTAATCTAACTATGGGATTATGTCCAAATTGGATGTGGAGTGCTTCAACCTAAACAAAATCCATTGTTGATGAAAAGAAATTGATGAAGAAATGGATTCAAATTTCTCACAAGTTCTCTCAAATTGATCAAATTGAAGACTCAATTCAAGAGAGTAAGTTTACTCAAAGCTTGTGGATGATTTTTATGGAAAAATGCTTACTATTTATAGAATTTTGAAATCAAGATCAATGGTGAAGATCAAAAAGGTTAATCAATGGATGAAATCAAATGAGAACAATGAACATGGATCAAGGATGAATCCAAAGATTGACAATCCATGAGGCATGGATCAAAGATCAAATCAATGGTCTCAAATCCATGAGAGAGTTAACCAATTCCCTAATTTTTAGGAATTGTGTTGGAGAGATGTTGGAGATATTTCCATTTGGGGGGAATATTTAAATTTCAAAATAGAATATTCCAAGAGAATATTCATAGTACAAGTGGGAAAAATTGGAAAGTTTGGAAAGAAATTAACTAACTAAACAATTTATTAAAATCATGTAATTGTGCATGTGAATGAGAGAAATGCTTTAATTAAATAATCATGAATTATTTAATCAAATTGTGAAGGAGGAAAATTAATTAAATAATTTGCATTATTTAATCAAATAAAATTAGAATTAGTATGAAGAAAAGTAAATTAACTAAATAAATTTGATTTATTTAATTAATAGAGGAAAAGGTGAATTTAATCAAATAATTGAAATTATTTAATTAAATAAATGAATTAGGTGAAATAGACTAGGATATTTGGTGTTAGTACAATAAATCAAGTATGTGATATTATCAAGACAGTTTTAAGTGTCTACATTTTTTCCCTCTTTGAATCAATGCACTTGTTGCATTGTTTCAAAGAACTAATGCTATTTGATCAAAATTAACTTGATTTTTCATGATGTCCCACTGCGCCCCAGCGGAAGAAATGACTGTGACCTAGTGAAAGAAATGACTATTGGTATACTGCCCCCTCGAGAGTTCAAGCAGAAAATATTGATTTTTGATGGGCTTGTGACATGGATGCAGGATTAGTTCAATTGCAAAGAGGACAAAAAATAAGCCTCAAGAAATTGATAAAACACATAACAAGCTGTAAAACTCAAAATTGAATGGAAGATAAAAATCCTAGGTTTACACCATGCACTTAGGTAAAAAAACCAAATTTTCATGCATATATAGGGGTTTGGGGTCACTTTCAAGCTCATTTGCACATTTGAGTTTGAGAAATTGAGTGATTTTATAGTGATTTTGAGAGAAACCTTGCAGTGCAACTGATAGAATGGTGGATCGTGTGCTTCCCATACATCGTACAGACCAAGTTCATGAGTTTCAGTGGTTGGTCAATGCAGGACCATCGGTATGTACCCCGATGAACTTTTCTTGCATGCTTTTCTATGTAGCTAAAGGTAGTCAAATATAGTAAGCAAATGCATCACTATTTCAACGATGCAATTGTTATAGCCAGTGACACACTTGCAAGGTTTAGCTATGCACTTGCCTTAGAGCTCGTCACTCCAGAGAAATTGCACTAAGGTTTGAGTATACTTTGATGCACTTGTAAACACACATACACACTTGATTTTGACATGTTGATGCACTTGCAAACATTCAGAGCCACACACTTGCACAAAACTGACACTCACTTTCTATACCATAGCGCACTTACATTTTGGCAATGCACTTGCTAAATAGTGACACAGTCACAAACATAATAGGGTGACACAATTGCTTAAAGGCGCGCACTTGCACTTTTAGGGTTCCAGACTTAGGTTTCTTATTTTTATCAAATTTGACGTGGTGTGTATTGTACGTGCAAGAGAGATTCCATCCATTTCTTTCTCGCAAGAGGATACCTAGGATTTTATTATGGTTGGCTAGACTCAAGGATGAGGATGACGAATTCCTAAGTGTCATTAGTTTATACTACATTGCATACATGCCCAAGATCAAGACCCACCTAGCAATGATGACCACACTAGTGGAGAGGTAGCATTCTGATACTTCATCCTTTCATCTCCCTATATGTGAGGTGATGATTACCCTTAAGGATGTTTGGCACATCCTATGGGTGCCTATCCATGGAGATAGAGTTATCTATTATGTAGACCTCAGTTTAGTAGCTATGTTCCAAGTACTAGGAGTTAGAGCGTTAGAGGTAGAGAGCTATCAGATTGATTTGCGGAGACATCATGGACATGTCAACGACTTGATATTAGTTATCACAGGACTCATCATGGGAGTCTTGGTTCCTAATAGACGTGGTCGAGGATTCAGCATTGGTAGGGGTGTAGTCTTAGAGGCCATGGTAGATGAGGTCCGCACTTATGCATGGGATCTAGTTATTTTAGCTAAACTATACCATGGCATGCATCAGGTGGTGTATTTGCGAGGGTGTAGCTTATTTGTTGAAGCTACATTGCTTCACATCTAGGCTTGGGAGTACATCATCATGCTTCGACTGGTGATTGATTTGAGATATGTTGACGAGGATGATCTAGTGGTAAATAGGTATGCAGGTATGATTGTAGAGTCTAAACTAGTATATTGTAAAATTGGTAGAAACCACACAATTTAGAGGTATGACTAGCTGAACATTCCACTCAACATTGTAAAGACTACATTAAATTATCAACCAAGGTTTGTAAATTTGTGATGGTGGGTGATCCCACAATACTGGTTTACAATTTTTGGCCAAACTGGACACTGAACTATTTTTTTCTAACTAAATATTCACTTTCAAGCACCTATAGCGGCTAAACTGTGAGGAATTTGAAGATGATGCAAACTAGTGATTTGTGACATTTTGTCTGTCGATTCTAAATATATTTTTTTCAAAAAATTTGGAATCAGATTGCCCTTCTTTTTCCATCTCCTTCGAAAACTAGTTTTTTTAATAAACACCATTTTAAGGATTGATGCTCACCGTATACAACATAACTTTTTCCATGAAGGATAAAATTATAATTTTTTCAAATTTAGATTTGTAACTATGATATCTAGCACTTTCATTTGGTTTCATAGTGTTTTATTGAATATTTTCCTTAATCAAGTTTGAAGTCAAACCAATTACAATTCGGACATAGGTGGACCGTATACAACATAACTTTTTTTATGTATCGAAATTCAATTTTTTTTTGTTGGATCAAGGACTTCAATATCCAGTGCACTGATATTTTTCAAAAAAAAATTGATAATCTGTTATTTTTCCACATGTGCAGAACAAAGAGCTTGATTTTTGGTGAAAAACCTACATTCACAAGAAATAAAAAATAAATATAATAATCAAATTAAATTTATTTAAAATTATACTTTTTGGGGAGCTTATAATAAGGACTACATACTCACAAAAAAATAAATTTTAAATGAATTCATTTGATCCCTCAAAAGATAAATCAAAAGTGGTTTTTTATTAGCATTTTCATGGGTGTAAAGGAGACTCCATTATAGGTATGGTTTAAAACTAGCGGGGTTCTATCCAAGGGAGTTTGATCTAAGGTGGTTTGATCAAACCATCTTCAATTGGAATCCTTTAAATGAAAATTTTGAATGCTTAAATCATTATATTTTCTATAAATATGTGATTTCAGCAAAAAATCAGGATCTCCAAGAAAATGTAAACCAGTATTGTGGGATCACCCTGGTGTTGAACTATATGTGCCTTCAAAGACCTGAGGCTTGTTAGTGATCCAAATTTGCACCCTTGATGCCAAGTTGTGAAAGAACTCAGTAGGTTTGGATGTAACATGGGACTACTTTTAGGTTGTGGGTGTCCTATTTTGAAAGCAGACCTCCAGATTATGGGTTGTCTCCCCATTTGATGGTGTAACCTAAACTAATCATTGTTGGGAAAATGTGAAAGAAACATGAAAGAAAACTAAACCCCTATGGTGATGGACCTAATGTGTTTTCCTCAAAACTTACAAAGTTTCTTTTACACACAAGAATGATCAACAACTTAATAGTGCCCTACACAACTCAAAACTTCATATGTCTTTGCATCAGTGCTTCATAACTAGGCTTAAAAAAAAGTCAAGGACAACATCTAGGAGGAAGAAAAATACATCTTCACAACTTAGACTCTACCCAGAACTAACTCAACACATGTTATGACCTACAAGTTCATATTAATGGCTTAAAGGAAAAGAAAACAGGACAAAATCAAAGGGAAAACAATTCTACCATAAGATTTCATCAACCATTTCTAAAGCTTTCACAATAAAACAACATAATGAGAAGGTAAAATAGATTAACTTATTAATCAAAAGGTGTTACACTGCTACATAAGTCTACAAATCTGAGTTACAATGTTGTCCTCTGTCTGAAAAAAGCTCCAAAAAGATACAATGCATGTAGGAAGAAAGAAAAGAATACCACAAAAACTCAAGTATGAAGATACTTAAGCAATTCCTGAAACAATTGCCCATACCAGTCCTTCTAGAAACCCTAGGTCGGATGCAACATAAAGGCCAAAAAATAACCTTCCAAAAATCCTCCAAAATGCCTCCAAAATGGTGAAAAGTCAAGCTCAGACCATGGTTATGCCAAAAGTGTGACAAAACAGCCTCTAAAAGGTCCATCCCCTCCAAAACAGTCAAAGATAACTCTCACACTTTCCACATGTCTACTAGTTGTTTGACTCATGATTTTTGTGTTTACAAAGCACAAGATTCAACACCTCATGACTAAGCATATCAACACATGCTTCTTTTCACTTTTTCATTTAAAAATTAACATTTAATTAAATGGTTTATAATTACACCATTTAATTAAATGTTTTACATTTAAAAATAAAATGGAAAAATGGAAAATTTGCGCTCAACATGCCCCCTAAAAGCTCTCATTTGCTCCAAAAAGCAATTAAATGCTCCCAAAACTTAGTCAAACCACTCCTAAATTCATGGCACATGTTGGCTAACCTCCTTCAATTTCTTCCTATATGCCATCAAAAGAAATAAACTCAACTAACCCCCTTTGACCATATTCTTTAATCACATGCATACCCCTATCTTCCATTAACCATTACATCTTGCATAAATATAACTTTATTTAAGTGATTCATAACAACATCACTTAAAAAATGTTATTTACATTTATTTATAAATGATCAAAATAAAAGTTCAAAAATGCTTTGAAAAGCAAATACAAAGAGGAAAATGACCAATTCTTTGCAAGACTATGAGTTTGTGATTAAAATTTTATCAAAGGTATAAGAAACGACTTGAGGGTGTTAGTTCATTTTGCAAAAATAAAAAAGAAAAGGAAAAAATCCTTATTCACTTATCGGCAAAAGTTAGCGTAAAAACCCTAAAAAGCAAAACTCAAACCTAAGGCAAAGCAATTCCACCTTATGCATTCGAGCTCTGTAGAAGACTTAGCTGCCAAGGATTTGCATTTTGGAGCACCTGCATTTTGGGGCATCTCTGAAGGTTTTTATATGAAAAATCTGGAGCAGAAAAAGGTTTCTCCAGCATAATCTGTGAGCATAAATTTTGTACTTCTTTTCATTTTCTTCTGCAAGACACTAATGTTCAAGCTTTGTAGATGTAACAAACATTGAATACTTGATTTTCTATATTTTCTTGTGCACTGTCATTCTCTATGGCCATGGCTAAGAGATCTTTGTCATTTCATCCTCTATTTTCATTTATTTTTGATACAAAACATACATTTTGTGTAGATGGAAACCTATCCAGGCTGCGGCCTCATGATTTTTTATTGATTTGTTACATGGGTAACTTCATTTTTTTCTTGAGATGCCATGTATTTGCGGCCAGCATTTGTCATAATCACCCTTATCAGGTCTTCATTGTGAAAGATTATAATATGAATGAGATTTCATGAGGGGCGAGTAGTTGAAACAAGAGCCATCGAAGCCAACTGTTCCACAAGAAAATGCTGCGATGTGAAGGAAAATGGCTTTGCAAAAATGATTTAACACCATTGCACAATATGGATATAATTCAAGGGTTTGATATAACTTTTCCATCTCTAAATATACACATTCCAAGACATTGTTTGATGTCCCACTTGAACTTCCCCACATACATATTCTCGTCTTCACAAATGTGAACACCATAACCATGACTATGTCCATTATACCACTCCCCTGCATAGTTTCCATTCATATAATAATAATAGACACCACTACCTAAGCACTTTCCCACATAGATATCACCATTGGTGTAAACCCTCACTGCTTCTCTGCATTTTTTCTTAATGGTCCTCTCAGAACCAACTGTCCATGAGCATTCTGAATTTAATTTTCAGTATCTAGGTTTCATTCTTCAACAAGGTTGCTTCATTATCTTTACCTTTTATAATGGAAAAGCATGGAAACATGCCACTCCTCCTCCACTATGGCTGGATACTCTCTAGAACATAAATATTCTTGAGCTTCCATGCATATTCTCCCTTGATGAAAGCACTATATATATGCACCAACTCTTCATTCTCATGAAACACAATTATCATGCTTTTCAATATGTGAAATTTATGTTGCCAATTTACATCTAGCTCTCTTGTGCAATTCTCCACAAGTTATCTTTTCAAACTGTCTTTAAAAAAAATGTCTCTTTGCATGCCTTGATTGCTCACTTTAAGGGAAGTGTTTGATCTTTCAAAAAATGCTATCACTTCACCATTCATTTCTCATTTAGCAATGAACTCACTTATATCCATTTGACTGTGGTATTCTAAGACTTGACTATGTCTTTGAACTATTCTTCTCAGGGGTGCTAAGCTTATTTGTTTATCTTTGTTTGCAGATTGCAAATACCAAATATCTGATATTTAGTCAACTGTCAAGCCCTAAATATGTTGAATGCTTTAAAGGTTTCATACTTGTATTCTTGAATGCTCTCTTCCCTATCCTGAGCCTTTCCCCAACATTTTTATTACTGACTGATGCTTCTTTTGGTGCTTCTTTTCCAAAATGTGTTGTTCAAGACCTTTCTTTGTGTTACAATTGACCTCACACAGTAAGCATTATCCTAGTCCCTAGATGGCAGTTTTGAATCAATATAACTTGAATTATCACTATGCATTTTAAATCACTGTCATGTTGTGATATCACTGCAAATTTATTGATCTTCTCATGAAAATTGGCTTGTGACTTTGTATGCATGGCACACTATAATATTGTGTTCCTCTAGTTTCAAGAATAAAATAACCATGTTGTTACGGGCTTAAAATAATCTACAGGAGATCTCGCACTTGTTTGTTTATTTTGGATTTTGAATACATAGAACATGATCTGCTTTTGTATTATTGAATCATGACATTTCTATTATTATTAGATGCACCTACAAAATGGTATTGTCATTTCTCTTTGCTGCTAAAATATTACTTATCTGAATCAAGATTCTTCTCCCATTTTTTCAAACATTGTGTTGTTCTTGAATTGCTATGACCCCAAAGAGACCATCATAGTTGAGGATCACTGCTTTCTTCTAGCAGACCAATAAACTGTTTGATAATTGTTTTTACTAGATTATCATACAAGTTTTCCATTTTATAGGTTTTGTAACATGGAACCATTGCCATATAGAATTAAGCTCCTCTAAGAAACCATGCCTTACCTCTTGTCATCATGAGGATTCCTTTATAGCAACATTGTTGGCTCCATGAAAATCACATACTCTACCATTTTATAAATGCTTGTATATTTCACCAGTTGTCCTCATTAATATGACTATACTGTTTGTTGAAACTATCACAAATATGTCCTTCTTTCCATGGTGACTTTGATTGTTGTCGTCCCGTCATGAGATCATTGTATTTTGAGGAAGCCTATCTCCTTATTCTTTTTTTTCTGGAACTTGACTTGGGATTTCCATTGCCAACTCTGAAAGGTCATTGACAGTAAGGAATCATTCATTTCATATTCCACCATATCCTCACTGTTTGATTCCTTTTTCTTTAATCCTATTGGGAAGCCATGTGTCACTTATGGTGGTGGCCTGAAAGCTCACCATCCTAAGTGATGCATGCTTGTCCAATAGGGTTGAAGTGAGATGAATTGGACCATGTCTTTTTTGCAACAATGCATGACTATCCTTGTTCCTTCTTGCTACCCCATATGACTCATGATGTTTCAGGAATGACTTGATATCTCCTTCTCTATTTTAATAGATGCATAATTGAACTTCATGCATCTTTGAGATCATTTACTTCTTTTAATAAAATGGATCTTGGATCCACTTAAGATGATCGAAAGACATATCCAGCAAAATGTACCTTCCTTTTGACATGATGGCAGCCATATGGCTGATTCATTATGAAAAGATGAAGTATGAACTCTTGATAGCTTAAATTATGTGTTGCATCTTTTGAATTTGATAATGAAATTTGATCAACTGGTGTGATTCCATAATGATTTAATGCATTAATAGCATGTTTATCATTGATTTGATCAAGTTTATCAATTTCCTATCCCTCTTAAAACATTATAGGGTAGCATGATGAACTCTAACCTCGTGGGAGCCACATTTACCCCACATGCTATAATTAGTTGAATCAGAACAATAACAAGACTTATCCTAAATCTGCACAAGGAACAAATAGTTAGATAAACAAAGCATATCATAGGTGTGTTTGATCACTCCTTTCTTATTTTCAGGGACACTTATGGTATGCTGATATTTTAATGCTTGTAGACATTTGATCACATGTTTATGGATGTTTTGCATATAATTTTGACCAGGGATCTTTCATTGCTCTAACAACACTATTTTAATCCAATGCAGGAAACCTAGGAGCAATGAGGAGGGTGTCAAAGGGAAGCAGGGTAGTAGAGCAGGATTGAGATGATGCGAGGCCAAATCAATGGGATTCGTCATTCCACCAAGAAATGACTGGTCCCTTCTCATGTTATTTGAAATTTAATTTTGTATCCTTATGCGTATGATTTCTTCTTTACTAGCATTAGGATAGCTAGTCCCTTGGCTTGTGAGGGACATTTATACTCTCATGATTATTAATAAAAATTACGTTTCCAATACACATGGTTCTCTTTCTCATTTGTTTGTAATTGCAACACTTGAATAAAATGCAGTCTATTTTTTGACAATATCTTTCATGCATACTAATGAACTTAGCAGAATATAATGTATATTTTAATGTTTAAATGAAAACACAAAAATAATAAACACTAAGTTACCTGATTTTAGATGAAAGCTAAAAAATCAAGTAACATTTTTGGCGACATTTGCTATATGTTTACCTGCAAAAAATCTTGACCAGCTGCCTAAAGCTTATCCATTGGGCACTAAGTTATCTAAAGGCTGACACCACTTGAAAACAACATTGTATGTTTTTGTAACTCACTAAACCAGCAAGAGACACTTTGAAAACTTATTGAAAACTCAACACTGCAGAATGAAAACTACCTACCTATGCTAAAAAGCACCTAGGAAAAATTGAAAATGCATCTAAAATGAAACTACACTAACCTACTCTAACTAGCAAAGAAGTTGGTCAAACAAAACCATTGACAGGCTTTGCAAAATAACACCCCTTTTTAATTAGCAACTAATGCATTGTACATGATTATGCATTGTTGAAAGAACATGAAACACATGCAGATATTCAAAAGGCTGTTGCAATGTTTCATGAAAGATGCAAATAAACTCACTTAAACCTTGATCTTTATCATGCCTATTGTTGTCTTGAACTAGATAGGTGAGTTGAATTTGATCACCTTCAACTACAACTCCAAAATCAGCTTCTTCAATCACATCCTCATACTTGGGTTCAAGCATGACCTCTGGTACTTCAGCGGCCTTCGAACTGGCTAAATATCTAATGGGGTAGCCTCTTGAAATGAAAAAGGTTGAACTTCCCTTACTATTTTCACCTTTATCAATTGCTTCTTGGGTATGTGCAGGATCATCATGGAAAAAATAGGCCCTTAAGTGGCAAAAAATTCAAAAAAATCAAAGTTTGGCAACTTGACATAAAAATTTGAATAAGTTATCTATATTATTTCAAAAATATGTAAGAATAGAATCTATAGAAAATTGAATATAGTTTCTAACTACTAGGTTTATTTAAAAATATATATACATTTTGTGAAAATTTGAAATTTCAATGCAATAGTACTTAAATTTCAAGGAAAAATAAGAACTAGGTGTCTGTTTGACCACCACGACCACAATAAAATGATAATATTTTTTTTATAAGATTTTAGATATAAGTAGAGGACTCATGTCCCAATGTGATGCATATTTTTGTAATTTTTCCAGTAAATAATTAATTATGAATTTTTTATTACAACTTTTAAAAAATATAAAAACTCATATGTCTAACCACCTAACTTGGTCAAAACTTCATGAAATTCATTTTTTTTAATCCTATAGTATGCAAAGCATAGAATGTGATGCATGTTTTGGATTCAAAAATGTGATACCATTTGAAAGCTATAGATGTTTTCAATCACCTATCAATAAGGACTTTAGTCATAATTCAAATAGAGATGAATAATAATTATTTATGAAATTCAAAGTAAAGCATAATTTATATTGGTGGAAAGCTAAGAATCTCATTTAAAAACCCTTTTCGTTTCATCAATTTTAGATAAAAAAAAAGTCATCAGCCACATACCCATCATATCGCCACTTTTTGGCCCATCATGATCCTGCACATACCCTCTTGAACCTCACTTTGCTAGTTGAGAAGGGCTATTTCATGTGAATAAAATGGAATCATGACTACTCTGTCTATGTGGTTATGCTACTCACACTCTTCAAATTCAGTCAGTGATGGCTTGGCATCAAGCTTGGAGCAGAATTCCTCTACTATGCTTGAGAATGTATCTTCAACTAGCTCATGATTAGTTATCTCATGCAAAATAGGTTCTTCAACTTTATAACAATTATCAAGACTCATACCTTTGAAAGCAATGTCTTGCTTCACATTTTGTTCCTTCTAACCAACATGCTCAGGCATACCAACTTCTTTACCTTTTGAGACAAGGTTGTCCCCATTTTCTTCTTGATGGACCAACACCCTATCAAAGTGAACATCATTCCCTTGTTGTCTGAAATTTGATAATGATGTTAGCACAAGCATAGTGTCCTCATCATCATCAACATACAATGGAAGTTCATTAAATATACTAGTCATTATCTCATTACTCTGCTCAAACCTAGGAACCAATGTTAGTTCAATCAAGCATTGCTCATCTTCACCTATAAATTCTAGAAGTTCATCAAATAAACCAACATAAATCTGAAGTTGAACATCCTCTCGTTCTTCAACTATTTGTTGTCCCACCTTTTGCTCCTCAAAAGATGATTTTTTTATCTCTAAATTTGAAACAAATGACTCTAGATCATCCCAAAAAGGGTCATCTTCATCCTCATTTTTGCTTTCCAGTGAAGGAAGGCTGATTTTTACCTTATCACAACCCAACTAAGATGTTAGAAAATCAATTTTTTTAGCATCTTCCTATTGTATTGAAGTTGATGTGGATGTGATTTGAATTTTTCTTTCCTCCTTACTCATGAACAATGGAAATTTATTAAATTAATTAATTAGAATATGAGAACCATCAATTATTTGTTGATCTATATCCTATTGCTCTTCATCTACAACCTCACTTACTTTTGTTATCACATTTGATCTATCGTGTTCAAATAGAACAGTAGCTAAAAGGTTTGTTTCTTCTTCTAAAAGAACCTCTTCTTTAGGTTGTTCTAGAACATAAGGGGTTGGTTGAGCCTCCTTAATGGGTTCTTCGCAAGGATGCACTTGTTCAATAACGGGTCCTTGAACAAAAGGACTCCTAAAACTTGGGAAAGAAAATTCTCTATGCTCCTCTACAAGTTGATATTGCTTAAGGATAGGTTCTTGAATTGAAACAGGATTTCTAAAACTTGGGAACGCAAATCTAGCAGGTTGAAGAGGTTTACCTTGCTTGAAGCTTGGAAAATTGGACTTGGGAACCTCTTTATTGATAGGATTATTCAATATTATAGGAAGAGTTGAGCTAAAACTAGGAATGGAAGTTTCATACCTTAGTTGACATTGATAATCTAAATAAACTTGACTACTTTGCATCTGAGTAGACAAAGACTTCATTTTCTCCTCTTTAGCCGCTATCTCTCCTTCTAGATTTTTCTCAAACTGCCTTCTTTTTTTCACCCGCTCTCGATCATAAACAAAGGATTGATCAGCTAACTCTTGATGTCGTGAGATAATCCTTTTCTGCTTCTTGATGTCAACCAACATCCAATACATATGTGAGAACACCTTACTAGCATCACTAATCTTCATATGTTCAAGCTTTTGGCTCAAAGCCCACAACACACGGTCAAGTTTTTGGATTAGATCCAATACATTCTAGTAAGGGTTCTCTTGAGGCTGATTATGTGAATAATCATGCTGGTTGGCATCAAAAACCTCTTCATGGGGTTGATTTTGATCATATATTGGTTGATATTCAGATTGAGAAAGGATGGGAGGGTGGAAAACATGATAGGACTACTGATAGTCTATTGTTACAGGGACACTTGGGATAAGACCAGCAATATCCCCATTATGATATGGCTAATAGGAAGATGCATGGGCAGAATTTTCATGAAATCAAGGATAATATGACATATTTCCATGAAATGAAGACATTTTTTCATTCAAGAGATTGGAAAGCTAGAAAAAATAACTTTTCCTTCAATAAATTTTGAACATACCAAAACTCATACTGTTGAAACCAGTAAATTCAAATTCATAGTCACCAAGTGTGTATTTGAAGCACCTCAAAAGGAAATAACTACAACTGTACACACCAAACAACAACAATGAAATATGTAAAATGAACTGAGAATCAGTTCATGGTCCCATCGAGCGTGCCAAAACTGTTAGTGATCCAAATCTGCACCCTTGATGTCAAGTTGTGAAAGAACTCAGCAAGTTTGGATGTAACATGGGACTGCTTTTAGGTTGTGGGTGTCTTATTTTGAAAGAAGACCTCCAAATTATAGGTTGGATCGCCTTTTGATGGTGTCACCTAAACTAATCCTTGCTCGGAAAAGTGAAGAAAGAAACATGAAAGAAAACTTAACCCCTATAGTGATGCACCTAATATGTTTTCCTCAAAACTTACAAAGTTGCTTTTACACGCAGGAATGATCAACAACTTAATAGTGGCATACACAACTCAAAACTTCATATGTCTTTGCACCAGTGCTTCATAAATAGGCTAAAAAAGAGTCAAGGACAACATCTAGAAGGAAGAAAAATACATCTTCACAACTTAGACTCTACCCATAACTAACTCAACACATGTTATGACCTGCAAGTTCATATTAACTACTTAAAGGAAAAGAAAACAGAACAAAATCAAAGGGAAAATAATTCTACCATAAGATTTCATCAACCATTTCTAAAGCTTTCACAATAAAACAACATAATGAGAAGGTAAAATAGATTAACTTATTAATCAAAAGTTATTACACTGCTGCATAAGTCTGCAAATCTGAGTTACAATGTTATCCTCTGCCTGAAAAAAGCTCCAAAAAGCTACAATTCCTGAAGGAAGAAAGAAAAGAACCCCTCAAAAACTCAAGTTTGAAGATACTTAAGAAATTCCTGAAACAACTTCCCATACCAGTCCTTCTAGAAACCCTAGGTCGGATGCAACATAAAGGCCAAAAAAGAACCTTCCAAAACTCCTCCAAAATGGTGAAAATTCAAGCTCAGACCATAGCTATGCCAAAAGTGTGACAAAAAAGCCTCCAAAAGGTCCATCCCTCCAAACATTCAAAGATAACCTCACACTTTTCCACATGTCTACCAAATACCACTCCATGCTTTTTGTGTTTGCAAAGCTCAAGATTCAACACCTCACAGGATCACCCAAGACAATTAACACATGCTTCTTTTCACTTTTGTGATGAAATAACATTTAATTAAATGGTTTATAATTACACCATTTAATTAAATGTTTTACATTTAAAAGTAAAATGAAAAAATGAAAAAATTGGGCCCAAAATACCCCCCTAAAAGCTCCCATTTGCTCCAAAAAGCAATTAAATGCTCCCAAAACTTAGTCAAGCAACTCTTGAATTCATGCAACATGTTGGCTAACCTCCTTCAATTTCTTCCTATATGCCATCAAAAGCAATAAACTCAACTAACCCCCTTTGACCATATTCTTTAATCACATGCATACCCCTATCTTGCATTAACCATTACATCTTGCATAAATATATCATTATTTAAGTGATTCATAACAACATCACTTAAAAAATGTTATTTACATTTATTTATCAATGAGAAAAATAAAAGGTCAAAAATACTTTGAAAAGCATATACAAAGAGGAAAATGACCAATTCTTTGCAAGACTATGATTTTGTGATTAAAATTTAATCAAAGGAAAAAGAAAAAGCCTAAGGGTGTTAGTTCATTTTGCAAAAATAAAAAAGAAAAGCCAAAAATCCTTATTCACTTATCGACAAAAGTTAAGGTAAAAACCCTAAAAAGAAAAACTCGAACCTAAGGCAAAGCAATTCCACCTTATGCATTTGAGCTCTGTAGAAGAATTGGCCACCAAGGATTTGCATTTTGGAGCATCTACATTTTGGGGCATCTCTGAAGGTTTTTATATGACGGATCCGGAGTAGAAAAAGGTTTCTCCAACACAATATGTGAGCATAAATTTTGCACTTCTTTTCATTTTCTTCTGCAAGACAACCATGTTCAAGATTTGTAGATGTAACAAACATTGAATACTTGCTTTTCTGTATTTTCCTGTGCACTATCATTCTCTATGGCCATGGCTAAGAGATCTATGTTATTTCATCTTGTATTTTCATTTATTTTTTGTACAAAACATGCATTTTGTGTAGATGGAAACCTATCCAGGTTGCGGCCTCGTGATTTTATGTTGATTTGTTACATGGGTAACTTCATTTTTTGCTTGAGATGCCATGTATTTGCGGCCAACATTTGTCATAATCACACTTATTGGGTCTTCATTGTGCAATATTATAATATGAATGAGATTTCATGAGGGGAGGGTAGTTGAACCAAGAGCCATCGAAGCCAATTGTTCCACAAGAAAACGCTATGTTGTGAAGGAAAATGGCTTTGCAAAAATGATTTAACACCATTGCACAAGAGATGGATATAATCTAAGGACATGTATCTTTTTTCCAACTCTAAATGTACACATTTCAAGACCTTGTTTGATGTCCCACTTGAACTTCCCCACATACATATTCCCGTCTTCACAAATGTGAACACCATAACCATGACTATGTCCATTATACCACTCCCCTACATATTTTCCATTCATATAATAATAGACACTTAATGCTTGAGTACTTGCTACTCTACATAGATATTGCCTATTGTAAATCTCATGATCAAACTCCTGCCACCCCAACCTCAAACCCCAAAGAGTTGTTGTTTACTATTCTCACCTTTATACTGAAAAGCATGCACATTTTCACTCCTCTCCACTACGATTGGATACTCTTCCTCGAACATAAAGCTTCTGAGCTTCAATGCATATTCTCCTTTCCATGAGCACTATATATATGCAACAACTCGATTCTCATGAACACAACTATCATGCTTTCTACTTATGAAATTTTATGTCAGCTAATTTATCCGCTCTTTGTGCAATTCTCCACAAGTTTTCTCTTCAAACTATCTTTAAAAAAATGTCTCTCTTTTGCATGCCTTGATTACTCACTCTTTAAGGGAAGTGTTTGATCTTTCAAAAAATGCTATCACTTCACCATTCATTTCTCATTTAGCAATGAACTCACTTATATCCATTTGACTGTGGTATTCTAAGACTTGACTATGTCTTTGAACTATTCTTCTCAGGGGTGCTAAGCTTATTTGTTTATCTTTGTTTGTAGATTGCAAATACCAAATATCTGATATTTAGTCAACTATCAAGCCCTAAATATGTTGAATGCTTTACAGGTTTCATACTTGTATTCTTGAATGCTCTCTTCCCTATCCTGAGCCTTGCCCCAACATTTTTATTACTGACTGATGCTTCTTTTGGTGCTTCTTTTCCAAAATGTGTTGTTCAAGACCTTTCTTTGTGTTACAATTGACCTCACACAGTAAGCATTATCCTAGTCCCTAGATGGCAGTTTTGAATCAATATAACTTGAATTATCACTATGCATTTTAAATCACTGTCATGTTGTGATATCACTGCAAATTTATTGATCTTCTCATGAAAATTGGCTTGTGACTTTGTATGCATGGCACACTATAATATTGTGTTCCTCTAGTTTCAAGAATAAAATAACCATGTTGTTACGGGCTTAAAATAATCTACAGGAGATCTCACACTCTGTTTGTTTCATGGATTTTAATACATAGAACAGATCTACTTTGTATTATTGAATCATGACATTCTATAATGATGATGCACCTTACAAAATGGTATATTTCTCTTTATAAATAAAATACTATTACTTTATGTAATCAAGATATTTCTCCCATTTCTTCAAAACATGTGTTGTTCTTGAATTGCTATGACTAAAGAGACCACACACATAGTTGAGGATCACCTTTCTTTCAGTAAAACCAATAGGACTGCTTTGATAATTATTTTTACCAGATTATCATACAAGTTTTCCTATTTCCATAGTTTTGAAATATTAGCCCATTTCCTATAGTAGTGTAAGATCTCTAAGAACCATGCTCTACCTCTGTCATCATGAGGATTCCTTTAGGTAGTATTGTTGGCTCCATGAAAATCTCACATACCTACCATTTTATGTAATGTTTGTATATTTCACCATTGTCCCTTACACAAGGACTGCATCGCTTTGTTGAAATCCACAAGCAAATCTATCCTTCAGTTCCATGGTGATTTGGATTATTGTTGTCCCTTTACAAGATCATTTGTATTTTGAGGAAAGCCTACCTATTCTTAGTTGTCCAATTTGACTTAATGCCACAACTCTAAGGTTGAGTTAGTGTATAATTCATTTCCATATTCACCTCATATCCCCACTATTTGATTATTTCTTTTATCCCATTGAGCACCATGTGTCATTTATGGTGGTATCCCAAAGCCTACCATCCCAAGTGATGGGCTTGTCCACAGGGTTACTGAAGAGATGAATTGACTATGGGTCTTTGTGCAAACAAATGCATGACTATCCTGTTCCTTCTTGCTACCAATAATGAATCACATGATGCTCGTGCATGACTGATATCTCCCATTCTTTAATAGAAGCACGAATCCGATAGATCTTATAATTGAACTTCATGCATCTTTGAGATCATTTACTTCTTTTAATAAAATGGATCTTGGATCCACTTAAGATGATTGAAAGACATATCTAGAAAAATGTACCTTCCTTTTGACATGATGGAAGCCATATGACTTATTCATTATGAAAAGATGAAGTATGAACTCTTGACAGCTTAAATTATGTGTTGCATCTTTTGAATCTAATAATGAAATTTGATCAACTGGTGTGATTCCATAATGATTTAATGCATTAATAGAATGTTTATCATTGATTTGATCAAGTTTCTCAATTTCCTATCCCTCTTAAAACATCATAGGGTAGCATGATAAGCTCTAATCTCGTGGGAGCCACATTTACCCCACATACTATAATTAGTTGAATCAGAATAGTAACAAGACTTATCCTAAATCTGCACAAGGAACAAATAGTTAGATAAACAAAGCATATCATAGGTGTGTTTGATCACTCCTTTCTTGTTTTTAGGGACACTTGTGGTATGCTACTATTTTAATGCTTGTAGACATTTGATCACATGTTTATGGATGTTTTTCATATAATTTTGATCAGGGATCTTTCATTTCACTAACAGCACTATTTTAATCCAATGCAGGAAACCTAGGAGTAGCAAGGAGGGTGTCAAACGGAAGCAAGGTAGCAAAGCAGGATTGAGATGATGCGAGGCCAAGTCAACGGGATTCGTCATTCCACCAGGGAATGACGGGTCCCTTTTCATGTTATATGCAATTTAATTTTCTATTCATATGTGTATGATTTCTTCTGTACTAGCATTATCATAGCTAGTCCCTTGGCTTGTGAGGGACATTTAATACTCTCATGATTATCAATAAAGATTACATTTGCAATACACATGGTTCTCTTTCTCATTTGTTTGTAATTGCAACACTAGAATAAAATGCAGTCTATTTTTTGACAATCTCTTTCATGTATATTGATGAACTTAGAAGAATATAATGTATCTTTTAATGTTTAAACAAAAACACAAAAAGAATAAACACTAAGTTACCTTATGTCAGCTAAAAGCTAAAAAATCAAGTAACAAGTCTACCTAGGTTATCCTATTTAAGGTACTCTACTTGTTGTAAAATCACAGAGTTGAATAATAGAAAAAGAAGCAAACTAGCGCTAATGGCTATGGGTGCCTACAACTTAACATGTAACTGAACTAATGCTAAAATGGAATTACTGTACTAACTCAAAACTAATTAAAATTAGTAACTGAACTTATTATAACCTCCAGAGTACTATAGGTTAACTAAATGCATTCATGCTTGTGAACGTTCATTGTTGGTAATAAAAACATGAGAATCTATTCTATCTTATATGCAATTTATGAAGTAATGATAAACAAAATATATACTAAACAAAAATTAAAAAAACTACAAATATAGTGAAGAACAGATACCTTGAGTAGCTTGCTCAAGTGGTTGTCCTCACTTAACTAAACCAAATCTAAACCTTTAGATTCTACATATTCATATGAACTTGAACTTCATTCATTACACATCACAAAGATTACATAAAATCTTCCTCACTGATTGTATTCAAAGAAATCATTTCTAAATAATGAACATGTTTGTAAATGATAATTGAAAATTGAAAAGTAACTAATAAGAAAATACTAAATCAACAAAACTATCTAAAGACTCAACCACTGGCTATATACAAGCACGGGGGAGTTTATTCTAAGCATAAATCCTAACAACAATCATTAACTACAACTCCTAGATATTAGAGTATGTAATTAAGATTTGAATTGTTCAAACTGTAACTGAAAAGAGATAAGATTTCTAATAGAATTGAAACTCTTCAAAACAAATTTGCATTTAAAACACACAAACAATCATCTAGAATCCTATCAATAAAATAATTCTTCTTCTTAGTGCCTTATTAACTATCATAATGATGCATGACTAACTCCATCAGGAACCTCCATAAGATTGTTATTACACTCAGCTTGATCTGGCACTTCCCTTGTTTCACTTTCCAAGTCTTCCTTTTGTTGTGGGCTACAACTTCTTGATGTTGCGGGCTACAACTTCTAGTTGTTGCAGGCAATGTCTTCTTGGATGCAAGAGGTTAATCCACAAAACATATACACAAAGCTAACTACCATGATTAAACACATAATTTCATCTGCATTTCATACATACTCACATATAAACCATGCAATGTTACTATATCATAACTATATTTCCATTACTATAATTTAGGTCGAAGGATGTATAATAAGCATGAAAAGATAGTATAGCATAGGAGTATGGTTTGAAATTATTATCTAATAATGTCTGAAAGTATCCATAAAAACAATAGAAAATAGGCTAATAAATGAACCCATCATTCCCCCCAACTATAATGTTTCTTGTCCTCAAGCAAAACATTAGGGGTACATATATTATAGTGTAGGGTGATCTCCTTGAGATCCATAACAACATAAACTCCCTTGATTTTATTTAAGTAGAAACCTATGTAAGTTGCAATTTGTCTCATTAAATGATGATCCCAACTTTCTCACACTCCTCGCCCTTCTCTTCAGTCCAATGTGGAACTAGATAGAGTAGCATAGGTGGGTGAAATGTGAGTGGTACCCAGTGAACTCCTATGTCAGCACCAATTTTCATGTATCTATGTACCCTCTCAAGTATGGTGGTAAAATTGTATACTAAATGAGGTTCTTTTCTTTGCAATTCTAGGGTCAAGTTGTTCCATTTGTTCTACATATAACTGTAACATTTCTTACCTAATCCCACAACTAATGTTTGCATTCTTTTGTAATCCTCTATCCTTAATTTTATATTCTTCCTTCCTACACCTTTATGATCCAAGAGTTTCAACCATTCATCTATAAGTGTATCAAGGTCTTTAGACTCTTTCCTTATTAGGAGACCAGCTAATTTCTCCCTCTCCTCATATTCTTCCATTATTTTTTCCTGAATTTTTCATTCCTATAATAAGATGCTAGTGCCCTTAACTGGAGATCCCCTACAAATATCAAAAGATTCCACTCTATTTCATCTAGAACCACATAGTTGTGCAAATAGTATTCACATAGTTGATCCTAGTCTTCTGGTGTAGAATCTGTAAAAAAATTAAGAAACTTAAACTTCCTACTCATCCCAACTGACTGATTATTGATTACCCCACTAAACTAAAAACTCAAAAAAAAATATTGCAAAAATAGTGCATATGTTCTTGTTGGAGGTTTGCATCTTATGATTTGAGTAGCTAAATATCTGCCACTTCTTCCATTCTGACTGCTAATCTCCTTAGCTCAATCTCTTTTCCTTCAAGCACCTTAGCATGGTCTTCAATAAAAAAAAAAAAATTCTTCCACTTTTCTTTTTCTTGTGAAAACTCATCAGTCACCTTCCATTAATGATAACCAAGAGACAAGGTTGTATGGTGAATTGGAGTTTTTATGGGAGGAGTTCTCTAATTTTGTACTGCAAGTTCTCCATCCCCTATTTTGGTAATGGCCAATTGTGCCAATAGATCTAGCTTTGCATTGTGGCCATATGTTTGCAATTTTTCTTCCAATTCTTGTATCTTTGTCTCCCTTTCATTGTCTTTCTTTTCATATCGCTGCACTAATTCTTCCAAATGTTTAATTTTTTCCAAAGCTTCCTAAAGATCTTTCCTGACATTTCTATCTTTTATAAACATTTCCTCAGTTTCCAAAAATTGCTCATTACCACCCCCTGTACAATCATAGTATTCATAAGTAGGACTATCTGGGGTTTTCTTTTGTGTTTTCTTGGCAACAAACGCGTTTTCTGAATCTGAATCGAAAGTGGTAGACACATATATTTTCCTCTTCATAGGTGTATTCACATTTCTAGGGACATTTCCCTTCTCTTTGGATTTTGTCTCAACCAACATCACATCTTCCTCTTGTTGTTCTTTTCCCTTTTCCTCTTCTTCAGGTTTTTCCACACTCCCCTTCATAACACCTTACTTTTTCAATCAGCCCAAACACCTAGGTGTAGGTTTCTCCTTCTCAACATCCTTCTTTTTCTTCTCTATTTTAGAAGGTGTGGATGTTGTGGATGTACTTCCTCTTCTGTTCTTGGGTTTTGGTGGTTTTGAAGAAGATGGAATTTCTTCCACTGATGGTAACCTAGACTCTAGCACATTGTGCTCCTTGGGCTCACCTTGGGTACAAGTAGGTGAAGTTGTAGCTGAGATAGGAGACCTTTCTCTTGTAGGTTTAGCTTGTGGCTCTAAAGTTTCAGGTACTATAGGTGCCTCAAGTAAACTGTTAATATCTTCACATTTTACAAAATCTTCCCAAGCTACCTATGGGTATTGAATTCTTTTTACTAAGAGGGCAATCAAACAGTGATGTGATAAGGTCGTGTCACTTTTTTTCCTTTAATACTTTGATGCCATCCTTTTTAACATATTATAAAGAAAATTTGGCACATTTACCAACCTATTATGGCGAAGGTGACTAAGCAATTTGAAATGTACAGTATACAAAATATTTTGTCTACCATCACAAGTAAGATATCTAATGACATAGGAAGCATAATTGGCCCAAAACCATGGAAGAGAAAGTCTATTTGTACCTTGTGATAATGAATCCAAATTTTCTCCTCGCTCATAGAATTATTCTCTTACATCCACTATATCTTCCCTAACTGGAAACTCTACTCCAGTCCTAGGCAACCCAAATACCTATTCTATGGAAACTTCAAATGCATCTACTGACAACCCTTTTACCATTTCTTCATCATTCTCCAATGTGGCTGAAAATATTCTTGCTATGTCATTGTCAAATTCTATTAGTTTTATGGAATGATCAAGCCAACCCACTCTTGTGAAGATAGGCAATACCATTACAACTTCTAGTATCTGCTTGTGAGTTGATGGCTCTCTCCTAATAACATCACCTCCCATTACAAACCTCTTTTACCTCTGCTCAATGTGTTAACCTTGAAAATTCAACTCAATTTTCACTCCACCACCCTCAAACCCTTCCTTTACTCTAATAATTCCTCATGCATTTTTACTACCATACTGTAACTACAGCTCCTTATTCATATCAGCTTAATTGAGCTTAAAAATGGGTTTTAGGTTTGACTTAGCTCAAGATCACAGGATTAGGGAATTGGAAATTGAAACTATCAATAAAAAGTAGGTGCAATTTTTAGGACAAAAAGGGTCTACATGTCATATATATTGTTTGCATTTGATTTTAGGTGGCAAAAAATAAAAAAACTAGCTGAATTGTACCCTCCCCCCAAGTTAAGGTTTGAAGTGACCTCACTTCAACTCGTGATAGGTGAAGGTATGATTAGAAAGTATGGAAATTAATGTTATGAATATATTGCATGCTTAATTTATATGAAAGACATAATGAAAGTGTTAAGAAATCTATGATAATTATGATAGTGTAGCTTGCGTACTTGTGAGAGGTGACTAACTGAACTTTGCGCATGTGAGCTGAATAGAATGTATCTATAATATGATTTGATGTGACAGGAAGTAATTGCAGTTAAATGAATGGTGAGGTGGCAGATGTAAGGTAATGAAGCAAAATAGATGGGTAATAGTTGGTGATGTGATAGTTTAAACGTTTAAAATTTGAATTGGCAGCAAAAAATAAGATAGGCATGCTATGGGTACTTATTATGATAAGATGGATGTTGCATGTGAGAAGTTGGAGGTGAAAATGCATGAACTACAATTAATGTGGCACAATTTCTTTGAAATTTGTCTTCTATATGGCGCTATGATTACCTTTGGCATCAAGTCCCTTCCTGAATTATGACGGTTGTTATGCTCTAGGTCCCTAGTGCAACAGGGCCCTTTCTGAATGTTGACAGTTGTATATATAAGACAAGTCCCTCTATAAAAAGTATGTACATCATTATAACCATGTTGTTTGTGCTTTTGAGGTAGAATAAGAAATTAATTGTGAGTGATCTCAAGGATTGAGTTGTGTAGTTCCATCTCTAAATCACCTAAAGGACTTGATATAATCACTGTCTTTATGAACCTATATCTTGATTACTATGAGATCCATACTACTGAAATAGAGAAAATATAAAATCTTCCTTTTACACTGGTTTCTTATAAAGTTTCAATCAGTGGCCATTAACCAGGAGTGAGAACCTCACTACATCTATGGTATGCAATTGTACTACTCTGTTAAGAAAGAATTGACTGATCTCATAAGGTCCCAACCACTTGGATTGGAGTTTCCCTTTGAAATCCTTGAATCTTGAATCATATAATAAGGCCCAATCTCCTACATTAAATTCTTTTGTTTTGATATATTGGTCATGCCACTTTTTCCTCTCTTTTGTACTATCTCAATGTGACAGGTGGCCTCCATCTTGATTTCATCCATCCCATTTAAATGATGTAACCTCTCCTTTGAGCTTTTGTAAGATCCATTTCTAGCTCTACTATTTTTCTTAATGTCTTATACTCAAATTCAATTAGGAGGATTGTTTTTTCCATATACTAGCTAATAGGGTGTAAAACTAGTTGTTGTTTTCCAGGTTGTTCTATACGCCCATATTGCTTCTGGTAACCTAGCAACCCAATCTTTCCTATGTAATTGCACTATCTTGGTAGAATACTTTTAATTTCTCTGTTGGTAACCTCCACCTGGCCATTGGACTAAGCGTGATAAGGTGTTGACTTTTTGTACCTAATTTGGTATTCTTCAACCAATTTGGTGATGTCTAAAGTAAATTGTGAACCCTGATCAGTCACAATTTCCCTAGGTACTCCATACCTGATAAAAATGTCCTCATACAAGAATTTAGCCACATTGTCATCTCTGGAAAACTATAATGCCTTTACTTCTACCCACTTAGTTAGATATTCAATGAAAACTAAGATATACTCCTTGTTGTTAGAAGTATGTGAGATTGGTCTAATAAAGTCTAGACCCCATTTATTAAAGGGAGCTAGTGTTAACTGAGGTTGTAATGGAATTTCATCACTCCTTATTGGCTTACCCATTCTTTGGTGCCTATCACATATCCTTGTATACTTAATAGAATCTTTGTGTAAAGTAGGCCAGTAATAACTAGTTGTGAGGATTTTGAAAGCTGTTCTTTTTGCTGCAAAGTTACCCCCACATGGTTCATCAGGGAAAGCCTTCATGATATCAAAAATTTCATCTTCCCTTATGCACCTCCTCATAATGTTGTTAGGGCCAATGTATAACAAGTAACCAAATATCCAAGAGTATGGAAAACACTTATGTACCAGTTGTCTATTTTCCTTGGAGAAAAGTGTGGTGGAATCTACCCTGTCACTAAATAATTTGCAATGTCAGCCTAACAAGGTACATGTACATTAAGAGAAAACAAGTTCTCATATGGAAATGAGTCATCCACTAACCCTTCTATTGATTGTGTTAGAAATATTGACAAAAAATCTGCTACTATGTTAGCCTTACTAGGCTTGTCCACTATTGTAATATCAAACTCTTGTAGAAGGAGCATCCATTTGGCTAGTCTATTCCCTACTACAGGTTTTTTCATTAGATATTTGATAGTTGTATGGTCTGTGTGGATAAAAAATGAATAACCAGTGATGCAATTCCTGAATTTATTAATGGCATACACCATTGATAGCATCTCCTTCTCTGTAACAGTATAATTTAGCTCTTCCCCTTGAAGATTCTTACTAATGTAGTAAATAGCATATTCTTTGTTACCTTATTTCTAACCCAAAATTGCTCCAATAGAAAAATATAAATCATCTATGTGTATAAGGAATTGCAAGGTCCAATTTGGCCCCCTTAAAACAGGTGCTTTGGTTAAGGCCTTCTTCAGCTCTTCAAAGGAATGTTGGCACTCTATTTTCTAATCAAATTCAATGTCTTTAGTCAGCAAAAAAAAATGGTGCACCAATATTACTGAAGTCTTTAATGAACCTCATATAATAGCTCACATGGCCAGTTGAGCGCAGGGCACCTAGTGCATTAGTGGCACTGAGTAGTGGTTGGTCACATAGCAGGCAGTCCCAGAGTAGATCTAGCCAAGGTGAGAGCAACATCATAGGCTCTGAAGATCATGGAAGCACCGGATAGACATATTTGAATCATTTATTTTGACACTTGTATTTTGTATCCATCGAGTCTACGAACTCTATTTTGGGAGATACATTATGACATTGTTACTATGACACTTTTTGAGATATATATATCATTTTTGGCGGTGATTATATGATATGAAATTCTTTATATGTATGTGTTATGAACGATGATGTATGCTTTATGATATTCATGTAGCCTATGATGATGTCTTAATACTATATGATGATGTATGCATTTACTTTTATGATGTTATGGATGCCATGTATTGAATGGTATGCTTAGGATTATGAGATGCATTGTGATTTTATGTATTTGCGATACAATGTGAATGTATTCAATGTAGTAATATGCTATGCGATTCATGATGGTTGTGAAATGGGATGATAATGAATGTATGTTATGAAATGGATTCCTAAATGCAATAGATGTGTATATTTTTGTAATTTCAAATGCAACATATATGTTTGATTTAATGTGTATGTATGCATGTATGAAAATTCATAAATGATGCTTCTAATATGAATATATATATGAAATTTGATAATTTTTTGTGTCATAGGACGCTGTCATAATGCAAGAAATAAGAAGTGTTAGTGCGGAAGACATGGATGTTGGTATTAGAATGACTTCAATATTTTTCAAAAAACATAATAGGCCTTGCATTAATCATCATTGAGCATTAAAATGATAAAAATGGATAACAAACACAATGATATGAGATAAACCAAGGTGTGCAAGGTCATCCACTTGCAAAACAAACAGTCACAGACAAGGAATGTCTTGGCTCATACTAAAGGAAAAGTTTCCCCAGTCTTTTTTCCAAGGAAATCCACAAACAACAGTCAAAGAAGAGAGTCTTGATACATCATCTCTCCTCTAAATCCTTCATGGGACATCTTTGAGGAAGCTAGTAACCTTAATCAAAGAAAAATCCAAAAGAAAAAGATAAGACAAAACAAGCCACAATGTCAATAGCCAATAAGAGTGTTTTCCAAACTTTTATTGTTTGATGTTTAATTGTCTAGGAGATTGACGGGTTGATTGTTTTATGAATCCTAGTTTCAGGAAAGACACACATTGTATAAGACGTCGAGTCTAGTTTCAATCATGTGACCACCTATATAAGGAAAATGACGATGTTTGACCAAATTACAATGTCTGATTCCAGGAAGGACACATCATGTATAAGACATAGGTTGATTGTTTTGATGGTTTGACTATTTTGACAATTTGTTTGATTTGACTTGATGACCTTGTTGAATTTTTTGTCTTGTTGATGTGTAACTTGCCTTGATGTTTCGACGACTGTTTGGTGTCTTGATTGTTGGAAGACTGAAATCACTGAGAGGGGGGGTGAATCAGTGATTTATGAAATTCAACTTTTTAAACTTTGAAACAGATTACCAACTGACTATTAAAACCAGACTTCACATAAGCTTCAGACAAAACTGTGTGTATTGCAAATCAAATAAAATTTCACTAACATAGACTGGCTTGATAAATTTTGCACACATATCAGAGCTTGTAACTAAACCATTTATGCAAGATGATTTAAGGAATGAGCAGAAATGGATGACTTAATATCAACAATATTATGCAACTCAAACAAGAAAACCAATCACACATAGATACATTACATAACACTAGAATTTGTCCTGAGTGGAAAAACCCTCTTGGGGTATAAAAACCACTCAAAAAATATTTTCTTTATTCACTTAGAGCACCAAATATTTCACATTTAGGAGCACCAACTCATTTTACAAGATTATAGGAGCACCAACCCCTTTACAGATTTAGGAACACCCATTCCAAGGAGCACCAACCCCTTTTAATACATAACAATTATAGCATCCTATCAGAACCCTAGAAGTGCAGATTTTACAACTCTAGAATTTCAATAGAAAACTATGTATAAATATCTCAATAAGCACACTGAAGCATGTTGTGCATCAACATCTTCCTTTACAAAGTATCTGAGATTCAATGATTTTCAATGTAAACCAAATTTCTTGTCACTGCAAAGATAAAATATGATGTTTCACAAAATTATTTTCTCTTCTTCATTGTAACCCCAGAAATACAACAAAAACTTCTTAAATAAAATGCATACGCATCTCTACAAACTAATTTGGAACTGTAAGAACAAACTTCATAAGAGATTCTAGAAACCCTAACGGGTTTTCAACCATAATCATCAAGGATTAAGCATTTTAACAAAATCTTAAAAATATAACTCATTTGTAATAGATCTCAAAGAAAAATTGAAAAACATATGATGATTTTTCTTTTACCTATTAATAGTGGAAGAAAATAAAAATAGATACCATGCATTCCTCCATTGCAACTGCCCTACTAGAAGATGGCAACAAGTCTTCTCTATCAACTTCCATAATTCGAGCTTTCATTAGCTCACAATCAACAGATCAAAACATCCTTACTGCCTTCTAACTTTTAACCTATTGTCCAGGCTTATAAAAAAACTTGATTAACTCTTCTAGTGTTGGTTGAGAGAGCTTCAAGAGCTGCATTGCGGCTAAGTAAATCACCCATGGTGGCTAGGGTTCAAAAACCCTATTTTTTGCAAAAAGAATCAACATAATGCCTTTTTCCCTAAACAAGCTTTCACAAGATATTCGATTACTTTTCCAAAAAAAAACAAACTTTGAAGTCCGAAATGACAATACACATGTTTTATTAAGCAACATAATGATTTTAAGTACAGTGTCAATACCTTTTACCACATATGTCGACACCATCATTACCTCCAAATTTTTCATACAAACTATCGATACACTATAATCACCAAATAAACTTTATGCCATGTCCAACATTTTTCAAAAATGCCGACAAGGTTAGTGACCAATGATGGTTGTTGAAAAAAATCCCTAATACCACATGTTATCTCACTACCATGTGAATTTTAATAAAGTCAACTTATAAAATTCAATGAGGCTGATAGAATTTCATATGCCAAGTTAATCAAAAAGCATTGACACAATATAAACCATATAAACCTACCTAATGCCAAGGTAATCAACAATAAAATGTGCCAAAAGGAACTAATTAAGGTTTATAATGTATGTCACATTAAATCAATCAAGATTCTTATGAACACTTTAATATTGATTGTCATAGCAAGGTCCGTATAGAAAAATCACCTTATGACACCCATATAGAAACCATTGACACAATGATATTTCCAAGTTAAAAAGCCATGAGATATGCAATAGAAATATGCTTAATCAAACTAAACCTACAAATGTATACCTAAAAATGAATCAATTTGAAACTAAATAAACATAATCATGAATAGCCTGAATCAGATGTATTCCCTAAAACAAATACATACCAAACATCAAAAACATCAGTACCACCATAACAGTCAACAAAGTGCATGCCATGATCCAAATATAATCATCATATGTCACCAACACCAAAACCAACAAGGCCAGTTTTCTCATCAAGGACAAACAACCACAACTAAAAGCCAACAAACTCCCCCTTTGTCCTTGATGGAAAAACACAAATGTCTCTCCCCCTTTTTGACTCAATGACAAAGGATGAAAGAGGAGATCATGCAATGCCATGAAAAACAACTAAGAAGCCAATAAAGAACTATATGAACCAGTTGTAAATAGAACAACAGAGCAGCAAACAAAATTGCATGAGAGTTGTACATGAATAAATATTGTAACAAGCTCCCCCTAAGCCAAAAAAAATGGCTTAATCAATGGAGTAAAGATTGAGAGATAACTCGGAATATGAGCCTCTCAAACACTTCTTTAGATAAAGGCTTAGTAAAAATATCAGCAACCTACTCTTAGGAAGCAACAAACTGTAGAAAAACTTCATTAGCCAACACTTTTTCTCGAATAAAGTGAAATTTGATAGCAATAAGTTTAGTGCAAGAGTGCATAACAGGATTTTTAGAAATATTAATCACACTAGTATTATCACGGAAAATTGAAACAAGCTTAGCAATTGTGATACCCATATTAGACAATGTTTGAGCAATCCAAAGTAATTGAGTACAACAAGAGGTGGCAGCTATGTACTCTGCCTCAGCAGTAGAAAGAGAAACAGATTCCTATTTCTTGCTATGCCAAGCAACTAACTGGTGACCAAGAAAAAATGTAGCACCACTGGTGCTTTTTCTATCATCCAAACAGCCAGCCCAGTCAGCATCTATATATGCAATCAAAGAGAAATCATTACTTTTGGGATACCAAAGACTATAATCAAGAGTACCTTGAATATACTTAAAAATCCTTTTAACAACAGTAACATGAGATTCCTTAGGTGATTCTTGAAACCTTGCAACCATGCAAACTACCTGCATTATATCAAGTCTGGAAGCAGTTAAGTACAATAAATTTCCAATCATTGATTTATATTCAAATTGATTAGCATCAGGAGAATCATCAATTTTAGTAAGTTTGCATCTAGTAACCATTGGAGTACTAACAGCTCTACATCCATCCATTTGAAACTTTTTAAGCATCTCTCTAGCATACTTGGTTTGAGAGAGAAATATACCATGTTCAAGTTGAGAAACTTGAAGACCAAGAAAGAAATTCAATTCTCCCAACATTGACATTTCAAATTCAGATTCCATAATATGAGAGAATTTTTTAGTTAAAGCATCATTATTGCAGCCAAAAATGATATCATCTACATAAACTTCAACAACCAGAATATCAGTACCTTCAATCTTGACATAGAGATTGTTGTCAACACCACCTCTAGTGAAGCTATTTGATGTCAAATCATTATCCATCCTAGAGTACCACACCCTAGGTTCTTGTTTTAAACCATATAAGGCCTTCTTCAACCTGTAAACATGATTAGTCTTGTCTTTGCAAACAAACCCTTCAGGTTGTTCAATGTAAACCTCTTCATCTAAATAACCATTTAAAAATGCAGTTTTGACATCCATTTGATAAATAGTGAAATTCTTAAAAATAGAATAAGCCGAGAATATTCTAATGGATTCTAGTCTAGCAATAGGTGCATACATTTCACCAAAATCAATACCTTCTTTTTAGCATAGCCTTTGCAAACAAACCTTGCTTTGTTGCAAACAACTTTGTCATTTTCATCAAGCTTATTCCTGTAAACCCACTTGCCACCTATGACATTTTTGTCATCTAGTCTTGGGACTAACTCCCAAGTCTGGTTTTTCTCAATTTGACTTATTTTTTCTTGCATAGCTTTAAGTCAGCATTCATCCAGAAGAGCTTCATCACAATTCTTAGGTTCAAATTCAGTGACTAAATAGAAGGTTGTATGCTCTGTCATTTGAGCTTGTTCTTCAAGTTTAGCAGTCTTTCTTCGTGTTTGAATTCCTGCATCTCTATCCCCAATAATCTAGCTTGGAGGATAATTATTAGCAATAGATTTTGAATGAGTTTTGGGCATAATATTCTTAGAACTTGTTGTCTCAATTTCTTTAGGAATTACTTCAAGTTCTATTTTTGTCTCTTCCTCATTATCTTGCAAAAGATTAATATCTAAATGCATCCTTTCATCAACTTTCACATTAATTGCTTCAACAATCTTATTAATCATTTTATTATAAAATTTATAGGCTTTACTTTGAGTGGAGTACCCCAAAAAGATACCCTCATCACATTTTGATTGAAAGCTTCCTAAATGTTCATCATCTTTCTTAATAAAGAATTTGCTGCCAAAAAATTTAAAATGTTTTACAGAGGTAGATTTTCCATGCCATAATTCATGAGTGAATTTTGATTTCACTCTAAGTTTCACTCTGTTTAAAATGTATATAGTTGTATGAAAATATTTTTTCCAATACATGTCAGGAAACTTAGCCTCATCCAACATAGTTCTTTCCATTTCTTTCGCAGTTCTATTTTTGTGTTCAACTACCCCATTTTGTTGAGGTGTTCTAGTGGCTGCATATTGCCTCTTAATACCATGTTGTTCACAATAATCAATAAATTTCTGAGAAGTGAACTCTCCTCCTTTATCAAATCTCAAGCACTTAAGTTTTAAATCAGACTCGTTTTCAACCATTTTATGAAAGATCTTGAACCTTTCAAATTCCTTTGACTTATGTTTAAGAAAAGTAACCCAAACCATTCTTGTATAATCATCCACAAACAACATGTAATACTTTTCACCATTAATTGACCTTGTTCTGGTTGGGCCACACAAATCTATATGCACTAACTGTAAAGGTTTAGTTGAAGAATGTTCTTTTGTCTTAAAATTGACTTTAGTTTGTTTACCACTTAAACATTCTTTACACAGAGTTTTTTGGTTTGTTAAGAACTGGTAACCCTCTAACATTGTGGTTTTTGCTAATTCTAACCAGACTGTCAAAGTTTATATTTCCTAATATTTTACCAACTTTCTTCAACTTGACCCATTAGACACATACCTTCATTGTTTTCATTACCAGAGGTGTCTAGGAGATTATAAACATTACCTTTAGTCCTTCTCCCTACTGCAACAGTCTTTCCAGACTTGTTCTTGATCTCACATCCTTGTTTAGTAAACATAACATGATAACCACTATCACAGATTTGGCTAACACTAAGTAAATTGTGCTTTAGACCTTCTACATAATACACATCATAAATAGGTGTGTTCTCATTTAGCAGAAGTGAACCTTTACCTTTAATCTGTATACCAGAATTATCACCAAATTTCACATATCCACCAATATAATCTTCAAGTTTGATGAATTTGTCCTTGTCCCCTGTCATGTGTTTAGAACAACCACTATCTAGGACCCAAATATCCTTCTTTTTAGAATGAAAAGTAGTTTGAGCAAGCATTGATTGCTCTATGCTCTTAACAAATTTAGGTTTCCATACCATTTTTGTTTTCTATTATTTATTATGTAGATCAACTTTGCATTGTCTGACTACATGTCCCAGAGTGTTGCATTTAAAGCACTTTATTTGATTTGCAAACCCAAAATTATGCTTATGCCCAAATCTTAGCATTCTAGAAGTTATTAACTTGCAAGAACTCAATTTGTAGCCAAACTTGTTGCAAAAGAAGCAGTAGCCAAAGAAATAAGGATTAAATATAAATGATATTCTTCTATTTTCAAAGGGGTATCAAAAGTTTTTACCAGATTCAGAGTGACCTAATTTGAAACTCTTATTTGTAGAGTTATATTTTTCTTTTGGATTATCAATTGAACACTCACCCTTTTCAAACCCAAGTCTAGTTTTGTCCTTATGCAATTTCTGCTTACTAAGAGCATCATTAAGCTTTATTGTACTTGCATATCCTTCGACTTTCTTATGAAGATCAACAACTTCTTGTTCTAATCTTTGAATTTCTTTGTCTTTCATGCTCACAGTTGTTTTAAGACAATCTTCAATCCTCTTAGATTCTTCAAGCTCAATTTTCAAAGAGATTATTGCTTGATCTGGTTTTTGTTCTTGAGTAAGAACTTGCCTTTTAAGTTTTTTAATTTCCTTTAAAGCACATTTTAACTCACCTTCAAGATCTATTTCCCCATCTTCTAACTCAATTTTGTTGTTTGAATCTTCTTGCAATTTGACTTCAGCCATAAATAGGGTCTCATCTTCTTCATCTAAAGAGTTTTCTGATTCAGTGTTTGTTTCATCTTTACTGAACAAACTCTTTTTCTTTTTGAAGTTAAATTTATTTTTAGGTTTATAGACCTTCTTCTTAGACTGTTTGTCAAATTTTTCATCATCGTTGTTTTGATCACCATAGGGACATTTGGCTGCAAAATGTCCAATTTTTCCACAGTTGAAACATTTAAAGGGAAGTTTTCCTTTGTATTTACCTGATCCCTTTTTCAATTTTCTAACAAAGTGAGATTCTTGGGTATCAGAATCTTCTGACTCACTTTCAACTACTATTTCCCTTTTTTTAGTTTTAAAATCAGTTTCTTTTCCTGGTGAGTTATTTTTGCAAGTTCTCATTTCAAAGGCAATAAGAATTCCTTGTAGATCATCTAAGGTAAGCTTATCAAAGTGTTTCTTTTCTTCAAGAGCTGAAACCTTAGTTTCATATTTAGGATGTAAGGTTCTAATGACCTTTTTTACCACATCAAACTCTTCTATTTCTTCTCCTAAACCTCTCATAGCATTAACAACTTCACTTATTCTTAAGAAATATTTAGCCACCTTTTCATCACCATGCATTTTCATTTCTTCAAACAGAGTTTTGAGAGTAAGAATCTTTCAGCCACCTTTTCAAGTTTTTCCCAAATCTCTTTAGCAGATTTGTAGTGCATGATTTTAACAAATACATCTTTGGTTAAGCCACACAAAAGAGCATGTTTGGCTCTAGCACTAGATTCATACCTCTTCTTTTCAGCAGCATATGTGGGTATTGTGGATGGAACATTATACCCAGTTAGAACTATGCCCCATACATCAAGATGAATTCAAACCAGATATGTTTCCATTCTAACTTTACAGAACACATAATGTGTACCGTCAAATAGTGGAGCTCTAGTCATAGAAGTACCTTCTTGAGCTTGTGACATGTTTGACTGACTTCAAAAGACCAGAATCAATCCTAGGTGGATTAGACCTATGAAAGGACCCTACGCTCTGATACCAATTGTTGGAAGACTAAAATCACTAAGAGGGGGGGTGAATCAGTGATTTATGAAAGTCACAACTTTTTACACTTTCAAATAGATTACCAATTGACTGTCAAAACTAGACTTCACATAAACTTCAGACAAAACTGTGTGTATTGCAAATCAAATAAAAGTTCACTAACATAGACTGGCTTGATAAATTTTGCACACATATCAAAGCTTGTAAATAAACCATTTATGCAAGATGATTTAAGGAAAGAGTAGAAATGGATGACTTAATATCAACAATATTATGCAACTCAAACAAGAAAACTAGTCACACATAGAAACATTACATAGCACCAGAATTTGTCCTAAGTGGAAAAACCCTCTTGGGGTAATAAAAACCACTCAAAAAATCTTTCCTTTATTCACTTAGAGCACCAACTCTTTCACATTTAGGAGCACCAACTCCTTTTTCAAGATTATAGGAGCACCAACCTCTTTACAAATTTAGGAACACCCATTCCAAGGAGCACCAACCCCTTTTAATACATAACAATTATAGCATCCTATCAGAACCCTAGAAGTGCAAATTTTGCAACTATAGAATTTCAATAGAAAAATATGTCTAAATATCTCTATAAACACACTGAAGAATGTTGTGCATCAACATCTTCCTTTACAAAGTATCTGAGATTCAATGATTTTCAATGTAAACCAAATTTCTTGTCACTACAAAGATAAAATTTGATGTTTCACAAAAGCATTTTCTCTTCTTCACTGTAACCCCAGAAATACAACAAAAACTTTTTAAATAAAATGCATAAGCATCTCTACAAACTGATTTGGAACTGTAAGAACAAACTTCAGAAGAGATTCCAGAAACCCTAACAGGTTTTCAACCATAATCATCAAGGATTAAGCATTTTAACAAAGTCTTAACAATATAACTCATTTGTAACAGTTATGGCCAACTTTCGAATAATTGAGCAATAGAAATGTCACCATCTTGGGCATAAAACATCTCCCTCTCTTTTCTTTTGAAAAACACAAATAATAAGATTCTTTTAACTCCTTAATAACTATTTTAGCAAGAAAGATCTCAAAGAAAAACTGAAAAACATATGATTATTTTGCTTTTACCCATTCACGGTGGAAGAAAATAAAAATAGATACCATGAATTCCTATTGAAGACCATCGCAACTACCCAGCTGGAAGATGGCAACAAGTCTTCTCTATCACACTTCCATAGTCAAGACTTCCATAGTCAAGATTTCATTAGCTCACAATCAACAGATCAAAACATCCTTACTGCCTTCTAACTTTTAACCTGTTGTCTAGGCTTATAAAAAAATTGATTAACTCTTCTAGTGTTGGCTGAGAGAGCTTCAAGAGCTGCATTGCAGCTGAGTAAATCACCCATGGTAGCTAGGGTTCAAAAACCCTATTTTTTGCAAAAAGAATCAAGATAATGCCTTTTTCCCTAAACAAGCTTTCACAAGATATTCGATTACTTTGCCAATTAAAAAAAAAAAATTGAAGTCCAAAATGACAATACACATGTTTTATTAAACAACATAATGATTTTAAGTCCATTGTCAAAACCTTTTACCATAGATGTCGACATCATCATTACCTCCAAATTTTTCATACAAATTGTTGATACACTATAATCACCAAATAAACTTTATGCCATGTCCAACGTTTTTCAAAAATGCCGAAAAGGTTAGTGACCAATGATGGTTGTGACAAAAATCCCCGATACCACATGTTATCTCACTTCCATGTGACTTTTAATAAAGTCAACTTCCTTATAAAATGCAATGAGGCTGATAGAATTTCATATGCCAAGTTAATCAACAAACATTGACACAATATAAACCATAAAAACCTGCCCGATGCCAAGGTAATCAACAATAAAATGTGCCAAAAGGAACTAATTAAGGTTTATAATGTATGTCACATTAAATCAATCAAGATGCTTATGAACACTTTAATATTGATCATCATAGCAAGGTTCGTATAGAAAAATCACCTTATGACGCCCATATAGAAACCATTGACACAATGATATTGCCAAGTTAAAAAGCCATGAGACATGCAATAGAAATATGCATAATCAAACTGAACCTGCAAATGTATACCTAAAAATGAACCAATCTGAAACTAAATAAACATAATCATGAATAGCTTGAATCAGATGTATGCCCTGAAACAAATACATACCAAACATCAAAAACATCAGTACCACCATAACAGTCAACAAAGTGCATGCCATGATCCAACTGTAATCATCATAATGATCCAACTGTAATCAATCAACTGTAACCATCATATGTCACCAACACCAAAACCAACAAGGCCAATTTTTTCATCAAGGACAAACAACCACAACTAAAAGCCAACATTTATGACAATGTCTGACCTATTTGATTGACACAACAAACCCTAAAGGAATAAATGTTGTCAATTAGATTTGCACCCTGCTGAATGCAATATTCAGCAATCTACTGAAACATGGAAACCTTCTTTAGATGTGGGTGATCTGAACGAAGAAGGAATCTCCAGAGTGAGTTGGCTCTCTGAATGATTGATTTTACTCTAAGATATTCTGAGGGGAAAGGGATAGAAGGATGACTAATTAAAACTTAAATCTAACTGGTATTTCATTTGAAGTTATGAAATTCAAACATTGACACTCACAACAACTTTCCTATCATAATGAATCTCACAATCCCACTAGCACATACTTCCATCAGTATTTTGCATGAAGATTCTTAAATGAAATACAATAGGCAACCTGAAACTATGCAATTCTAAAACACAACCTACAACAGCAAGACATAAAAGGATTCTGATTTGAACCACAAAGACATCAAATTGCTATTATAAAACTGAGACAGAAATGAGAAGGAGAATTTTGTTGCTTTATTAAAACTGAAAGAGTGAATAAGTTTGGACTGAGTACAAAAGGGTTCACAAGCTCAAAAAATGTGTATGAGTAGGAACTGAAATCTAAACTAGTAAGGAGCGCCAAAATACTAAGTCTTTTGGAAGATCTCTCAAGAAACCCTAATCTGAGCTCACAAAGAAGCTCAAGGAAAAAAGCTTCAAACTGTCTCAAAAAATTGTGTAAAAGCAGAAAAAAGCATACTTCTTTTATGATCAAACTGTCAAGCCTCTAAAAATAGGTTGAATCTACTTTAAAAGCCAGAAAAACACCTTATCTCTCCAAGATGAGACTCAAATCCGACCAAGAGGAAAAGTCGATAAAATCTGCTAAAAATAACAAGAAAGCATAAAACAACTTATAAGAGATTGCTTTACGATTCTGCTTTACAGGATTGCATATTTTATAATTTATCTATTTTTGCAATTAAAAGATTATAAAATCTTTTTGCAAAAGAAATACATCTTATCTCTTCATTACAATGCTTTGATTTTTCTTAAAAAATCATAAAAAATCTCAATATATATCACTTTCTCATCAATATCTCCAATTGATTTCTCTAAAATCAATTAAAACATAAACCCTAAGTATATAATAATCAACAAAATCACCCCTAGGTCATAACATATTCACCATTCATACTCACATTTTTTCTCAAAACAATAACATTAAGATGCTCAAGTCTCCAATTTGTTTTTCCTAAGGCATAAAGGTGATTTTTCAGCTCAAACCCTAAAGACTCTAAACACATCTCTAGGAATATGAATTCGGCCCCCCCTCAAATACATTAAACTTCAGACTTTGAATAAAATATAACCCCACTTCGAATTAACCCACATGCTTATTGACAAATGCAAATATTCTGGACAATTATAGTGTTGGGTCAAATTAGGGCATGAACAAAACAAGTCAAACCCTAATATGATTTCATTTTACAATGATCACTTGAAAAAACATGAGCTCTGCCTAAGAGAACCTGCCGCCATGATTGAGCTTGATCTGAAGCTCATGTGCTCGATAATCTTCATCTTTTTCCTTCTGACAGTCGAAACTTGATTGGGTAAGTTTGATTTTCTTTGTTATTATGGCTCTTTACTTCATTCAAAGAGCAGAAGGGTTAATAAAGTTGCGGCCTGTTCATGGATGTTACTGATTTTTCTTTTACACTTTCTTGTGACTACTTCTTAGTCGACCTAAATGGGCATGAACTCAAGCTCCATGAGAGAGATGGTTCATGGATTATTACTTTTTCTGTGCACAAGGTGAGCCTCCTGTCATAGTTTTATGGCTTCACTTCTTGAGGAATTTTGGGTCTTGTGGCCGCAACTATGGTAGCCTCTAATGCATTTTTTTCATTTTCCTATGCTTATTTGAAAGAGCTTGAACCTCGAGCTTGGGCTCTTCGTGCTTTCCTCTGGCCGCACTGGTAAAAACCTTCAAGTTTGGCGCTTATAATGAATATTCTGGCCGCGGCCAGCGTGCTCTCCCACATATATGAACTGGTAATCTTTACTTTAACCACATATTTCTTCTTCATTCTTCAGAAACCTAAAGAGTCCCTCTTTTATTTATGAATCTTTGGCCATGCTCAAGCCGCACTAGATGTATCTCAGGAAAAGCATTTTAAAAAACCTCTGGGCTCGACCCAAAAGACCATTTGTCTATTTCACACTTCTGAAACAAAAGAACCATATGGGTATTCGTAATTTTTTAAGAAAATGTATCGACTCTATGATTTCTCTTATGGAGCTCAACCACCACTATTTTGCATTAATTCTGTTATTTACTTAACAAACCCTCTCATGGGTGTCATTGCAAGTTGAAACTTCATGGCTTTTATACAAACACTGTCATGGGTATCACTGGAAATGGCACTGAATCCGTGTGTTTTGACATTCTGAAGCTCGACCCAAGAAAAGAATTCCTTTTTCCTTCAAATTTGAATAAGACCCTTCATGGGTAGTACTGGCAGCTGTATTCTTCTGTATTTAAAACTAAACCCCAAACATGGGTATTGTATATTCATTTTCCATTCAAGCTATGGGCTCGACCCATCACGGCTGGTGATTTCCTTTGACATCTGTTGAAAAGAAACTCACATGGGTAAGCTGGAAATATATCTATTTTGTCTTTAATATTCATATGGAAATTAGCTCGACCCATTATTTCTTATTTCTACATTTTATTTGCAATCCCCACCATGTAACTCATTTGTGATATGGAAAGTCTTCTCACATCTGCACTTTTCATAAATTGTGTAAAAATTGAGCTTCTTTTAGCATCATTCAGCATATAAGTGTTTAGAAATCTAGAAAATTTGTGTCATTCCGTCACACAGGCATACCACAATATGACAAAACTGATAGTTCATTCAACCACCTTCTTACATCTGCATTTTTCTTGCAACTCGTAGAGTTATCCCCGTACTCCTACATTTGTCTCCTTGTGAAGAAAGGAACCACAGGTTCATGAATGCTAGAAATGTATCTTTTGTTTGCATTATTTACATGTCATCTTCATGCTATTTTTCTTGAGACAGAACTTGTCATGGCTTCAATATGATAAAGAATTATGAACATAACAAACCCACATGACTTTGTTGAAACTTTCATGCTCTTGGCTAGCTGATATAACTATCTTCATTCTTCAACTAAACTAGAACCTTCAGAAGCACTTTTGTCACTTCCTTGGTATTCTAGAACATTTGATTATTCTAAAATGGCCTTTACCAGTTGTATCTCCATGCACATTGCATTCGATGAAAGCTCACATGTTTAATCTTATAGCAAACTCTTTCTTTCTGTCCTTGTATTTATGCAGAGATTTTAATTGGAACCTTGTAATTCTTTGGACTGCATTTACTTGACTATTCCTGTGCATAACTAACACCTCAGAAACACCTTTTGGAATGAAATTGTTATCATTTCTTGTCATTCTGGAACAATCATTTCTCACCTTATAATTCTTAATGCTGCATTTACTTATCAGCCAAACTGGAACTGACTGTTCATTTATTATTTGAATGCATTGTCTGTCATTCATACTCTTGGGCTTCAACCTGGCACTCTTCATGCATTTTTATGCTCCACTTAACAAGTTGTTCCATAAATATGTTTGATTCTAAGATGAAAATTGAAACAAAACTCTTCATTAAGGCAAAATGTATGCCTGTTCGCTATCCTTAATCGTGAGAAGAACACTGATGAACTGAAAATTTGCATGACCTATGATCATGATGAACAAATATACTGTAGCAAAAGAACGTGAACCATACACCAATGTCTGATATGATTGTACTCAGTTACATGATTGAGTGGATTAAACTCACTGTTCACCTATAGCTTTCAGAAAATATTAACCTGATTGTTATGAATGCACAGTTGGTTTAGTAGCTTGATAGATAACTATGCTTTACTCTTTTAGTTGTGTATCACTTCTTTTGATGAATATATGATGATGTAATCTTTAAATCAGCCCATTTATAATGAATAGGGCAGCATGTCGAGCTCTACCCTTGTGGGAGCCCATTTTTCTCCACATGCTTGGTCTTCAAATAATAATCAGCATCACGATTTTACCTATACCTGCACAAGGAAACAAACAATGTCAGCATAAAAACAAGACATAATGATCATATTGATGTTTCTCCTTCAGCTCATTTCTTCTATACTTTTTTATTGTTTTAGTGTATGATTGATAGTAGGTTGCACTATTGTTGGTGACTCATATAGGTTTCTTCATAATCGGAGCCTCTGACATCTCCCTCTTTTCTCTTACAGGTCAATCGGAGAGCAGAAAAAGGTGCACCACTTCAGCGTCGACCATCGATAATCAGGCAATGATGATTATGTTGTTATTTATGTGATTTATTCTTTCGCATCCTCCATAGTGTAGTGTGCTATTAATGATGCACTGTGACAGTCACATCCACGGCTTGTGTGGATATTTTTTTTCATCTTATGCTTTTCATTTCGAAAAGAAAATGCATTTCAATGCATTGTTGTAATATCATTTGAATTCTTGCAATCAAATGAAGCTATGTAAATATGAATTATTTCATGAAATAAATGAAAGCATTTGAAATGCTCTTTTGCTTATATGCTCAATTTTGTATTTCATTTAATTCTGGAACATTCGAATATCACTCTGAAATTTAGTTCTCTCCTCTTAATGCACAACTGTCACTTAAACAATAATGATCATGATGCAAACAACACTTAAACATAATCTGCAATTTCACCTTAAGATGTAATAATATTCAGCCAGCTCCACCAATTGAGCTGTGGCAAAAAAATTGGTAACATTTTGGCGATTTCCGCTCAATGCTTGCCTATTAAGCATAGATTAGTGGCCTCAAAACAATCCATTGGGTGCAGAGTCGAATCTTCCCCCTCTTGAAACTCAGGAACTTTGAACAGCAACATACCAAATAGCAGCAAAAGAAAACAAAACAAAACTGAAAGTAAACTAAAAGGCCCTGATGGCCAACAAAACATGCGCAGCAGCGCTTAGGGAAAGCAAAACTACTGAAAGTAAATTTGCAGAATGCACTTATTTGCAAACTACTCTATTTAACTACAAGATAGCTTATCTCAGAGGCAATGTTTGAGTTGGATCCCATTAACTAGGATAGATAGCACCTCACCAATCAACTTGGTAAGCTAGAATGCATTGTGTTCCTTGCATTCTGTGATCATATAAGGCCCGTCCTACATTGCATCAAACTTGGAATGTCGTCCAGGTCTACTTTTAAATTCATTCCACTTGAAAACTAGATCACCAACAATGAACTCACAAGGTCTCGCCCTCTTATCAAAATAATTTTTCATCTGAGCTTGATGTATTTCCAGCTATCTAAGAGCTTCCTTTCTGGTTTCTTCAAGCTCTACCAGCTGTGGAAATCTCACCTCTAGAGGTTGTTCATTCAACAATTCCAGTTCTTTAACATAACTTAAAGTTGGAAACTCAATTGAAATAGGTAACTTAGCCTCTTTACCATAAGTTAAAATAAAAGGTGAACAGCCAGTGGCCCTTTTAGGAGTTATCCTGTCGGCCCAAAGAGCCAACTTCAGCTTTTCGTGCCATGTTCATTGATTATCTTCAACAGTCTTCTTGATTATCCGAATCAGATTTTTATTTGTAGATTTTTCCTGACCATTTCCCTACGGATAATAATTGGAAGACGTATTCAAATAAATGTTATTTCTAACTAACCAGTCAGAAATCCTCAAACCAATAAAATCCAAACCATTGTCAGAAATGATTGAATATGGAACACCAAATCTCGATATGAGATCCTGATAGAAATTAAGCATTGAAGTATCGTTTGCTTCCTTTAAAGCAACAACTTCGGTCCATTTTGTAAAATAATATGTGGCAGTAAGAATCCACTTATGACCCGCACTTGAAGGAAGATTAATAGGACCAATAAATTCTAAGCCCCACTTAGCAAAGGCTTGTTCTACCTGAATCAGATGCAGGGGCAGCGGTGCAAGCCTCTGTTTACCAACAAATAAAGCACATTTCTCACATTTTCTGACCCATGCAATAGCGTCTTTAAACAAATCTGGCCAGTAATAACCAGCTTGCACAATCTTCAGGGTTATTGTTCTTGCAGCAAAGTGACCTCCTGAAAGTCCATCATGAAACTCTGCTAATAGCTTGCAAACTTGATCAGGCTGAATACAACGCAATAAGATACCTTGGAAATCTCTCCTATAAAGAAAACCATCAATGATTGCATAAGGAATGGCTCTTAATCGGTAATACCTTTGTTTTTCTCTGTCTAAACCTTCGGGGCACTCACCAATTTGCAAATAATGCATCATTTGCTGCCACCAAGTAGCAGGAGATGCTGGAACAGCACCTACAACATCATTATTTAGCACTGTTTCTGTATTTGTAGCTTCTTTTAAGTTGTCCTCATTACCAGCAATCTGTTCACACAAACCTTTGCCTCTAACGAGCTTGGTTACTTTTATATCAACATCAAACTCCATTACTTTGGTAATCCAACCAGTACGCTTATCATTAATATCCTTGTTAAGTAGAAAATCCTTAACAGTTGAATGAGCTACTGGCAAGTGAATCTTGTTGTTGGATAGTAAATGCCTGAATTTCTTTAAACTTCTTACAACAGCAAAAACATGCTTCTCAACAAAAGAGTATTTTACCTCATAATCATGCAATACTTGGTTGAAAAACGCTATACTCCAAGCCTTCATTGTTTTGTTGGCATAACATAGCTGAAACTGTATCTACTCCTCCAAAGGCATACATAATAAAGTCTTTGTCAAAATTTGGATTAATGAGAGTAGGAGCGGCTGCAAGGGCTTCCTTAATCTGCTCAAAGCTCCTCTTACCTTCCTTGGTCCAATTGAATGGAATATTCTTTTTAAGCATAGAAGTGAGAGGTTGCAGCAAGGCTGCGATATTCGGTATGAACCTCCTCACAAAATTTATCCTTCCAAGAAAGCTTTGCAAGCCTTTCTTGTGGGCTGGTAGGGGCAATTCAAGAATTGCGGAAACTCTTTCAAGATCAATTGAAATACCTTGCTTTGAAACAATGTGTCCAAGCAATTTTCCTTCGTGCACTGAAAATATACACTTCTTCAGATTGAGAGACACTCTGAATTCTCTGCATCTCTGAAAAATCTGCTCCAAATGGTCAAGGTGTTCATTAGCATTTCTAGAAAAAATAGTAATATCATCTAGATATACCAGAATGAACTTGTTCATGAGGCCGTGAAAGGCCATATCCATAGCACGCTGAAAAGTTGCTCTAGCATTTGATAAGCCGAAAGGCATCTTCATGTAGGCCATCATGCCCTACTTGGTTGTAAATGTTGTTTGAACTGATCTTCCTGCTTCACCAGAATTTGGTTGTAACTTGAGTAACCATCTAGCAAAGAAAATCTCTCAGAACCAAAAACTACTTGTAAAATCTGCTCCATGGAAGGGAGTGGGTAATGGTCTTTCAATGATGCTTTATTTAAATCTCAAAAATCGACGCATAATCTGATTTCCCTACTTTTCTTCCTAACTGGCACTAAATTTGACACCCAAGAGGTGTGTTTGATAGGGAAAATAATACCACTTTCAACTAGCTTATTCAGTTCAACCTTCATAAGGTGTTCTAACTTGGGATTAAGCGGCCTCTACTTCTACCTTACTGGTTTTGCACCAGGTTCAAGTTCAATGGTATGCTGGGCTAGTTTGGGGTTAAAACCTCTCAAATCCTTGTACTCCCAAGCAAAAACATCACTAAATTTCTGACATAACAGAATAAAGGCTTGTTGTTCGTCTTGACTACATACCTTTCCTAGCTTGAGAAGCTTTCCTTTGAAAATTTCAATGGTTGCATAATGCTCTTCCTTAACTGTCAAGCTGCATTTGTCTTTACACACTTGGTCATCTAGTTGAACACAGATTCCAAGGTCACCAATCCTTTTGGCAGCTTGCTGGTCTTTAATTACACAATCTGGTCATCATATTGCTGCTGCCATTTTTGTTGATTTCCATCTGCAAACTCAGCTTCAGCAATTAGAAAATTTACGATTTGCTCATCACTGTCAAAAACTTGCTAGCTCACATTATTGTCAGGTACAGAAGGTCTGACCACTATTTTCATGTATTGATGTGCTTCTACCTTATGAATTTCATTGGGAATATCAAACTGGGCTCCTATGGCAGCGAGCTTGTCAGCGTGCTTATTCTGATTATGAGGAATTGACATGATATTCAAAGCATTAAAATCCTCCATTAAATCTCATACATAATGCTTGTATTTCTTAAGCAAATCATTTTTGGCAGCATTTAAATTTATGACCTAATTTACAATCAATTCTGAATCACCATAAACTTGCAAGCATTTAATACCTTGTTTGCAGGCCCATACAAGGCCATGCACCAATGCTTCATACTCAGCTGTATTATTTGAACAGCTGAAAGAAAATCTGCAAGCTGAAAAATATTTATCTCCTTCAGGTGATATCAACATAGCTCCACCCCCAGCACCAACACTACTCCTCGAACCATCGAAGTAAAGCTTCCAAAACTCACTCCCTACTTCTGCAGATGGTTCTTCCTCTTTACAAAGATTAGGTATATCATAATCAGGCTCTCGAATCATATAGACTCCTAATCCTATCTCATCTATGTGCTAGAACGGATCAAGCTCGTGATCTTCGGCTGCCCATTCATCTAGATTGATATTGGCTACATGGGTGCTACATTTTGAGGTCATGGTTTTCTCCTCTAGTGCAAAGGTGGCATAGAGGTTAGCGTTTATAGGAATTTGGTGAGTATGGTTCGATATGGTCTTTGGCGAGAGGCTCAGACTTTATGGTTACTTTCGTACCATACCTAGTTCTAAAAAACAAATGAGACCAATCAGAAGACAAAAACCCACCCAACTTGGTTGTAAAATCCCTTGAGAGACAAATGGCAAAGTGCGGAGGTAAGTCTATGACATGTATGTCCTGATGAATAGCAAAACTTGGGGGTGTGTGCAAGGTAAGAGCTAAATTTTTTATAATACTAGCATTTCTAACAGCATACCCATCTAATTGCACTACGCCTTTATGAGGATTAGGCTCGTAAACAAGACCTAACTTATCCGCTAAACTCTTAGGCATGACTGAACTACTGGCACCAAAATCAACCATACAGTTATGAACAATTTTATCGCCAATAATCAGACTTAAATAAAATAGAGGGGGCTTTACCTCTTTCACTTTCTGCTCATTTTTATCCTTCAGGTCATTAGCCAGCACAACCTTCACAACTCCTTGATTAGCATTGTCAGAAATAGACAACTCAACCAAAGCACTTTGCAGTAAACCTTTCTACCCTGGAAGTTGTAAAGTATCTAATATCGACATGCTGATAGTGGTTTTCTTGAGATGCTCAACAATATTAAATGATGAAGAGTTTACCTTCTGCTGGTTTTTTGGGACAGCAGCATTGTTTTGCCTCTGCAAAGGCTGAGAATGCACTCTTGATTGCTCCTTGTTGGGTATCTCCTGCCCTCTTTGCAAAATCTACATTTTAGGCTATGTGGCAGCATTAACATCTAATGACACAGGTTGTTTATTGATTACAGGTTGTTGCTGTGAACCTCCAGCTTGCTGTCCTAGATCCATAGCCCTCTTTTTGGACCTGGTATTAGCTGAAATAGGAGAATTTTGCTGACCTTGTCCATTCATGCCACAAAATTCAGAACTTTACTAGTTTGGCAAGGAAACTTCCACATTATCTTGTTGTTCTTGATTCTGATCTACAACATTTTCTGAACCAGCATAGCTATTTTGAACCATTAAAGCCTGATTTCTCATTCCATTGGCGCACACTAATTGGTTATGGGGCTGATTGCATGGATAACACATGGGCAACATTATTTTGTGGCACAAGTTCCTTTGACGAACTAGCTGCATTCGGATTGTATGGCTGGAATGGCCTAGGGTTAAAATTCCTTGTTTGAGCTTGATAATCATTTTGAAAAGTGGGTCTATTTTGTTGGTTTTACTGATAAGGGGCTTGATAAGGCTTATTTTCTTGGCCAACATGTTTTTTAATAGTCACGAGGTCATTCCAAAAGGTTTTTAATATGCTTTTAATCTCTTGCATCTCCTGATTTTGGGTTGGGTCAGCAACCTCTTGGGTTGTATTATGATAATCTATCACTGGAACAGGCGGGACAGTAGCTAAGGGAGGTACAGCAGTAGGAATAGGTGGTTGTATCTCTGGAAACAAAGGCATAGGAGGTCTAGGAGCTATGTCTCTAGCTTGGATGAGACATTTTTCAGCGTTAATGGCTATATTGTAGGCATTAGGAAGTGTTAGCCCACCCATAGACTGAGTCATAACTGCAATTTTATTGTTCAAAGCTTTTAAACAAAATAGAAAAGTGTGTGTTGGTAAGGGCTTTACCGTTGTGGGTATCCTGTCCCAGGTTCTCTGAAATCGGTAGTTAAAGTTAGCCAAGTGCTCGTGTGGCACCCTCTAAATGGTGCTCAGCTGCTCTAATAAAGACAAGTTGCTATATTTATCAGCAAAATGTTGATATAAACCATTACCTAACACATCCCATGTCGCGATCGAGTTGGCTACAAGGCCTCTAAACCATTGTAATGCTTTTCCTTTGAGCGACGCAGCCAACAGCCTTAGCGTGAAATTCTCCTGCGTGATGTTATGCACTGAGCATAACATGGCTATGTCACGGATGTGCTCAACTGGAGTGGTGAAATCCTCTGCGGTGAAGTATAGCAAACCTCTAAGGGTTGCAACTGGTATGTCGTCATGCTGAACGATGTTTAATGGGGTACCTCCATTGAAAGGCATGAATGGGTGTTGCCTTGGTGCTGCCATTGGTGGTACTTGTGAGATTGGAATTGGAACCCCTGGTGATAACACCAAGGAACTGAAAATCAGAGGTGTTGACTTTGACCTCGTGGGTGTTTCAAAAAGCCTCCTTATTGTCCTGCCTCTTCTTCGTGATGGGGACAACTCTCGATACTTGAAGGGTGTAGAACCTAAAATAGCAAGACATAAAATGATTCTAATTTGAACCACAAAGACATCAAATTGCTATTATAAAACTGAGACAGAAATGAGAAGGAAAATTTTGCTGCTTTATTAAAACTGAAAGATTGAATAAGTCTGAAATGAGTACAAAAGGGTTCACAAGCTCAAAAAATGTGTATGAGCAGGAACTAAAATCTGAACTGGTAAGGAGCACCAAAAGACTAAGTCTTTTAGAAGATCTCTCAAGAAACCCTAATCCGAGCTCACAAAGAAGCTCAAGGAAAAAAGCTTCAAACTATCTCAAAAAATTGCATAAAAGCAGAAAAAAGCATATTGCTTTTCTGATCAAACTATCAAGCCTCTAAAAATAGGTTGAATCTACTTTAAAAGCCAGAAAAACACCTTATCTCTCCAAGATGAGACTCAAATCCGACCAAGAGGAAAAGTCGATAAAATCTACTAAAAATAACAAGAAATCATAAAACAACTTATAAGAGATTGTTTTACGATTCTGCTTTACAGGATTGCATATTTTATAATTTATCTATTTTTGCAATTAAAAGATTATAAAATCTTTTTGCAAAAGAAATACATCTTATCTCTTCATTACAATGCTTTGATTTTTCTTAAAAAATCATAAAAAATCTCAATATATATCACTTTCTCATTAATAGCTCCAATTGATTTCTCTAAAATCAATTAAAACATAAACCCTAAGTAGATAATGATCAACAAAATCACCCCTAGGTCATAACATATTCACCATTCATACTCACATTTTTTCTCAAAACAATAACATTAAGATGCTCAAGTCTCCAATTTGTTTTTCCTAAGGCATAAAGGTGATTTTTCAGCTCAAACCTTAAAGACTCTAAACACATCTCTAGGCATATGAATTCGGCCCCCCCTCAAATACATTAAACTTCAGACTTTGAATAAAATATAACCCCACTTCGAATTAACCCACATGCTTATTGACAAATGTGAATATTCTGGACAATTATAGTGTTGGGTCAAATTAGGGCATGAACAAAACAAGTCAAACCCTAATATGATTTCATTTTGCAATGATCACTTGAAAAAACATGAGCTCTGCTTCAGAGAACCCGCCGCCATGATTGAGCTCGATCTGAAGCTCATGTGCTCGATAATCTTCATCTTTTGCCTTCTGACAGTCGAAACTTGACTGGGTAAGTTTGATTTTCTTTGTTATTATGGCTCTTTACTTCATTCAAAGAGCAGAAGGATTAATAAAGCCGCGGCTTGTTCATGGATGTTACTAATTTTTCTTTCACTTTCTTGTGACTACTTCTTCTTAGTCGACCTAAATGGGCATGAACTCAAGCTCCATGAGAGATCTGGTTCACGGATTATTACTTTTTATGTGCACAAGGTGAGCCTCCTGTCATAGTTTTATGGCTTCACTTCTTGAGGAATTTTGGGTCTTGTGGCCGCGACTATGGTAGCCTCTAATGCATTTGTTTTCATTTTCCTATGCTTATTTGAAAGAGCTCGAACCTCGAGCTTGGGCTCTTCGTTCTTTCCTCTGGCCGCACTGGTAAAAACCTTCAAGTTTGGTGCTTTATAATGAATATTTTGGCTACGGCCAGCGTGCTCTCCCATAGATGTGAACTGGTAATCTTTACTTTAAGCACGTATTTCTTCTTCATTCTTCAGAAACCTAAAGAGTCCCTCTTTTATTTATGAATCTTTGGCCATGCTCAGGCTGCACTAGATGTATCTCAGGAAAAGCATTTTAACAAACCTCTGGGCTCGACCCAAAAGACCATTTGTCTATTTCACACTTCTGAAACAAAAGAACCATATGGGTATTCGTATTTTTTTAAGAAAATGTATCTACTATGTGATTTCTCTTACGGAGCTCGACCACCACTATTTTGCATTAATTCTTGTTATTTACTTGACAAACCCTCTCATGGGTGTCATTGCAAGTTGAAACTTCATGGTTTTTATACAAACCTTGTCATGGGTATCACTGGAAATGGCACTGAATCCGTGTGTTTTGACATTTTTAAGCTCGACCCAAGAAAAGAATTCCTTTTTCCTTCAAATTTGAATAAGACCCTTCATGGGTACTACTGTCAATTGTATTCTTCTGTATTTAAAACTAAACCCCAAACATGGGTATTGTATATTCATTTTCCATTCAAGCTATGGGCTCAACCCATCATGGCTGGTGATTTCCTTTGACATCTGTTGAAAAGAAACTCACATGGGTAAGCTGGAAATATATCTGTTTTGTCTTTAATATTCATATGGAAATTAGCTCGACCCATTATTTCTTATTTCTGCATTTTATTTGCAATCCCCACCATGTAACTCATTTGTGATATGGAAAGTCTTCTCACAACTGCACTTTTCATAAATTGTGTAAAAATTGAGCTTCTTTTAGCATCATTTAGCATATAAGTGTTTAGAAATCTAGAAAATCTGTGTCATTCCAGCACACAGGCATACCACAATATGACAAAACTGACAGTTCGTTCAACCACCTTCTTACATCTGCATTTTGCTTGCAACTCATAGAGTTATCCCCGTACTCCTACATTTGTCTCCTTGTGAAGAAAAGAACCACATGTTCATGAATGTTGGAAATGTATCCGTTGTTTACATTACTTATATGTCATCTTCATGTTGTTTTTCTTGAGACAAAACTTGTCATGGCTTCAATATGATAAAGAAGTTTGAACATAACAAACCCACATGACTTTGCTGAAACTTTCATGCTCTTGGCTAGCTGATATAACTGTCTACCTTCTTCAACTAAACTAGAACCTTCAGAAGCACTTTTGTCACTTCCTTGGTATTCTAAAACATTTGATTATTCTAAAATGGCCTTTACCAACTGTATCTCCTTGCACACTACATTCGATGAAAGTTCACATGTTTAATCTTACAGCAAACTCTTGCTTTTTGTCCTTGTATTTATGCAGAGATTTTAATTGGAACCTTGTAATTCTTTGGACTGCATTTACTTGACTATTCTTGTGCATAACTAACACCTTAGAAACACCTTCTGGAATGAAATTGTTATCATTTCTTGTCGTTCTGGAACAATCATTTCTCACCTTGTAATTCTTAATGCTGCATTTACTTATCATCCAAACTAGAACTGACTGTTCATTTATTATTTGAATGCATTGTTTGTCATTCACACTCTTGGGCTTCAACCTGGCACTCTTCATGCATTTTTATGCTCCACTTAACAAGTTGTTCCATAAATCTATTTGCTTCTAAGATGAAAATTGAAACAAAACTCTTCATTAAGGAAAAATGTATTCCTGTTCGCTATCCTTAATCGTGAGAAGAACACTGATGAACTGAAACTTTGCATGACCTATGATCATGATGAACAAATATACTGTAGCAAAAGAACGTGAACCATACAGCAATGTCTGATATGATTGTACTCAGTTACATGATTGAGCAGATTAAACTCACTGTTCACCTGTAGCTTTCAAAAAGTATTAACCTGATTGTTATGAATGCACAGTTGGTTTAGTAGCTTGATAGATAACTATGCTTTACTCTTTTAGTTGTGTATCACTTCTTTTGATGAATATATGATGATGTAATCTTTAAATCAGACCATTTATAATGAATAGGGCAGCATGTCAAGCTCTACCCTTGTGGGAGCCCATTTTTCTCCACATGCTTGGTCTTCAAATAATAATCAGCATCACGATTTTACCTATACCTGCACAAGGAAACAAACAATGTCAGCATAAAAACAAGACATAATGATCATATTGATGTTTCTCCTTCAGCTCATTTCTTCTGTAATTTTTTATTGTTTTAGTGTATGATTGATAGTAGGCTGCACTATTGTTGGTGACTCATATAGGTTTCTTCATAATCAGAGCCTTTGACATCTCTCTCTTTTCTCTTACAGGTCAATCGGAGCTCGAGTAGACAAAGGTGCACCACTTCAGCGTCGACCATCGATAATCAGGCAATGATGATTATGTTGTTATTTATGTGATCTATTCTTTCTCATCCTCCATAGTGTAGTGTGCTATTAATGATGCACTGTGGCAGTCACATCCACAGCTTGTGTGGATATTTATTTTCATCTTATGCTTTTCATTTTTAAAAGAAAATGCATTTCAATGCATTGTTGTAATATCATTTGAATTATTGCAATCAAATTAAGCTATGTAAATATGAATTATTTCATGAAATAAATTAAAGCATTTGAAATGCTCTTTTGCTTATATGCTCAATTTTTATTTCATTTAATTCTGGAACATTCGAATATCACTCTAAAATTCAGTTCTCTCCTCTTAATGCACAACTGTCACTTAAACAATAATGATCATGATGCAAACAACACTTAAACATAATCTGCAATTTCACCTTAAGATGTAATAATATTCAACCAGCTCCACCAATTGAGTTGTGGCAAAAAAAATGGTAACAATAACCTAGGTGGCCTCGGGGGCTCATCAACAGATGGCCTTGCCTCTGTAACAATGCGCAGAGACCTTATAGTTTCACATGACCATTGACTTTGTTTTATTTACAAAGGACTAAGTCATGATTTTATTCTAAAAAAACAAAAAGGACTGACCTAATGCCTCGGGGGCACATTGACAAATGGCCTTTCCTACATCCAGTCGCAGAGGCAACGTAGTTCGACATGACATGGACTGACTGACACAACTGACTCTGACTCTATTTTTGGGATTTTGAGAATTATTTGGATGTTTTTTGGTTTTTGACATATTTTGGTTTTTTTTTTGTCATTTTGAGGTTTTATGATTTTTTTGTCTTTTGTCGTTTTATGATTATTTTGGATTTTTTCAAGACATTTTATTATTTTTTGGGATTTTTCAGGACATTTTATGAGTTTTTTTGGATTTTTTTTTAGGACATTTTATAATTTTTTTGTCTTTTTTGGTGGTTTTATGACCTCTGAATAGAAGGTGTAAGATCCAAATGACGTAAGTCAAGTATCTACCCCCAATCAAGTATAAGACCAATTTAATAGGAATAGAATGGAATGGGGATGCAAAGTGTGCTTGATGTCAATCATTCCAAGTTATGGAAAGGAAAACATTTATTATTAGTGATATGAAGAGGATAAATGATAAGCTGTGTGGATGGGAAAGATAGGTGATATGAAGGGGAAGTCAGATCGGAATAATGGTAGACAAAGGAGCAAGGTTGACTACACATGGCGCCTGTTTGCTAGGTTTTCACCATGGTACTTATCCAAAGTGCCACCGAAGTGGTTTTCACTATTGGATGAATTATTTATCTTTACTATTTTATTGATTTTTTCAATTTTTTTGGTGTTACCAAGATGCCTATTTTCCAGGTTTTCCTCTAGGTAACAATTTTTTTGATTTTTTTTTTTTTTTTGTATTTTTCATGATTGGGATCAGACTCCTAGAAGCTATGTGTAGAATCTCTTTAGATGAAGACTGTTGATTGGTTCTAACAATGGTTCTCCTTCAGGGCTAGAAAGATGGTATGCTCTTGATCCAAAGACTTCTATGACAATCTAAGGTCCCAACCAGTTTGGCTCAAACTTTCCTAGCTTTTTCTCTTTCTGCTTGATTCTTTCGATTTTCCATTAAGACCAAGTCACCAATGTCAAAGTTTTGATTCAAGACTTTTCTTGTTATAGCTGCGACGAAGATGATTTTGATATGCTTGGAGGTGATCTAGTTCCTTTTTTCTCTGTTCGTCTAGGAATTCTAGCTCATGTAGTCTTGACACACAGTAGTCTTCATCATCGATATTCCCTTTTAGAGACACCCTTTGGGAAGGAATTTTTACCTCAATAGGAAAGATAGCCTCAGAACCGAAGACCAAGGAATATGGAGTAGCGTCGGTGGGAGTGCGGATACTTGTGTGGTAAGCCCGTAGGGAAAGGTTAAGTTGTAAATGCTACTCACGACTAGCTTCATTGATGGTCTTTTTAAGGATTCTAAGGATTGTTTTGTTAGATGCTTCATCTTGGTCGTTACCCTGTGGGTAATATGGAGTGGAGAAGTGGTCTTGGATATGGAATTTCTCACAAAGATGATAGAATTCTTGATTTTTAAATGGGTTTCCATTATCAATGATTATGGATTGAGGGACACCATAGCAACAAATGATTTAGTTAAGGATAAACTTAGAAATTTGTATGTCAATAATATAGGTCAAGGGAATGGTTTCAATCCATTTGGTAAAGTATTTAGTTGTGGTAATGATGAATTTATGACCATTGGAGGATGTGGGATGTATCTTAGATATGAGGTCAAGTCCACATTGGGAAAAGGGCCATGGTGATGTTATCGGACGAAGTTCCTATGCTGGCACGTGTATCAAGTCTCCATGGATCTGACATTGTCGACATTTCTTGAAAAAGAAGTATGAATATTTTTCCATTGTAGGCTAGTAATAGCCTAGTCTTGTAATCTTCTTGGCTAAGGTTAGACTGCTAAAGTAGGCTCTACATATACCCTCATGTACCCCACACAAGGTTTCTTGTGCTTCTTCAGTATCGAGACATCTCAATAGGGTATTTTATAGGGCACGTCTATAAAGGGTATCATCGATGATGGCATATTTGGAGGATTTTTGGATAAATGTCTTATGTTGGTTGTTTGAGAGATTAGGGGGTAAGATTTGGGAATGGAGATAGTCATATATGTCTTTATACCATGGGGAATTGGGACCAACAAGTTCACACACCATCTCTGAATCTAGAATGTCAAAGGCAGGGACCAAAATTTGTTCTACCAAAAACTTGCATTTAGGCATGTTACTAGGTATGTCCAAGAGTAAACCAATGGTAGCCATAGCGTCTACTGCTTTATCCTAAATGTGGAACCGTATCTGATGAAAATGGATGTTTTCAAAATATTTCCTAAAGCTATATGTCATTTATTTCTATGGGGAAAGCTTTATATTTCTAGTGTCATAGTCGTCATTAATTTGTGAGATTACCAGCTGAGAATCTCCATAAATCTGTAGGTGTTTGATCTTCCATTTTATTTCCATACGTAATCTTGTTAAGAGAGCCTCATATTCTGCTATATTGTTGGTGCATGGAAAAGAAATTCTAAATAACTTAGGAATAGTGTCACCTTGTGGTGTGATAAACAATATGCTATCCCCTAAGCCATGATTTGTGTGGGACCCATCAAAGTATAAATTCCATGCCATTCCAGTGTCTAGAGTGTAGATTCATCAAGAAAATCTAAGACTAGATTATGATCTTCCTTGTTTGGTGCATCTTCCAGTTGATCAGCAATAACTTGTCTTTTTATAGCCTTTCTTTTGACATATTGGATATCATATTCACTGAGTATCATGACCCATTTAGCCAAGCATCCTGTTAATATTGCTTTACTGAGGATACTTCAATGGATCTATCTTTGGGACCAACATTGTTTGGTGGTTTAACATGTAGTGCCTTAGTTTTTAAGTAGCAAAAACTACTGCAAGACAAACATGTTCTATTGGACTGTAATTTAGATCATATCCCACCAAAGTGCGGCTAATGTAATACACTACTCTTTCATTACCCTCGTTATTATTTTGTGCAAGAAAAGCTCCTAGTGTTGATGTGGTTGCTGAAATATAAAGAATCAAAGGTCATCCATCAATAGGCAGCATTAACATTGGTGGTGTAAGTAGGTAATCCTTGATTTGTTGAAAGCTCCTTGACACTTATCTGTCCATAAAAATTGTACCCCTTTTCTGAGTAGATCCTGGAAGGGATGTATTTTATCTACCAATTGTGTTATGAATCATTTGATAGACTGTAGACTTTCTTGTAGTGTATGTAGTTGACTTATATTGGCTAGTGGAGGCATGTCTATTATAGCTTTCACTTTTGTTGGGTCCACTTCGATGCCTCATCTAGAAACAATGTATCCTAGGAGTTTTCCTCATGTCACGCCGAATACACACTTTTTAGGATTGAGCCTCACTTTGTATTCTTCCAGTCTTTTGAAAATATTATGTAGGACCCATAAGTGATCAGCCCTTGTCAATGATTTAGCTAGCAGATCATCCACATAATATTCCATAAGGGTGTGCATGAGATCATGGAAAATGGTTGTCATAGCACGTTGATAGGTTGCGCTAGCATTTTTAAGTCCAAAGGGCATGACATTCCAACAATAAGTTCCCCGTGGACAAGCGAAAGCTATTTTATGTTGGTCCTCAAGTGTGATTTTGATTTGATTGTATCTCGAGAAACCATCCATGAGGGATAACATTTCATATCTTGTTGTTAGTTCCATGATTATGTCGATATTTGGTAGAGGAAATTCATCTTTAGGACATTCTTTATTTAGATCTCAAAATTTTGTGCAGATGAAAATGCCGCCTATTGGTTTTGTCATTGGTACGAGATTGGAAATCCATTCTGCATAGTCAATTGATCTGATAAAGCTGACATCCAATAGTTTCTTTAGCTCGGCTTTGACTAGTAAAGTAATTTGTGGGTGCATTTTTCTTAATTTTTGTTTGAATGGTTTAGCACCTAGCTATAATGGAAAATGGTGTAATATCAGGTCAATATCTAGTCCAGTCATGTCGACATATGACCATGTGAAGTTGATTTGTCTCTCTATGAAGAAGTTACAGAATTCTAGTTGCTCTATTTTTGTCAAAGATGTTGCAAAATAGACTAACCGAGGATTATCTTCGGTACCAATGTTGACTTCTATATATTTCTCAACCAATAGCAGTGACTTTTCTTGAGCAGTGGGGAGAACATTCAACCCTCATCAGGTGCCTCAGAGAGGTTTTTTCCCTCAGATGTGTCCTTTATTTTTTACTTTTTCATTGTCCAAAGGTGCCTTTCATTTTTCACCTAGGGACTTGTCATTTTTTTTCACTTTTGCAACTGGAGGGGTGAACAGACTCCCCAAAATAAGTCGTGTTATCCAAGTCTATGGTAAACCTAGCCTTATGGTCACCACTAGGCATTCCTTCTCACAATCCTAGGAACTCAGCTAGTGCTTCGTTGTTCTCAAATGTATCCAAAGGAGGAGGTTCTTGTTGACCACAATTGATAAGATGGGGATAGATTAAGGGTATTACATTATCAGAGGTGTCAAAGTTAGACGCCGATAGGGTGAGGATAGCTTTGTTGACATGGTCACAAAAGGTTCTTATCAAATCCTCCTTCTTCTTCTTGGGAATAGGTTGGTTGGAAGTAGATGAATTCTAAGGTGGGCCAACTTTAAAGGTTTGGCTAAATATTTCATCAAAAGTGTTCCTGTCGGGTTCTCTAAAGGTTTCCTCAAGTTCATAGTCATTGGATGATTTGTCTAAACCTCATTCTTATTCATTGGATTCAGAGGAATTGTAGTAGCATTGTTCAGATGGCTCATTAGTTGTCTTAATAGCCTCAAAAGTACTTACTTCCTCTTGTGATGGTGCCGAGGTACTAGAAATGCCAATCTTAATCAGTTGAAAGCCAAGCCCTAGACCTTTTAGTCACTTACAGACAATGATAGGTTCAGTCATCCCATTCTAATGTAATCCCATCCTACTATGTCCATCATATCCTTTGTTCTGCATTATTTTCAAGCCTTTGCCATATTGTTTTGTAGGTATTTGAGTAGGAGGAGGAGGTTCTTCATTTTCTTCTCTGTACAACCATGAGGTCACATCTTCTTCGTTTATAGATTCTTTACTTAGTTCCCCCATTTTGTGAAGGTAGTTGTGGGAGGGGTGCATATAGTGACTATGGATTATCTCTTCTCTATTGTTGGCTAATTGTATGATTTAATAGAAACCAGCTGACTGATACAATAAGATGCTTTCATATGATACTCTATGCAGCCCTTGTCTTAGATCTTAACTTTAGGGGCAGAAGGTAGTGTTTGGGAAGTAGATGGTTTGGAGAGGGTGGATGGGTCGATATAATGGGATGAGGTGGATGATGAAGCCTCTTTATTGATAGGCACCTGTTGTTGGGGTATTCCTTATAGGTTAGTGCAATACTGGAAAGGATCAGGATCACCAGCTATCGTGATCTCAGTTCCATTATATGGGAATTTAAGGCATTGATGGTAGGTGGAAAGGACATCCTTCATGGCATGTATCCATGGTCTACCTAGTAGAATATTATATGGGAGGACGAGATCCAAGACCTAGAAAGTGGTATCTAATAACTGCAGGACCAATTCTGATAGGAAGCATTATGAATCCTTTAGATTACCATTCTTCATCATCATACTCTTTAATGACAATGCTCTTGGTAGTGTCTACACATGCTTCTGAGAAGCCTAATGCCTTAACCAGTTTCAAGGTGAAAATTTCAACCCTGCTCCTCCATCTACCAAGACTTGTCTAACTTTTTCTTTATGAATAATAACTTCAAGGTGTAAGGGGTCATTGTGGTTTGTCTTATTAGTTGATTAATCTTGTTCAAAAAAATGTTGCATGATGGGAATTGGTTAAGTAGCCTACAATCTCTTCAAAATAATTGGCATCAAGATCGGTGGGGATAGTCGTGCCTTACAAAGCTTTGTCTAGAACAGCTCGATGATCAGGTGATATAAGCAACAGTTCCAAGATAGAAATTTGTGCTAGGGTCTTCCCCAGCTGGCCAAGTAAATTGTATTGAGGCTTGGAGGACTACTGTTGTTTTTGTGGCAAAGGACCTTGAATGGTTACCTTAGTTTGGCAAGTTTTGATAGCACATTCAGGAGGTTTCTTTATGGTAATGGTGTTGACATGTTCATCGACAGCTCGAATGTGGTTTATGATGGTACTGTGGTTATAATCATATTTGACATTAGCATAATTAGCCAAACTATTATTGGTCTTACTTCCCAAACTGGAGGCTTTTCCTTTTCCATGGTCATGTAGAGGATCAAAAAGGACTTTGTGGTCACTATTTGAGGATGGTTGTTTCTGTCCATTAACTTCAATAGTTTTGTTTTCCACCAGATCTTGTATAATGTTTTTTAGCTACCGACATTGTGATAGATTATTCCCCTTAGTTTGGTGGAAATCGCAAAAAGAATTGTCATCCCACCAAGAGGATTTAAATTGTCCGGGATCATATTTTTTTGGCTCAGGAAGTTGTATGAGATTGTGTTGCATCAGTTGCTTAAAGACCGGTTCAATTGGTTCCCCTAGGGGAGTGTATTCACATTTTGGGAACTTCCTTTGTGTTCTTGGTTGTTGTGTGTTTTGGACAGCATTAGTAGTTTGATCAACATTTCTTGGTGTGTTGTTAGATGGGTTGTGTCCTCTAAGTGTAATAAGTGGTCCTGTTTGTATAGTTTTAGCATCGACAATGCCATCATTGGTTACATTCTTATTTCTGGATCAATACTTGTTCTCATCATTAGGGGCACTTTGGACATTTGGATTTTTATTTGGAATTTTAATTTCACCTTTTTCAATGAGATCCTTTTCAATTATGATACCCTTTTCCACTAGTTCAACAAAGGAGGTGCAACATTGTACTCTTAGGTCACTTCTCAATTTTGGATTAAGGTTTTCTAAGAATATGGTGACCTTTTTATTTTTGGGTATTTCAACCGAACATCGGCTAGCTAGATTCCTCCATCTCTGGAAGAAGTTGATAAAGTCCTCTCCTTTGTCTTGTGTGGTGTGGCATAAAGTGGCTATTGTGATTTCATTTTCAATGTTAAAGGTGAAATGTTCAACAAATTTTTCATCAAGTTCACCCCATGACCTTATGCCATATGGAAGTTGAGAAAACCATTCAAGTGTTATTCCTTTAAGGCTTCGTGGAAAGAGTCTCATGAGATATGTTGGGTCATATGCAACGTCTATACACATTGTGGAAAATTCTCTTATGTTCTCAAGGGGATTACACTTCCCATTATACTTAGGAAAGTTTGGTATGACATATCCATGCGGGAAGGGTGGCATGTGTAAAATTTTGTCAAAGGGAAATGGACATAATTATTTTGTTGAATAGGTCCTTTTGCTAGACATTTTCATATTGTCCATTTGTTGTTAAAGGGCTTGCATTTGTGTTTGAAAAACTTCCACTTGTTTCAATGATGTGTTGGGTGTATTGTTGGGGTCTATATAAGTGTTTTGGGATCCAATGTTATGTGATAGGTTTTGGTTTAGTGTATGAGTGTTGGATGGATTTTGTTTTGGAATATGAGAGGATGTGTTTTGGTTTGATGTTGGTTGGTTGGGAATGTGAATATTATGCAAAGGATTGGGTTGGTTTCCAAATTGCATGAAAGGTATATGTCTCATTTGTGAAACCCCTATTTGTGGTATGGCACTAGTGGTGTTGATGTTTGATGTGGAATTTGTCATGTCTATGTTAACTTTGGGCCTTTTGTTTGCGTTATTGGTGCCAAGTGGATTTGATGATGATGCCCCTATGGTGAATTTAAGGCCTTGTGTCATGTTTGTAGTGCAAAAGGGTGATGTGTGGACTATTGTTGTGTCTTTGGTAGATCCTCCAAATGGTATGGTTGTGTTTACTTGAGGGATAGAGCCACTAGAGACCATTGTGTTGTTTCCTTGGGTAGATGAGGCTTGCAATGTATGGATATAAAATATAGGAGGTAATGTGGAATCTTCTATTAATATTTTTTCTAAATATCATTGGGGGTCTTATGCCAAGTATTCATCTACAAAAGAGGCAAATTCTGGGTCTTGAGTAGCAGCCTCTAAGTCTTCAACTAAAACACGTCCTTTTTGGTCTCTAGTGACAAACTTGTCCAATAAGGATTTGGGAGTTCTTGATGTCCCTTGTGAGGGGTTTGCAAATGGATTGATAAAGTCTTATGGGTTAGCCACGTTGTCTCTTTGTTTCCTTTTTGACCTAGTTTCAACCATATAAGATTGGCTCAAAGGGGGAAATTCCAATGAATATGAACTCAGTCTATGTTTTTGGATTTTTTGGATATGAAGAATGAATGCTAATGCAACCATATTTTTTCTCTTTTTGGAAAATGAGGAATGTCCTAATGCAATGTTCCAATAATTTCTAAAGGGTTTGTTGGATGTCCAAAGTAAAGTGGAAATGATGCAAAGTGATAATAATGTCTAAGAGGAATGTATAATGCAAAGTGATAAATGCTGTCTAAGAGGAATGTCTAAAGCAAGGTGACAAGTGATGGTGTCTTAAAATGAGAGAATTTTGATATGTTATGGAAATTTCTAAGTATGCTATGAGGTATTCTAAATGCAAGGTGTTGGCAAGCTCTAAAAGGTAATCAACTTTGGGAAATTTGAGAAGAGGTTATTAACCATCCAAAGTTTATCCAATGCTTCAATTTGAATTGTCAAAGGACCTTTTGTGAGACCAAGTAAAATGACCAAGGGAAAAAGTGAGTTCCCAAACTAGACTTATGAGCTAGAAAAGACTCACCCAAAATGACAAAGACAACAAGTGTGACAAGTGACTTGGTCCAATGACAATTTTCTTTAAAGCAAAGGTTTGTACAAAGTATGGAAAGTTGGCCTATTCTGAAATCTAAAAAGGTAATGACCTAAGATTTTGATTAATCTAAAGGTGATGAGGAATCCTAAAATGCAACTAAAGATTGCAAATGGTATGCCTATTGTTATGACTAAGTGACAACTACAAGGTGCAAGGGTGAGAAGTTTGAGCAAATATTTCTGGTTTTTGTACAGAGACCACTGTAAAAAGAAAGTCAAAAATATATTTTGAATGTTTAACATCGGGTTGTGACAATGAAATTTATTTTTTCTGAGTGACAGGCAGTTGCAACTTTCAAGATCACAGTTGTGTCTCAGAGGGAAATTGTGTTGTGGTTTTAATAGATGCGTTGTTTATCAACAATTACATTTCAAGTTTGGCAGATATGTTGTTTAATAGTCAGTTGCATTTCATAGTATCAGTTGTGGTTTACAGTGAATAAAGTCTGGTTTATCTACAATTTTGACAAGGTTTGAAAATTTGTTTCAGTCTAATTTTGATTTTCCATATTACAGAGGTGTTTATTTGTTCAGTAATTTAGCAAACACTTTGGAAAAAAAATTCTTGTCTTGAGTTTTTTGATACAAGCACTTTGAAAACAAGCACAAATCCTAGTTGGAAAGGTGTGTATACTTAGTATAGCCCACTGAAATACTTTGAGATCAGTGTGAAACACTTCTCTCTTTCGAGAGCAGATAGCTTAGAAGTTTGGTGGCACTAGATCTCCTCCATGACACTCACTTCTTCGAGTGCACAAACTTCATATTTCCCAAAGAGGAATTTGATATCTCTACTCAAGGGAGTTAGTAGTGAGTATCTTCTGGCATGATACTATACCCTACACTATACAAAGCAATGGCTAAAAAGCTAGGCTTCTAAAAATAAGAGGTGTCTAGTAAGGGCTTTCGGTTCAAGGGGTACTATGATAAACTCCCTCAAGAGGTCTCCCAACCCTTAGAACAAGGGATTTTCACATCATAAAGATATTGGGGGAGGGCTATCATGTATCACTTCCCATTGATTGCAAACTTTCCTTACAATCACAAATTTTTATAGCAGTTTCGAAGGACTTGGCTTTATCCCATTACTGCTTGGGCCATTCCCTTGGGGTGAGTACTTTTTTCCCACCAAGGAAGGCCCTCTACTGGTTAAACAAAAGCGAATTGAAAACTTTATTTTTGTTCATCCAAGATCGCACTAAGGTGTGAGGAGAGTGCATACACAAAGCTTTCAATTCACACTCGCAAGATTGTTCATTTTAATGCCCAATCCAAAATGTGTGGGTGGAAAATCAATAATCCCTAAGTGTCTTTAATTCTCTAGATCATTGTGAGGCATTTGGAAAGAGAAGTGTATACGCACTAAGAAATCACTACCATACCACAAAACATGCCAAACGGTTGTAAATTTTAACCCAGCATATTATGAAACAATCAAGGTTCTTTTTAGCCCAATGCCATGAGAATGCAAGTACATTTTAAACCTTGATGAGTTTAGATGCAAGTTGTGTTCTTTTTAAGTCTGATGAATGTACATGCAGTTCATTTTCAGCCATGATTGTGAAATGAAAGTTGTAGTTGTTGTTTGTTTTTTGCTCAAAAACAAGGTTCTCTTTTAACCCAATGCTATGAAAATGTAAGTATATTTTAACCTTGATGAGTGTAGATGCAAATTGTGTTCTTTTTAAATCCCATGAATGTACATGCAGTTCATTTTAAACCATGATTGCAAGTTGTGGTAGTTGTTTGTTTGTTGCTTAAAAGTGAAGGTTCTTTTTTTTTAAATGAACAACAAAAAAAGGTTAGTATCCTCCTCCAACTCGTCACACACTTCCAATAGAATATCAGTAACCAAAAACCCTAGCCTACTAAACCAAAAAGACCAAAAACTGGAAATACTTGCAAAAATTTAAAATAAACCCTAAATAGGCGATTGCAGCTCACAAAAGTGATCAAATGTGTCTCAGAAATAGCAATTGCGTCTCACGGGATGTTGATTGCAGTTCACCCGAATAGATGCGGCTTGGATTTATGATGGTTGCGGTGAACAAGAAAGGAAAATGCAGTGAAAGATAGCTAGTTGTGTCACACAAACCTAAACCTGCAAAATATCTGAAAATCTACCAAACATAAATGATCTAATGATGCCTACAACTTAACCCTAGGATTAAACTAATAAACCAGAAGGCTAAATGGCCATATTCAACCAAAATAACTAGAAATTAAATGAAATATGAATATATCCTAATGCAAAGTAGTTGCGTCATTCAGCTAGAGATTGCATCATTCTAGCTTTTGTGATTGTGTTGAACCATACCTAAAACCTGCAAAATAAAAAATTCATACGGAATCTGTAAACTTTTTCCCTTCACATTGGTTCACCAAATGTAGCAAGGGAAAAATACAAGTTAGTAATACAAAGCATGAACAAACTAAACCCTAGCTAACAATGAAGCACAATGGAACATAAAAGCATAAACAAATGAAAGATCTCACCAAAACCTTCATGCATTCCATGAATCACCTTCATTGCACTTCTCCATTTTGATGTAATATAATAGTTTCCATCAAATTTTTCTTGAGTATGCAAATATGGCCTAATGACAATGACAAAGAAAAATATTCAAGATTCTAAATGACTATGGATGCACTAAGATTGAAAGAAAGATAGCAAGATGCTAGAGATTCTAAGGTTTCTAAGCTCTCCAAGATTTCTAAGATGTCTAAGATGATGAAATGACAATAATAGAGCCCTTTTATAGGCAAGCCAATTTCAAATGAAAGGTTGATATTGAAAGACACTTAATCAATGGCCAAGATTAAAAGATGAGGCATGGAATAGGGTTAGGGCTAAATTATAGTAAATGATAAAGATGAATGGTCAATATTAAATTAAAGATAATTTAATCAATGATGGGGATTAATCGAGACATTGATAGATAAGGACTGGATGTGGAAGATAAGATCAACACAAAAAAGCAGTGTGTTAGAGAAAATCAAATCTTATTAAATTTAAGTGGCTAATGACTAATTAAATAATAAAGATATTATTTAATTATAGAGGAATGTGATAAAGGAGGAATCATTTTGAACTAAATAATGATTTAATTCAAAATTCAAGATATTGGAACAAATTAAACAAATAAAATTTATTTAATTAGAGAGATAAAAGGCTAATGAATAATTAAATAATTAAAATAATTATTTAATTATAGTTGAAAGTGGCATAGAAATTAAATAAATAAGCATTTATTTAATTTTAGAAAGAAGACAGACTTAATTAGTGACGTAATTAAATAAATAAAATTTATTTAATTAATCAAGGGGGAATAAAGATAGAAATGAATTAATTAAATAGTTAAAATTATTTAATTAATAGAGGACATATGACCTTAGGAAATAATTAAATAATTAAAATTATTTAATTATGGAGAATGAAAGGGAAAAGGATGGAAGAATTATAAAGAAATTAAGAATCGAAGGCCTACGACAATTTTTAGTGTCTACATTTACAATCTATAAATTGGTGGAACACCCAAACTTTCCAAGATACCATATCTGATGACATTGCAAAACATCAAATAGTTTGAATTGGGGAAATTTTGATACTAAATATGTGTCCACATTTGGACAAGCAGAGGGTTATTCTCATTATCTAGCTGCCTCAGCTTCGTCTTCTTCTTCCACTTTCCTTGTCCAACATACAAGATCATATGAATCAACAAAGAATAATGATAGAAAACCAGTGGAATAGTCCATTTCTTCAGAGCAATGAGCCTCTTATGCATCTCCTCTGCAAGATAAGTAGCGTAATCAAATCATGTGTTAGGGTTCCATTTTTGTATATCAACTATCATAACTAGCAAGTCTGCAACTATCCTTGCATCAAAATTGCAGACCAAGACTTGATTTAGACAGTAGTAGGTGTTCTTAAAATAATCAACAAATTCTTCACACTTGAAGGGATCCAATTCTATAGGACTAAATCCTTTTCCACCCTTTCTATGCCTTACAAGAAACCTATTTCTAAAAGCATATCTACTTTACTCATATTCAAGATTCAATTCTGCACACCTAATGTCAACTATCTAATTAGGGTTCAACTTGAACATCTCTACAATCTTATCCATTGTTACCTCAAGGATTAGAGTGCCATTTCAACTTTTTACCTTCCTATCCACAGGATCATAATGCTTTCCTAGTGCCTCCATTATGTCAACTTCCACAAATACATTCAAAACCACCAAATTCCCAAGGTTTAAATCCCACAAATGTTTGGCTGACCATCTGGCACGCCTTCTGTTAAAGGCATATAAAAATAATTCTCATCCAATTTGTGGCTGAGTTGGTTCTCCAATTCCATCAGCAAGGTCAATCAGCCTACTTGTTACAACAGCCTACCCTATGGGCCTCTTTCCAATCTGTGACCCTCCCTCTTTCACCTCCTCAGTTGTACCTTCCATAAATCTGTCACGGGACGTATTCTCATCTTTGGGCTTTACAGGTGCTTTCGGCACCTCTGGCTCAGGTGCAGATGTGACATCCTCAGTTTTGGGTTTCTTAACTCTTTTCTACTTGGGTTTCCTTTCATGCCTTATGCTAGATTCACTAAGCTCTAGTTCACTCATTTTTACAATCTGGCCAGGCTAGAGTTTACAATTTTCAATTAACAGAAAAACCTACCAAGTTTTAGTTCTTAGGCAACAATTTGTAGAACAAAAACCTTCCAGACCTTATACAATCCCTACTATCCAATTGAAAAATCACAATGAGTAAACCCTAAGTACATTTATCTTTCAAACTCCTTACTAATTTCCAGACTAGCACAAATTAATGTGATTGGCAGGAAGGGATATGACAATTTCCTTACCCGGGTGAAAATTCGTTGCTAATGATACTGCAATTGTTTGTTGAAGTTCTTCGCACTGTTTCCTTAGACTTTGGCTATCTTCTCCACTCCTGAGAAATTCTAAGTGTGAGGAAAATTAGCTAACTACCTTCTTTATGGACAGAAAATGGAGTGTAACACTATTAATGGTTGATAGAAAGCTAACATGACTAAACTAACATTTAGCCGTTCATGTTTAAACCCTAGTTGTTGATCATCTCACTTTAAAACCATATCAGTGGATCTCCTTTCACCTCACTACTTTCTCCTTTTCTTTAAACGATGTTCTCAGGATGTTGCCACGTTGCCTCTTATTTACCTTAGTCATCTCGTATTTGGAGTACAACACTCATCGCTGATACATTTCCTTCTCAATGAGTTCTATCAGTGATGTGAGCACTTGTGTGATGAGATCTTGGCTATTGGATCAAGGCCATCCTTTGATTGTGTTTTTCTCCCATCGTGCATCACCAATTTACACCTTAATTTCTAGATCACATCAACGATGGGAAAGAAGGGGTGATGGAATAAGATCAAGCCATGTGTGCCTGGTCCAAAATCAAAGGCGCAAGAAACATCACTCACAAGAGTAGCTTTAATCAGTGATAGAATATTGTAACATAGAACTGCATCACTCATCCCTACTTTGGGACTCAAAGTTTACATTCAATCCATGATGAGCGATGGAAGAAAATTCAAAGAGCATAAAGGGTTATCGTGCATCGCCAATTTATGACGCAAAAATCACAATCCATTGGTGATAGAAAGCCAGTGATAGTGAAGAGAATATACTTATCGCACATCACTAATGCAAAACTCAAGACCCAAACCCTATATGTGATACGCGATACAAAGGAAACACCACTCATTGCACATCGCTAATGCAAGTCATGCATTCACAAATTTATCTGCAACGAGCGATGGGAAAAAGTGGTAAACAAGAACTTAAGTGGAACAATTTTGTATGTGCTCATAAGTTGTTTTGAAAAAGGGGACCACCTAGGACAATGTAAGATAAGGCCTCAAAAGACTTAAAACCATTTTATTCAAAGGATGTAAAGGCTAAACAAGCTCAATCGATCAACCTTATAAAATGAAATATTTCTCAAACCTAGGAATGAGGGGTCAATTACTTCATGGGCTCCAATGACACAAGTTATTTTAACATGACCAATAACCAATCATAGGAGGTCAACAAAAGAATAGACCAAAAGACCAAAGTTTTAGACAAAGGCGAGGATATTCAAAGCCAAGTAACTCCCATAGAAAACTCTAAACCCTAACAGACCAAGAGAACACCAAGGAATATGCAAATTGAACCAGTGGAACATGAAATTTTTTTATGGCTCCACCAGTGGCTCTGATTGGGGACACATGCCTCTTGCAGGAATGGCAAGATTTTAGATCTCATGGTTAAAGCAGACCAAGCACAGGGACACCAAAATCCAAGGAATTGCTCAAAAAAGGTAAGAGAACCAAACCAAAGAAAACATGCCATATACACAAAATTTGCAGGATTGTACAATGTACATGGAAAAGAGCATATTTCAAGAGAAATATGGCTTCAAGAACTATCCATGTACTAGTAGTTCAATAATTTCACCTGTCAATCTTTGGAGGAAGTATGAATCTTCCCCATGTGTATTGTATATCAAGTAAGGGCCTAACCACAGTGCTTCAAACTTTCCATGCTTACCCTTATCCTGAACCCTTGCATTCTAGACTAGTACCATACTATCCACTTCAAATTTTCTAGGAGAAGCTTTCTTATCATGCAATTTTTTGACTTGCAATTGTACTTTTGCATTTTTATTATGAGCTTCTCTTCTAGTTTCATCTAGCTATACAAGGTTATCAATTCTATGAACTACATATCATCACAAATATCCTCATCATATTCCTGCACAAATTTATACATCTTTAGAAAATTATTTTGTGGTAGCCTAGCATCCAAACCATACACTAAACCAAAAGGTGAATGACCAGTAGCTTTCTTCACAATGACCCTATCAGCCCACAATGCCAACTTTAGTTTTGAGTCTTGGGCTTTCTTATTTTTCTCAATCATTCTTTTAATGATCTTGATTAGGCTCTTATTGCTAGATTCTTCCTGACCATTCCCTTGTGAATGGTAAGGGGAAGAGTAAGAAATATATAAGTCGGATTCTCACATAAATTAGTGAACTCTTCGGACCTAAAACACATAGAATTGTCAGAGATAATTTTCTCTGGAACTCCAAATCTAATGAGGATTTTATTCATCAAGAAGTCCATTACAACTTTACTTGTTTCCTTCTTTGTGGGAATTACTTCCGACCACTTTGTAAAATAATTAGTCACAACAAGGATCCATGAATGCTCCCCACTAGACTTTTATGATATTTCACCAAAAAATTCAATACCCCATTGTTGAAAAGGGGCCTGAATAGAAATGGGCCTAAGTGGCAAGATCCCTGAGAACTTTAATTTTCCTGCAAACCTCTAGCAAGCATCACAAGTCTTGACAAACTTGTAGGCATCTTTAAAAATAGTGGGCCACCAGAACCCTTCCCTTAAGATCTTATGAGCAGTTGACTTAGCCATGCAGTGGCCACCACACACTCCATAGTGCATCTCTTGTAATAGGTCTGATTCCTGCTTGTCATCCACACACTTGAGAAACACACCATTTGGGCTTCTCCACCATAGTTCATTATCAATAATTACATATTTAATGGCATGTAATTTTAGTGTTCTCTTTTCATTATGAGCCATATCTGCAAGGAACTACAAAGTGTGTAAATATTGGACAATCCTTCTGTACTAGCCACATGTTTGCATGTCACAGGTGGGTGCAACATCAACACATTCTGTTTAATTTATCTGATTAGCCTCCAAGTTAGTTTTAGCCATTAACTTAGTCAAACCTTGTCCTCTGACTAACTTGGTAATCTGCACATCAATGTTGAACTCTTGGATCTTGTTGATCCACCTGCACCTCCTGCCTATAGTCTCTTGTTGAGTGAAGATGCTCTTCACCGCAACACTTGGTACAAAAGCTATAACCATGGCTCCCACCAAATAGGTTATGAAGTTATTTACAGTCTTGACTAAGGCATACACTTGCTTCTCAATCATATCATACTTGAGTTGTATGGCCTGTAAAGACTTGCTAAAGAATGCAATGGGATGTTCAAAGCCCTTGCCATTTTTCTGCAATAACACAGCAGCAATAGTATGGAAAGAAGCAAAAGAGAAAATGTGCATTGGTTTATAAAAATCAAGAGACTTCAAAACTAGAGCCTCTTTTATAGCATGTTTGATGCTCTTGAATGCCTACCTAGGCTACTCACTCCAAACCACCTTTTCTCCCTTTTTGAACATTTTGGAGACAGGTCGTGTAATCTTTGCAAAAAAATTTACAAACCTTCTCAAAAAATTAATTTGACCAAAGAATGACTGAATGTGTTTAACGTTCTTTGGCTATGGAATATTGTCTATGGAAACTACCCTCTCAAGGTCAATCCTCACTCCCTCCTTAGACACAATGTGCCCTAACAACTTGCCTTCAGTGACCCCAAAGGCACACTTTTTCAGATTTAATGAGATTCCATATTCTAATGTCATGATGAATATCTTCTCCAAGTGCATGCAATGGTCTCCTTCTTTCTTGGAGTAAGCTGTCAAATCATCCTGGTATATTACCAAGAACAAGTCAATAAAATCAAAAAAGGATACATCCATAGCCCTTTGGAAAGTGGCACCTACATTTTTTAAACCAAATGGCATCCTGACATACACATAGGTTCCCCATGGAGTGTGAATGTAGTCTTGTACTACTCAAACTCCTTCACTTTTACTTGGTTGTATCTAGAAAAATCATCCATCATTGATAATAGCTCACAGTCAATTACCTTTTGCAATGAGGCTTCCATGTTTGATAGTGGTTAGTTATCCTTTAATGATGAGATATTCAAGTTTCTGAAGTCTACGCACAATATTATATCACCATTTTTATTTCTAACTAGCACTAAATTAGACACCCATGAGGAATGCCTAATAGGCTTTATGATACCAGCTTTTTTTAGCTTTACTAATTCATCCTGCAACTTTGGAGCTAAGGTTGTGTTGATGGGTCTTTGCTTATGCCTGAAAGGTTTGGAATTTTCCTTTAGAGGAATCTCATGTTGGAACAATTCCTCTTTGTATGCTTTCAATTCATCATATGACCAAGCAAAGACATGTCTATATTTTCTGAATAAGGAAATCAGCATTGCCTTGATCTTAAGTTTCATCTTTCTTCCCACATATACCTTCTTAGGGGAATTTTTAGTCCCCAAATTCACTTCTTCCAAATCCTCTGGATGAGTGGTAGTTGTTTTAACCTTGCTCTTGTCATGATTTTCAAAGACCCTTTCTAATGCCACAAGGCCTTTGGGGGTTTTTTTTTTCTTCAGCTAAATGACCTCATTCCCAAAGACTATATCCTTACTATCTATGTTTTCAAAAAATGCCCAAAATTCAATCTCTTGACTTTCATATTCATTCACATTTCAAAAAAATTAAAATATATTCATCATCGTTGAAGATTTTCCAATTATGTACATTATCAAGGATTGAAGGCCTTGCTTGTACCTCAACCTTGGAGATACTTGCAAGCTAGTCTTAATACAATTTTTGCAAGTAAGTCTACCACTTTGTTCTATCCTCTCTCCATCCAGTCAATTTTGAAGGCATCAAACTACTCAATGGAATCCCAGACAATATTTCTATATTGATTCAGTTTACTATTCTTGCATGCATATCTGGATCTCACTTGGGATATCACCAACTCAAAGTCACCTATCGCCATTAACTTATTTATCCCATGCTTTTCAACTAGCCTCAATCCTAGTAACAATGCCTCATACGCTACCACATTTTTTGTGCAGACAAAGGATAAAGTGAAAGAAAACTTATATGTATTTCCACTAGGTGACACCAACAATATTCCTACACCAGACCATTCTTTAGAACTTGCACCATCAAAATACATCTTCTAGAGTCCATCCTTATTAGATAGTCTTGTAACTTCATTATTATAGGTGCAGGGCGCCTGTCACATTCTCTTGATAGCTCTTTCACCTTAAACTCATTGATATCAGTATCTATAAAAAGAATTTTATCATCCTCAAGAGCATGCTCAAACATATGTGGCAAGTTTTTCGTTCTTAACCACTTGGACATTTTGACCATCAATGGGAAAAGTAGCATATGACATACCACACTGCATGCTACCTCCCATAGAAGTACTCCATTTCCTAGACAGCAGCATTCCATAATTGGGTGGGATATCTACTACCACCACACTCATCTTGAACTCTTTCTTTCGATAATCAGCTAGTCTATAAGGAAGTTCATTGATTACACCAGTCACAAGGACTTCCCTTGAGTCCATAGCATAAGATTTTCCATGGGTACTATAAACTTTTAGTCCCAATGCCTCTATGATCTTGGTTGGCATTATATTATTGGATGCTCCAGAATCAATGATACAATTTTTCAAAAAAAATCCCTCAATTGTTAGTGTGAGAAAAAATGGGTCTATCTTTCTAGGATAGGCTGTGACTGAATTCCCTAGAAAAATATGAGGGATCTTAATGATTACTCCCTGAATCCCTTTTTGTTTATTTTTCTTTTTACTCACTTTGGGTGGAGTGGACACCACTAAGTCATTGCAGGCTATAGTAGCACCATTGATAAGGGCTATGTTGGAGATCAAGATTGCACCCTCAAACATGTTAGGCTTGTTTATCTTGCCTCAACATGGAAATGCTCTAGACTTGTGGGTAAGTCTATGCAATAGATCGAATCTCCATATCAAGGTTGGTTCCCTCTAGATAATCACCTAAACTATGAATTTTCTAAGGAAAAGGAAAGAAAGAAAGCTGAGAAAAAGAAAACTATAGCTAATGATGATCAACTAGAAATTTGAGATTTTGAAAAAAACTAACTCACAATACCACCCTCATAAGACAATTTTTTCTCACAATCCACTTTAGAACACCTAGCACATTAGTATTTTGCATAAAGATTCTTGAACAATGAATACAATATGTAACCTACACTATTTGTCACTCTTGATTATAACTCACAATAATAAGACTAGGAAGGATCCGCGACTTGAATCACAAACAAAATCAGATTATTACTGTGATCCTATGACAAGCAAAGTGGGAGGAAAACTCTAGTGATTTTATTGCAAATGAAGGAGCCAAGGCATCAAAATCTGATTCAAAATTTTATAAAACTCTCTCTATAATGCATACGAGAGTAAGAAACTGAAAATGTGAACCCCCAAGAAATTCAAAATTTCTCCAATATAAAGGCCTCAAGTGACCCATGGTGCAGAAATAGAAAAATCAGGCCCAAAAAGCAACTCATTCTACATTTTCAAGATCCTCCAAAAATCTTGAAAATCGGCCACCTAAACAGCTCTGAATGGCATCAAAAAGATGGAAAGTTGTCATCTCCCAAGGGTTGATCCAAAAAGCCCCCAAAAATTAGGCTCCAATTGTCTAGAACTTAAAATAGAAAGCTCAAACTACCACCTCTTTTCCAAATCCGTCAAGGAACTGAACTCAAAATGGAAATTTTTCTTGTCACTCAAGTGCATCATACTACTGCATTTTAAAATAACAACTAACTTAAGAAATTTATAGAAACATTGCTTAGCTAGTGTTTTACAATCTTGCAGTTTTACAAAACAAAATAGAAACCCCCTTTTCTTACATTTGATTTTCTCCCAATTTTTCCCTCAAATCTTGCCTCTTTGACCTTCAATTATATTGATTTTTGCATTTATTTTTTTGTTAAAAATCAATACTTTACATATATATTGTTCTTTTACATGCTTGATTTTTATATAAAAAATCATAAAAATGTACTCCCCATTTGTCTACTTGGACAAAAGAAAAAATGTTTGATGACTCTAGGTCCTCACTTTGTCTCCAAGAGTAGCTTGACATGAAACTTCTCAAAGGCAAGAAGTGAGCTTACCCTAGAAGGGGACACAAGCATTTTATGTGGTTTTGATTTTCTAAAAAGATCAAAAGAAAAATGAAGATAAACCATAGTCTTATCGGCATAGGAAATGGCAAAACATTTGAAAATGAAAGAAATATGATAAAAATCATATCGGGTTTCTTATAGGATAAAATCCCTAAACACAAAAAGGCTCCAAAATGTTGAACCAGTCGATCATTTGCATCACTGGCCATTAGAGAGAACGTGACTCTGCTATGCTGCCAAGGAAGGATTTAGGGTTTCAATTATTGGCCTCCATCAAACCTCTCTTCCTTTGAATCTTGAAGCATTCGGCCCTTCTCATTATTGGTAAGCTTTTACTATATTTTTGTTTTCTTGTTAGCTTCATTTGATGGAAAAATAGGGCCTCACAGGTCACAGCTGCCATGGTTTTTGATGCATTTTTTCTTCGCCTATGGTGTCAATGCCTTCACCATTCTTTATGGCCGACTATGGATATTTTTTTGAGCCACCTATGGGGCTTTGGCCATGGCTTCCCATCGAGCTCTTCTACATATATATGAAGCTAACCTTCACTTCTCCCTTGTTTCCTTGCATTTCTCTCTTAAATAAAGCTTTATTCAAGCTTTCTTTCCAAAAAACAAGAATTTTGTGAGGAAAATTTTGAAGTTCGTTTCACAAGTTGCGGCCCCACTATATATTATCTTTACTTCTACTTAATGAAAACTATGGGGCTCGACCCCTATGACCTGAATGATGAATTTTTTTCATTTTGTGGGTTTTCAAAACCCTCATGGCAAACGGTCTGTAGCTTTCATTTCTCCATCTAGGGTTCAAACCCTTGTTGCTTTGCTTGGTATTTGCATTTTTAATCTAAGCCTTGAGTGGGTTTCGAGGCTTATGAAGAAATTTTGTTCTCTTTTTTTGTTTCTCTATACACTACCTCAACACAAAGCTTTGGCAAGCTTTCCCCTATAGAAAATGTGAATTTATGTGATTTTTCCCACTCATCCATTTGTTTTGGTCACAACCAATGTGTGCTTCCTTCTTTCTTTCAAGAAATCATTAGGGCTTGTCCCTCCACCTCCATGTATGGTGTTATTCCACATTTCATTTAGCCTTCAAATACTTGATGTCTGGCATTTTGATTTAGCATGCCCTCTTTTCATTCATCCGTTTCCTTCAATAACTCACTTGCAGCCACTTGTGACTTGGTCACTTATGGAGCCAGCCTCTCCTCGGTACTCTTCATGCATTTTTATGTCTTGAACAGCAACATGATGATATGAATGCAATGTTTGCATGGAATATTTTGAAATATGAAGCACTCTATTATAATGTTCTATAGCTTTTCATTTGCTTCAACTATAATTGATGATTATAAACAAGGCATTATGTATGCCCATTCACTATCACATTATGTAATCATGCACTTGAATAGTTGATCACTCATGATTTTCAATTCATTGCACCTTGAGAGTTCACTATCCTAAATGGTCAACTATTTGAGTCTTTTGGCACTTTATGATGCACTAATCTAATGGATGTCCTTCCTTGCATCTTTTGGATATGTTTCTTCATTAGCCCCTCTTTGAATGCTTGAGGGATAGCATGTCGAGTCTCAACCCTTGTGGGAGACTGTTTTACACCACATTCCTTATGATATTCAATATGGATCTGCAGCATGGCTTGTCCTATACCTGTACATGGAAACAAACAACGTTAGATAAAAAGCTATATATTATTATGATGTTTCCTCCTTGGCTTCTGGCACATTTCTTGTTCTTGCAAATTTTTGTTGTTTCAATCTATCACTAGCAGCACTCTACATTATTGTTGATGATTCATATAGGAATGTTCATAATCAGAGCTAGATCTAACAACTTTAATCATCTCTTATAGGTCTACCAGGAGCTCAAGGACAAAGGATGGTGCACCATTCCAGAATCAACTGAAGACAACGGGCAATGATGATTATGTTCCTTCTTATGTGTCTTTTTTTTAATCTTCAGTAGTGTAGAATGTTCCTTTTGATACACTATCTCAGCTACTCCCACGGTTTGTGTGGGACTTTTGGTTCTTATAATCCAATTAATAATATTACAACATTTGTGAAATACTTGTTCAATTCTGTACCTTTTCCTTTTGCAAAAAAATGTGTGAAACACTGTGAATGAATATCAGAATGAAAGCATTTCCTTTTTCATTTCATGCAATACTTAAGGCTGCAATTGACAATAAGCAACTAAACACATTACACTTCTATACTTCACAATAAACTCAAACACTTGCAATGGCTAAACATCTATAGAGGTAAATTAAAACTCTTCACCTTAAAATGAATCTTGAATAAACTAGCTCTGTCAAATTGAGTTGTGGTGAAATTTTGATAACATTTTTTGTGACCTCTGCTAGAGGCTTTCCTCCTAAGCATTAGGCCAGTTTCCTTATGCAAATACATTGGGCATGGAGTCACTTCTGCCCCTCCAAAAATTAGAAAAATCAAGAATTAGAAACTAAAAACTCCTCGAAATAGTAGCACCAAGCAGAACAAAATCCAAAACAATAGCAACCAATGGGACCTAATGGCCAGAAAAGCATGTGCAGTAGCACTTATGATAGAAAAAATACTGAAATGTAATGTGCTTCCAGCACTTATTAGCAGCAACACAACTCTATCCTACACTAACTAGTGAAAATAGCACTCAAACAAAACCATTTACTGGTTTTGAAAAATAGCTCCCCCTTCTAATCAACTTACAATGCTCTGATTTCTTGTGAATCCACCAGAAGATGTGTCTAAAAATCAAGTAATCAACAATTTTCCTCAACATTCTTCCAAGGAGAAAGATAAAATCACTTACCCACCTTTCTTGACTCGTGAACCAATGGTGATCGAGTGAAAAAATGAACTGGTTGTGCTCAAAATGATACCTCCCTTGATGCTTGAGATCATTTATTTCATGAGGTTGTTCCTTCTCATTTGCTTCCAACCAAGCTAGATGCCTAATGGGGCATCCCCTTGAAGGCTTTAGATTAGGGAGAAAATAATTTAGGTGATCAGCAACAACAGCATCAGCCTACATGATAGCTTGTTATGTTAACTCCTCCTCTATGGTCAATGGACCATGCTCATCCATTAAACCTTTGACTAGATCATCAGTCTCGAGCTCCTCTGCACAATGGAAAGGAAGCTCCTCCAACCAGATATGATCATGCAATTCAGCTTCATGAAACATTTATTGGCATTTGGCCTCCTCCTCCATGGGCTTTAGTAGCATGTTTTCCCAACAGTCCTTAAGTTGATCAGTTTCATCTCATTTCATTGCAAACAAGGCGTGTTCAAGGACTTGCTTCACTTTGTTGTCCTCGCCATTCACTTGTTCTCCACAAGAACCCAGTAGGGTAGCGAGCTCTCTACAAGCTGGATAGGTGAGATCTTGGCACTCGAGGATTGAAATGACATGGAAGGAATGACTCTTCCATTAGTTCTCTCAATTGTTCTTCAAGGGAAGCTACCTCCAATGTTTTCATGTCAACTTCATCTTTATCAATTGGATCTTCAACCATCACCCCACCTTGCTCTATCTAAGGCATTCCTTCAATCTCCTAATTATGCTCCATTTTAGGCCTGCCTTCAGGCACACCATAGTCTTGAACCTCCACAACAATGCTGCCCTTGACTATTCATTCATGGATCAGCTCTTTTTCAATGTGATCCTCATGCTCTTGCTCAACATTTTCCTCCATATCAACAACTAGTTGTTCCTATTTTTTTATCCCTTCATCATCATAGTACCAACTGCATACTTCAACATAGTTTCCAATATCCTATTGTTCTGGCTAGTCATTGTTCTCCAAAATCTGCTCCTTCCCTTGACTTGTAGCTACTGTAGGTGTGAGCATGCTTTCCTCATCTTGGTCCATGAATGAAGGTAGCTCATCAAAAAAAAATGTGGAATTATCCTCTTGAACAGCCTCTTTTACCTCCTCATCTTGTTGATCATTTGACTCAAAGCTTCTTTCACTTATCCGTTCTTGAAACAAACCCTTATCTAAATGGTCCTCATTGTTGTGGTGGTTAGAACTTGGCATAGACATGCCATTTTTAATTTCATACTCAAAGTAAGTAATCTCATCAAATATATTAATTGAAACTTCCTCCTCATTGTCTAAATTTGCAACCCAAACATGAAGATCATCCCGAAATGAATCTTTATTGCACTCTTCTTGGTTCTTTAATAAAAGAGGACCATTTTTTACCTCATGATAGCTCTCATTGAGCCTTTTTGAATCTTCAAGAGGTTCACACTTGCACTTCATTTTCTGATCCAAGGCTTCGGCATCACACTCACTCTACTCAACCAGTAATTCATCATACTCTTTGACCTCTTCTTGCTCCTCCTCCTACTGCCCTGATTGATTTTCTGAAATGAGCACGGAAAGATTTTTTGCTTCTTCAACACAACAAGGAGATCCATTAGTGAAAACATTGAAAGACACATCAGGAGAAGTCTTTCTTTGCTCAATATTATGCTGCTACAGATGGTAAACCTCTAAAGTTGAATGCAATGGATTTACTTTCTTAAGCTCCTTGATGCGCAATAAAGTATCCTGATCAAAGGGTTCACCCTTGGGTTTCTCAGGTGGGGAAACTTTGGAGAGAGAGAGCTTTTGGGTCTTTTGCAAGGGAAACTGTTGCTCAAGGGGTTGTTTTGTTGCTATCCTAGGTTGAATATGATCATTTTCCTCAACTTGTGAAGGATGAAGGCTTCAGAAACTTGGTATTTCAAGATTAAGAGGTTGGTTTAGTAAATTCAAGGCCTTATCCTCCCTAAAACTTGGAATCTCAACTTTAGGCATACTAGGAGGCTCACTTTGTCTAAAGCTTGGAAATTGATACTTACAAACATCCTCTCGAGCAAGTTGATATAGGGTTGCAGAGGCTACTTGAACTTCATATCTTTGTGCCTCCAACTCTTGCTCGCAGAGATAGACTTGATAAGCCATCTCTTCTTGTTGCTGACTATACTTGTGCTACCTTTTGATCTCTTCTACTTGCTTATGAAAATCATGCATGATGTCAAGCAACATTCCTTTTATGTTTACAATCTCCTCCTGATCACGCTCTGTGAGTTGGTTTTGGGCATATGGAGGCTGAGACAGATATTGAGCAGGGGTGGGAGGGTGGTGATTATATTGCGCATGTTGGTTTTGAAAAGCCATGGAATTGAAATCAATAGCATTATTATGCTAATATGGCGGATATGAAGATGGATAAGCAGGATTTTCATGATATGGCAGATGATATGACATATTATCATGAAAAATTGACATTCTTGTTCATTCAAAAGGCTAAAAAGTAAGCAAAAATTAGATTCTTTTAAGAGAATACCAACACTTGATCATTCTAAAACTAGAAAATGATTCTCGGAGTCGCCATGGTGTTTAATGATTTTTCCTCCAAAGGCTGATAATACTGAAGAAAACACCCAACCCTTCAGTATGTACACTTCTCATGTGTTTTTCACACTAGATCTGCTTGAAAATCAGATAACAGAGTCACCAGGTATGTTGTTTTCCACCTCCAAAGGCTAAAAATCTGCTATGCATACCAAAACAGTAGCTTAAAATCTTGAGATTCTTCTCTGAAACAAACTTTTAGAGTCCCACCAGGCGTTCCAAAAACTATTGGAGATTAGGTTTGCACCTTCAAACAAGTTGGGCTTGTTTATCCTACCTCAACAGGGAAACACTCTAGACCTGTGGGTAAGTTTGTGCAATAGAGTGAATCTCCAGATTAGGGTTGGTTCCCTCTAGATAATCATCTAAACTATGAATTTTTTGAGGAAAAGGAAAGAGAGAAAGCTGAGAAAAGTAAAACTATAGCTAATGATGATCAATCAAAAATTTTATATTTTGAAAAAAACTGACTCACAACACCACCCTCACAAGACAATTTGTTCTCACAATCCACTTTAGAACACCTAGCACACTAGTATTTTGCATAAAGATTCCTGAACAATGAATACAATATGCAACCTACACTATTTGTCACTCTTGATTATAACTCACAATAATAAGAATAGGAAGGATTCGCAACTTGAATCACAAACAATATCAGATTATTACTCTGAGCCTATGACAAGCAAAGTGGAAGGAAAACTCTAGTGCTTTTATTGTAAATGAAGGAGCTAAGGCATCAAAATATGATTCAAAAGTTTACAAAACTCTCTCTATAATGCATAGGACAGTAAGAAACTGAAAATGTGAACCCTCGAGAAATTTGAAATTTCTCCAATATAAAGGCCTCAAGTGACCCATGGTGCAGAAATAGAAAAATTAGGCCCAAAAAGCAACTCATTCTGCATTTTCAAGATACTCCAAAAATCCTAAAAATCGGCCACCTAAACAGCTCTGAATGGCATCAAAAAGATGGAAAGTTGTCATCTCCCAAGGGTTGATCCAAAAAGCCCCCAAAAATTAGGCTCCAACTGTCTAGAACTTAAAATAGAAAGCTCAAACTGCCACCTCTTTTCCAAATCTGTCAAGGAGCTGAACTCAAAATGGAAAGTTTTCTTGTCACTCAAGTGCATCATACTACTGTATTTTAAAATAACAACTAACTTAAGAAATTTATAGAAACATTGCTTAGCTAGTGTTTTACAATCTTGCAATTTTAAAAAACAAAATAGAAACCCCCTTTTCTTACATTTGATTTTCTCCTAGTTTTGCCTTCAAATCTTGCCTCTTTGACCTTTAGTTATATTGATTTTTGCATTTAATTTTTTGCAAAAAATCAATACTTTACATATGTATTTTTCTTTTACATGCTTGATTTTTATATAAAAAATCATAAAAATGTACTCCCCATTTGTCTACTTGGACAAAAGAAAAAATGTTTGATGACTCTAGGTCCTCACTTTGTCTCCAAGAGTAGCTTGACATGATATTTCTCTAATGCAGGAAGTGAGCTTACCCTAGAAGGGGACACAAGTATTTTATGTGGTTTTTATTTTGTAAAAAGATCAAAAGAAAAATGAAGATAAGCCATAGGCTTATCGGCCTAGGCAATGGAAAAACATTTGAAAATGCAAGTAATATGATAAAAATCATATCAGGCCGCTTATAGGGTAAAAATCCTAAACATAAAAAGGCTCCAAAATGTTGAACCAGCTAATCATTTGTATCATTGGCCATTAGAGAGAACGTGACTTTGTTGCGCTGCCAAGGATTTAGGGTTTCAATTATCGGCCTCCACCGGGCCTCTCTTCCTTCGAATCTTGAAGCATTCATCCCTTCTCATTAGTGGTAAGCTTTTACTGTGTTTTTTGTTTTCCTGTTAGCTTCATTTGATGGAAAAATAGGGCCTCATAGGCCGCAGCTGCCATGGTTTTTGATGCATTTTTTCTTTTCCTGTGGTGTCAATTCCTTCACCATTCTTTATGGCTGACTATGGATATTGTTTTGAGCCACCTATGGGGCTTTGGTCATGGCTTCCCATCGAGCTCTTCTACATATATATGAAGGTAACCTTCACTTCTCCCTTGTTTCCTTGCATTTCTCTCTTAAATAAAGCTTTATTCAAGCTTTCTTTGCAAAAATCATGAATTTTGTGAGGAAAATTTTGAAAGCCATTGCACAGGCCACAGCCCCACTATATATTAATCTTTACTTCTACGTAATGAAAACTATGGGTCTCGACCCCTATGACCTGAATGATGTAATTTTTTCATTTTGTGGGTTTTCAAAACCCTCGTGGCCGACGGTCTGTAACTTTCATTTCTCCATCAAGGGTTCGAACCCTTGTTCCTTTCCTTGGTATTTGCATTTTGAATCTAAGCCTTGAGTGGGTTTCGAGGCTTATGAAGAAATTTTGTTCTCTGTTTTTTTTTCTCTGTACACTACCTCAACACAAAGCTTTGGCAAGCTTTCCCCTATAGAAAATGTGAATTTATGTGAGTTTTCCCACTCATCCATTTGTATTGGTCACGGCCAATGTGTGCTTCCTTCTTTCTTTCAAGAAATCATTAGGGCTTGTCCCTCCACCTCCATGTATGGTGTTATTCCACATTTCATTTAGCCTTCAAATACTTGATGTCTTGCATTTTGATTTAGCATGCCCTCTTTTCATTCATCTGTTTCCTTCAATAACTCACTTGCAGCCACTTGTGACTTGGTCACTTATGGAGCCAGCCTCTCCTCTGTACTCTTCATGCATTTTTCTCTCTTGAACAGCAACATGATGATATGAATGCAATGTTTGCATGGAATATTTTGAAATATGAAGCACTCTATTATAATGTTCTATAGCTTTTCATTTGCTTCAACTATAATTGATGATTATAAACAAGGCATTATGTATGCCCATTCACTATCACATTATGTGATCATGCACTTGAACAGTTGATCACTCGTTATTTTCAATTCATTGCACCTTGAGAGTTGATTGTCCTAAATGGTCAACTATTTAAGTCTTTTGGCACTTTGTGATGCACTCATCTAATGGATGTCCTTCCTTGCATCTTTTGGATATGTTCCTTCATTAGCCCCTCTTTGAATGCTTGAGGGATAGCATGTCGAGTCTCAACCCTTGTGGGAGCCTATTTTACACCACATGCCTTATGATATTCAATTTGGATCTGCAACATGGCTTGTCCTATACCTGCACATGGAAACAAACAACATTAGATAAAAAGCAATATATTATTATGATGTTTCCTCCTTGGCTTCTGGCACATTTCTTGTTCTTTCAAACTTCAATTGTTTCAATGTATCACTAGCACCATTCTAAATTATTGTTGATGATTCATGTAGGAATGTTCATAATTGAAGCTCTAACAGCTTTTATCATCTCTTGTAGGTCTACCAAAGAGCTTGGGGACAAAGGATGGTGCACCATTCCAGAGTCAACTGAAGACAATAGGAAATGATGATTATGTTCCTTCTTATGTGTCTTTCTTTTTTTTAATATTCAATAGTGTAGAATGTTCCTTTTGATACACTATCTCAGCTACTCCTATGGTTTGTGTGGGACACTTGGTTCTTATCATCCAATGAATACAATTACAGCATTTGTGAAATACTTGTTCAATTTTGTAATTTTTCATTTTGTAAAACAATGTTTGAAACACTATGAATGAATATCATAATGAAATCATTTCCTTTTTCTTTTCATGCAATACTTAACGCTGCAATTTACAATAAGCAACTAAACACATTGCATTTATATACTCCACAATAAACTCAAACACTTGCAATGGTTAAACATCTATAGAGGTAAATTGAAACTCTTCACCTTAAAATGAATCATGAATAAACCAGCTCTATCAAATTGAGTTGTGGTGAAAAATTGATAATAGGCTACTGCCTTTTGTTTTTGCTCATCAATATTCATCATCTCGAGCAAAGGGACAAAATTTTTTACTTGACTAAGAAATTGAAACATGTCAATAGGAGTGTATCTAGGTAAATCAACTAGGATCATACCTTGTTCTATATCATTCTCCTTCTATTGATTCTTTGTTGTTTTTGCTTTGGGCTTGGCATCTTTTCTTGCAGCTTCAGAATTCTTCTTCTGTTCATTTTTCTTCTCAACAGGGGACTTGATCTCTCCATCTTCTTTCGGTTTATCAACTTTTTTTATCACAAATTTTATCTCCCCTAATTTCCTTAGCTTTAGGTGCTTTTGCTTTGACATCAAAAATTTTATCTTTGCCTTTCACATTTTGCTCTTTGATAAAGAGACCAATAGGACTACCTTGGTCACCACCCACTGTTTTGTTCCTCAGATGATATGAGCTTCTGGCTTGAAAGGCCAAGGCCATTGTATATCTTTCAATTTCCTCATCAAAGGTATCCTTAGAGACATTTCATCTTCAGGTGTTTCCACTACATATACTTCATTATCATTTTCATCATCTTCATTAGAGAGAACTTGTTGATGATATGTATTGGCGATATGCATTTTCTCATCAACATCCATTTCATGGGACTCGATATCAGAAGAGGATTCATTATCAGTAAAATCATATTGGTCCATGATCATATTCACTTTAACAACATCCTCATTAGACTAATCATACTCTTCATGCGTACCTTTCTCAACTTCAACCATTTGTGCCACTGCACATTGGTGAGCAAAATTTGGAATTTAGCAAACCATGCACCAAGGGGTCTCATCAACAAAATTGCTTGATTTTTTTTCTGCAAAGGGTCTGGAGGGACCTTTTTTTGACCATTCTTCTGATTGTTAGGAATGGGCTTCCTGATATGCTAGTTTGTATTATATGGATGATCCTACAACCGAGGAGGTCTTTCATTCTTATGATAGTTGGACCTTTCATTTGACAGACCTTTTTCTTGCCTTGCAATTTTTTTGCTTAGATCCTTCATGGTACTAGTAAAACTATCAATATTATCCTCAAGAGAACCTTCTTTAGTACCAGACTTCTTATCCTCTCTCTTTGAATTCTTGAGGATCTTTACATCATCCCTTCTCCCAACCTTACCAATTGCTCTGCAAATACTGTCAATATGGATAGCCATCTTATAAGCCTCTCTCAATTTCTGAGGGTTTTTATCCAGCGGGTGATAACTCATCTTCGCATTAGAGGCATTGCAGTAGTTCACCAAGCACACATTATCATTCAATTTAAAATGAGGAGGTAACTAGTTCATGGATTTTTGAAATCTCACATTGAAATCAGCCACACTTTCATTAGAACTTTTAACAATATTATTAAATTGATTTAGAGGGAATCTTGATTTAGTTTTATCAGCATACCGTTCTTTGAATAGCCTCTTAAACTCCTCCCAAGACCCAATACTCTCAGCAGGAAAACTCTTATACCATTCTTTGGAATCCTCAGTAAGTGACTACATAAATAACTTTATCATGACATCCTCTGCTTCTACTTCAAAATCATCCATGGAATTGGAAAATTCTTTGAGGTGGTCCTCACCACTCAATGTGATGAGTCCAATTAATGGCTCAATTTTGATAGGGTTTATTATATATTTATTTTTATTACCATAGACTTTGGCACCTGGTTGTTGACATCTTCCATGTTATTTCCTTAAAACCATAAACCTTGGGCATAAGTTTATCCTTGTGACTTTTAATGACATTAACATGCTATGTGAATTATCTATGTTAATTTTACATGTGGTTGAGTGGATGTTACTTTAAGGTAATTATGGATATGCAATTGTTTGTGCATGCTAATTTCATTATGTAGGTTCACACTAAGATGCTGATGTCAATGAAGCTTGCAAAGTGGAAGAAACTCCTTCTAGCTGGTCAATTGCCAAGAAAGTCAAGAAGATGGTCATTAAGAGGTCAAAGGAGGGAAAACTCTCGATGGAGGGAAACTTCCAATGGAGGGAAATTCCTAATTCGAATGAAATATTGTAACTACGTTTGAATGGTCATGTTTATTTGTTGAGAAAATCTAGGGAGTGTGTTGTGCTAGATTCTCGTTGGGACAAGTCTAATTTGACCAAAATTTGTGCATGCATAACTTCCTCCCTCTCTTTTTTATGCTTTCAATAAATGGCATCTTCCTATTTTCATGGAGTCGATTGCCTAGGTAGTTAGGGTTAATTAGAAGTTTTTCCCTCTATAAATAATGGTCAGATGCCCCTTTTCATAATGTTGGATGTTCTGAGATTTTACTTGCATTTTCTAGTTTTAGTAATACAGTTATATTGTTGATATGTTGTAATCATTCTTTCAATGAATAAAATGGTATTTTGAGTTGTTGCAATTGAGTTAGCTTAAGGAAGACTCACTCAAGGGGGGCCACTTGGTGAGAATACCACCCATTTATTTTAGAAGTTATTTTTTGTTTAGTAATTAGTTTTAGTTTCAACAGTTGTCTATTCCTGCAGCCATTGGAATTTTGCTCTGTGATTGTTCCTGCAGCCAAGGCAGATAGAGTAGTTTCATGTCTATTTGCTGAGATTTTCATTTATATCTTTCATTTCCAATCCAGTTGTTAATGCTTAGTGTAGTTGTTGATTCATGCTCAGTGCTCAAATTGATTTCTTTCCAACATTTTTTTTCCAGTACTGTTTCTTTTCTAGTTTATGGATGACTGTAGTGGAGTCCTAGTGCACATACAGTGTTGACCCATTTCAAGTTTACATCCCTGGGTTGACAATGAAATGCACCTTCATGATGAGTAAGATAGCTACTTAGTGCAGATGTCCAATCTCTAAGTCATGGCTCTAAGAGCTTAGTTATTAAACCATTAGAGGAGGCCAACATTTTTGGCGTCATTGTCGGGGATGGTGTCAAACTAGGAAGTTCTTTGGAGTCACTAATAGTTTCTTTCTTGTTGTAGTATTTCTGAAGTTTGTTCTTAGCATACCCTTCATTTAGAAAAGTAATGACCTGCTATTCTTTCACCAATTCTTTGTGCGAGTTGGTTGATACTAAGTTGATATCGCATGCATAGAGGAAGGAGAAGAGATGTTTATGGGAGATTCCTTCCTAATAACCCTAACCCATTTAGCTAATTGAGCTTCAAAATCTTCCAAGAGATGAAGAAGAAGAAGAGGCACATCCTTTTGTTGATGCATTTCCCAATTTGACTAGTTCTAAAACTTCCTCTAAAGACCAAAATCTGATTGAGAATCCATTTTCTTTGGAACTCCATCAAGCAGGTATGCCAAATGCAAATCAAAATAGACCCAACTAGCCATCTTTTTCATTCCCTATCACTCATCAGAATGAAGTCGATAACCTCAAAAACATCCCTGCTTCAGTCCTTACTAAGTTCTATGGGCTTGTCATAGAAAACCTTGAAACTTTCTTGTTTGAGTTTGATATCCTCTGCAGAAGCTATGACTATACCACTAATGCTCATAGGCTTAAGTTGTTTCCTACCACCTTGAAAGAAGTTGCATTAAGTTGGTTTATGAGCTTAGGTAGGAATACTGTAGAGACTTGGGATGATATGAAAATAAATTTTCTTGAGAAGTACAAAGAATATTGTAGGGGTAGTGATATGAGAGGAGATGACATCTTTAGGCTGCAACAAAAAGAAGATGAGAGTTTGGAGGACTACATTTCAAGGTTTCTTTTTTTCCTGCAGAAATATCCACATCATACACTCAATGAAGAGTCTCAAAGGCTTCTCTTCCATAGAGGGATCAATGAAAGCTGTATTGATGCTCTGGACCTAATGGGACGAGGATATATCACCCAAGTTCCTTGGGATGATATTAAGAAGATCTGTTAGAACTATTCTAGGGTAGCTTCAACGAAAGGAAGAGGTTACCAATCCTTTATGGGTAAACCATCCACCAATGGAGTTTTAAGGATGTAAATTACTCACTTGTTGGCAGATTTCAAGCAAGACATCATAAACAATCTAGATACTCAAATAGATACACTTCAAGAAAAGAAGAAATATGAGGATGTAGAAGTAATGTTCGCAAAATATTTCCCTAATTGTAGACAAAAGAAGGACTGCAGATGCAAAATGGTAGCTAACACTAATAGCAAGCAGATCCCACTAGATTTCAATCCAATCCAGGGTGATGATGATTAAGTCTACTACATTACACAAAGGATACCATGGGCCCCAAGACAAGGTATGCCACCATATCCATTATCTTTTGTTGGGACTTATTTCAATTCTTATGCATCTAGTAATCAATGGAAACCCCCATACCCATCCAACTATGGAGGATATCCACCTCAACCTTGGAGCAACCCCCCAAATACCTGGCCCAATCACCAAAATTTTCCACCCCAGTGGAAACAATCTCAGGGGAATTGGCAGCAATTCTAGGGGAATTGGCAACCACCTCTAGGAAACTGGCAGCAAACATCCCAATGGAGGGGAGGATAGAAATGGCCAAACCAGACAACTAGTTACATGCAGCCACCTCCACAGCCTCAGCAGCCTGCCATAATTCCTCCTCCTACTAGCTCAATTTCTAGCACACCTAGACCTACTCATTTACCAGCTCAACCCACACCTAACCCAAATAACAAACCACAGCAGTAGCCAGTCTACTCTGCAGATCTTAATCAATTCCCTACATATGTTGTGAGTGTGAGTGACATTCATCTATGTTCAAGAACCACTCTACCAGTTCCTTCCACTCCTATCATCACTAAGCTTCCTGTGGAAGAAGAGGAGCATTAGAATGTCCCCATTCAGCCAAGTGTTCCTAAAAATCCTAAACCAGTTCAGCAGAATGATCAAGATCCACCATTTCCTCAAAGGTTATAAGTTGTTAAACAAAAGGAAGAGGAGGAAACAACCTTTGACATTTTGGATTAGTTGAAACACATATGTGTTAAGATACCTTTGTTTCAGGCCATAAAAGATGTCCCCATATATGGCAAAGCAATCAAGGAAGCATGCCTCAAAAAGCTAGGGAGGAAAAAGAAAGACCCCACTATAGTTAATGTGGTGGGATAGTTAGAAAATATTGTGCTTGGGAAAGTTAATGTTACTAAATAACTTACATAGGTAGTTCTATGGTAGGAGTTGTTATAAATAGAATCCAAATAAAGAATGCTCTAATTGACTTGGGAGTAGCAATAAATGTGATGACTAAGGATATCCTATAGCAAATGAATGTTGCAAACATGAGACCTACTCCTACTATCATGTAGCTTACTGATAGTTCCATTTTCAAACCAGATGGTATAGTAGAAAATCTTGTTGTAACTCTAGACTCTTGGGAGTACCCAACAGATTTCATGATCCTTTCTCCTAAACCTACACTAGGAGGGTATCCCATTATTCTACAAAGGCCGTGGTTAGCCACAACAGATGCTTACCTTGGATGTCAGTCAGGAGACATGATTATTTCTAATGGGAAAAGCACCAAAAAGCTTGTTCTCTACCCTCCTGCTCAGCCATCCCATGATATGGATAACCCCATATGGCCACATGTTGGAGAAGAGGCTAAGGAAGTTAATTCAGTGGAAAAACTCATGATGATAGGAAGAATTCCTTTCATGCAGATTTAGGAGGACAATGAAGTGTTGTCCCACATAATTCAGAACCATTGTGAGGTGCATGAAGAATCATCCACTCATGAATCTAGTTTTGTAGGTCCAGTAAAGACACTTTTGCCTGCTCTTCTTGCAACTGAACTTCCTACAGCAACAGATATGCTTCATACATTCTTGCCACATGAGTTAAAAATTCCAAGCATTAGTGAAACAACTATGATTGAGTTAACCACACAAGTGCAAGTGTTAGAAGGGAAACATCTAAATATTAATAGCAAGCTTAGTCAACAGCAGTAGTTGTCCCTGACAAACCTGTTGAAGACCCATTAGCATGCATTTGCATGGGATTACCATGACATGAAAGGATTGGACCCCAAGCTCTGTACTCATAGGATCTATATCATAGATGACTACACACCAATAAGGAAGCCACAAAGGAGGATCAACCGTGCATTGAGGGAGATTGTAAAAGGGGAACTACATAAATTATCGGATGCAGGATTTATCTACCCTATCTCAGACAGACAGTGGGTGTCCCCATTGGTAATTGTGCCTAAAAAGGGAGGTAAATGAAGAGTTTTTGTTGACTATAGAGAACTCAACTCTACCACCAAAAAGGATCATTTTCCCATTCCTTTCATAGACTAAGGACTGGATTCACTTGCAGGTAAGTAGTATTTTTATTTTATAGATGGATTCAGTGGTTATAATCAGATACAGATTGCACCTGAGGATCAAGAGAAGAAAACATTTACCTATCCTTGGGGGACTTATGCCTACTCATTACTTCCATTTTGTTTGTGTAATGCACCTGCAACTTTTCAAAGAGCAGTCATTAGTATATTTTCATATTTCTCACATGATTGTATGGAGATCTATATGGATGATTTTACTACCTATGGTGCTGATTTTGCAGAAGCATTAGAAAATCTAAGGAATTTTTTGTAGAGATGTGAGGACCATAATTTATCCTTGAACAGTGATAAATGCTTCATGATGATGGAGGTAGGAGTATTCCTTGGACACTACATCTCTCAGAAAGGCATTCAAGTGGACCCGGCCAAGATTGAGGTGATTACCAATCTTCCTACTCCTTCCAAGAAAAAAGATTATAGAAGTTTCTTGGGACATACAGGATACTATAGGCGCTTCATCAAAGATTTCAGTAAAATGGAAACACCACTGTATAATCTTCTAACTAAAGATGTTGAGTTCCAGTGGACAGAAGACTGTGACAAAGCATTCTCTGATTTGAAAGCAGCCTTAACCCATGCTCATGTACTCAAAGGCCCTAATTGGGAGATTTTGTTTCATATTCATATAGATGCATCTGATTATGTTATAGGAGTTGTATTGGGGAAAAAGGAACAATTGAGAATGCAATCTACTTTGTCAGCAAAAACCTACAAGGGGCTAAGTTTAATTACTCAATGACAAAGAAGGAGATGTTGGCAGTCATATATGCCCTTAACAAGTTTAGGCATTACATAACAGGATATCAGATTTTTGTTCATATAGACCATGCAGCTATAAGATACCTCATGAATAAGCCTTTGATTTCATGTAGGCTAGCAAGGTGGTTGTTGTTGATGCAGTAATTTTACATTACCATTGTTGACAAACCAGGAAAGGAAAATGTTGTAGCAGAATTTCTCTCCAGATTGACTACATCAAAGAACACTCAAGTCATTGATGATTCTTTCCCTGATGAACATTTTTTTTCCATCAATGTGCACACACCTTGGTATGCTGATATATCCAATTATTTGGTTACAGGGAGAGTTCTTCCTCATTTCTCTCCAAAAGAGAGAAGAGTGCTCATTGAGAAAACTTTTCCTTTCTCATGGATTGCAGAACATTTATTCTACGCTGGACTAGATCATGTAATGAGGAGATGTGTAAGGGAGGATGAAACATATGATATACTACATGCATGTCACAATGAACCCTATGGAGGGAATTTTACAGCCAAGAGGATAGTAATGAAATTTCTTAATACAGGATATTATTGGCCCACACTTCATAAGGATGCAGGAAAATATACTAGGAAGTGTGATAGATGTCAGAGGATGGGTCAGCCAACTAAATATGATGAGATTCCTCTTTACCCCTAGGTATTCATCACTCCATTTGATAAATGGGGACTTGATTTTGTAGGACCCATTGATCCTCCATCAAATGGAAAATCCTACATCTTGGTTTGCACTAACTATGTGACCAAGTGGGTGGAGGTTAAAGCTATGAAACATGCCAAAGATAATAAAGTTGCAGAATTCCTCTATGAGGAAATCTTCACTTGTTATGGGGTTCCAAGGGAGATAGTGATAGATCAAGGGGCTTAGTTTACATTAACCCTTGTCACAGCATTAGTCAATGAATATAATGTGAGGCACAGGAAATATACCCCTTATCACCCTCAGGCCAATGGCCAGTCTGAGGTGACCAATAGAGAAATAGAGGCTATCTTGACCAAAATAGTGGCTATTCATAGAAGAGATTGAGCAACTAGGTTTCCAGAAGCTGTCTAGGCTTATAGGACCACTTGGAAAACAACCACAGGTTTCACTCCTTTTGAATTACTGTATGGAAAGATAGCCATGATGCCTATTGATTTTGACCATAAAACTCTTAGGATTGCATTAGATCTTGGGATAGACATATCCGAGGCACAAAAGGACAAAATCATGTAGCTAAATTCTTTGGATGAGATGAGAAAGTTAGCTTTTCATCATACTAAGATAGTGCAAAATTAGAGGGTAAAATGGCATGAAAAATACATAAGGGAAAAGAAGTTCCAGCCAGGTGACTAGGCAATCCTTTATGACTCCAGGTATCAAGATAATGCAAGAAAATTGTAGACTAGGTGGTTAGGACTGTATGAAGTTACAAAATTCTTCTCTAATGGTGTTGTACAACTCACAACCATTGACCCTGTTAGATTCAAACTCTTGGTCAATGGTCATCATCTAAGGTTATATCATAAACCAACGTCCAAGCAAGAATTCATGCAACAATTTATTCAACACCAAACCTTCGAACTTCCTTCAACCGAAGGAAGCTGACCTAGTGTCCCTCCTTCTAACTAATCCAAATATGCATGCAATCACATCATAATAAAGATTTCCACTTTTGTGGGAATCCACTTCTCCATCAATAAATCCATCTGCCCATCCATCTCCATCTTCTCTCTCTTCCATAACTCCACCACCACTTCATTCCATCACTACTACATTAATTTCTCAACTATAATTTTAAAAGGTAACTGATACTTTCTCCACATCCCTTGCAAAAGATACTCCACATTTTTAGGTACATGTGTGACAATCTGTTATATCTTAATTATCTTTAGTGCATTTATTTAATTACTGTAAATTAATGTTGATATTTCATATAGCATATAATTGTACTCTACCCTGTCACATCATAATTTCCACCCAACCTATGTGAACACATGCTCTAATTTAGGTTGGGGGGGAGTGTCAACCCACATGTCCATGTGTCATTCATGTCAACAAATTTGAAATAAGCCAATTTGAATGATAGAGTGAAATGACGACTTGCATGTGTGAAATGACACTGAACTACCACCATTTTTCTTGATAATATCCTTCATTTATGTTTCTTTATTTGCTTAGTCATAATCTTAAACATCACCAAAAAGGTAAATTTCAGATGACATTGGCATTAGCACTACAAAGAAGTTGTAGGAAGAAGAAGGAATTGGGTTTTCAAAGAAAGATTTTAGGAAAGGAAATTTTGCATAAGTGCTTGTTTGATTGTGGGCAGATGAAACAATGGGAGGTCAATTGATTAGGAATGAACCCATGGTTCATGATGTGATACTGCAGGATGCACTTTCTCTGACCAAGTTCAGGAATTATGGATTGTTGGATTATTTCCTGAAACTTGACAGCTTCAATGAGGACATTGCACTAGAATTTGCACAAACACTCTTTGACAGGAAGGCAATGGTAAAAGGGCTAGAGGTGATAGCCATTGAGGAGATAATTGCAAAGGTAACAATTTTTCCTGTCGATGGAGAGTCGTACCCTACTTCCAGAGATGCAAGGTTAGCTAGGGCAGAATTCAATAAACCTAGTGACCCTCCACTGGTTGTAGATAAGCAAGGTATGAGGAGAACTTCTTTGCTAGAGAAGTGGAAACAAGTAGCCATCCACATTGTCATGTATATTACTTGTGAAGGTTGCCAGTCATGCCTCCATTATGTTCATTTCAAGCTCTTGAGCCATATGAGACATGGAATAATAATGAACGTGCCCAATGTGCTATATAACCTCCTTGAAATCATGGTAGCTAAAACAAAAAAAGGTAGGGATAATTTTGTCTCTCACCATTGTTTGATAAAAATTTTAGTAGAGAAATCTTTACAAGAGGTGTCTGGTATGACATGGGAGAAATTTTTAAACATTAATTAGTTTAGACTAGAAAATGTGTGACCTAGAGGTCAGCCTCAACCTCGTAGGGTTTGTAGGGGTGAGAGGGTTGTTAAAACCACTCTTGGAGCTTTGACCTTTGGTGCAAGCCCTGGCTCAAACCCTCCTACAGCTAAACAAGCTATAGAAATTGGTTCCTCTGAGTTAGAATATTTAGATGGAGAAAGTTCATCCTCATACCCTGATGATAATGTTCTTCCCAAAGCCCCAATTTGAACTAGGGCTACCATTAGAAGAGAGGAAGCACAAATGAGAGAGGAAAAAATGAGAAAGGGGAAGGCCAAGAAGAAAATGGAAAAAAAAGTAACACCAAGCCCTAGGAAACAGAAGGTTGATGACACTAGTCTTCCTGTAATCGAAGAAAAACATAAAATCCCTCCTAAGAAATCAAAGCCAGCTGGGCCAACCGCTGATATGCCTCCAAAGAGAAGCTCTAGACTTAGGAGAACATCTAGGGAGGAGACAGAAGCCCCTATGGCGCAGGTAAATGTTGAAGAAAAAAATATTTTTGAAGAACAAGAAAACATAAGATTAGTAGAACTCGTTGCTATTTTAGAACAAGTTGAGAATCAAGAGCAAGATGAGAATCAAGAACCCCTGCAACCTGAGTAGGATGAACAACCAGAATCATTGCAATTGGTGTTCTTTGAATAGTACGAATCAGTGCAAGGAAATATTTTGGTAGGAAAACATAAACCTCCCACTTTATCATGGAATCTTGTAGCCCTAAACCTATGAGATGCAAAGGAAAGAGGAGTGGAAAAAGGAAAAATGCAAAGGAAGAGTTTAAAAACAAAAATGCAGAAATTGAAGAAAAGAATGCAAAGATTATTTCCTTGAAGGATAAGGTGGATAATGTGGTAGCTTTAGTAACCCAAATACTGGCATGCAGAACTCCTCCAAGAGTGTATGCACTACATTTGAAGGAGAAGAATCTTTCCTTTAAACTATCAAGAATTATTTCAGGTTTAAGCCCCTCTATTGACACTCCACATGAGTTTTTCCAGGCCTACCAATTTTCTCCACCTGAAGTTAAAAATCTACTATGTGAATTATACTTGCATAATTATGTTGTGACTAATGATCATGATTGGAACCCATTACTGTACATTGGAGATATCCATTTGAGGGCATTTGTGTTCTAGATTCAGAATGAAATTAGTTGGGGGAAGCAGTTTAGATCTTACAGGGAAAGAGAACTTCATACTCCCTTGCCTCTCAGAACTGAATCCAGTAACCCTACAGACATTTACCAAACATGGCATAGAATTATTTATCACCCAAGCTACAAAAATAGGATCATGCCTATTAGGGAAGAAGCCTACAAGGAATATGAGAAGGTAGCTAAAACTATAGGGAAATCGGTAATGGGGTACTTATCATAGAGGTGGAACAATTTGATAGATGATTTGAAACAAGATGAACCCCACTCTTTACAAAATTATGCTACAGCATGCAAAGGAGTTGAAAGATACATACAAATTGGAAGGATGAGGTAGTAGTATTGGCTTCCATTAACATTTCAGCCACCTACTTTGTTATGGCATGTACCAGATTATAGATATTATCACTATGACATAGCTACAAAAAGGCCAAGGTGGAACAAATTGGAGAACAAGCAAGGATTCTACTAGGACCCCAATTCAAACACTACAAAGACCGATTTGGGACAGTTGGTAGTTGGTGACTTCATATCATTGACTAGGCAAAAGAATAGTGCTCCCTCTACTGGAGGACCAGCAAAACATTAGATTGGGGGGAGATGATGAGTCCAATTAATGGCTCAATTTTGATAGGGTTCATTATATATTTGTTGTCGTTACCAGCTGCTCGGTTGCCAAGAAAGTCAAGAAGATGGTCATTAAGAGGTCAAAGGAGGGAAAACTCTCAATTGAGGGAAATTCCTAATTTGAATGAAATATTGTAACTACCTTTTAATAGTCATGTTTGTTTATTGAGAAAATCTAGGGAGTGTGTTGCGCTAGATTCTCATTGGGGCAAGTCTGCTTTGACCAAATTTGGTGCATACATAACTTCCTCCCTCTCTTTTCTATGCTTTCAATAAATGGCATCCTCCTATTTTGATGGAGTCGACTACCTAGGTAGTTAGGGTTAATTATAAGCTTTTCCCTCTATAAATAATGGTTAGATGCCCCTTTTCATAAGGTTGAATGTTTTGGGATTGTACTTGCATTTTCCAACTTTAGTAATGTTGAGATTATGGATGCACAGGGTTCTTGAAGCTGCAGTCTTCAATGGAGAACCTTTTCCAGGAAAGATAATCAACCACACAAAAAGTGTTGCAACTAGGCATGCACAATAGAGATTCTATTGATCTACTCTATGAGATTGGATGATTACAAATGTACAAGATGCCTTGAATATATAGGCATGAGAGAAAACCTAAAATGCATGAGATGTTGCCATGTGTCATGATCTAACAACATGTGACAACATGTGAACCCTATCTAGGAAATTATTAAATGTTGAGATAAGTTCTAGAAGGACAACTCATCTTCTAGAAGGAATCTTATCCCTACAAACAAGGAAGGGGACATTACCCCATTATTAAATGATTTATTAAAAATGAAACCTAGGACTAAATTATGTAAGACCTAAGTTAACTTATGCTAGTGTAATAATTAATTAATTACACTAACACCCCCCCATAAGTTCAACTTAGGGAGGAAAATGCAATGATTATGCAAGATGTTGAAAAGATGAGTCCCGGCTATGAGGCCATGTTAGGTACCCATGTACATGAAGATTCAAAAAATATCCCACAACCGAAGAAAAGGGGAAAACCCAATGGGAACAAAACCCCTCTCCAAAAAGGAGATGAAAAAGCAAAAATGTGAGATAGGAAGGGAAGGATGGAGGACTCCCAAATACCCCCCAAGTACACCATCTGTCACATGGATACAATACAATAGCCCCCCCCCCATAGGGAGGAAAAAGAGAGACTATATAGCCCGCCCAGAAGATGATATCACCTGCAGAGATGGTAAGTGTTTGAAGAAAAAACAAGATCCAATGTCGACAAACAACTTGTCTCCCTTTTAGAAGAAACAAAACAATGTGCAAGTGTAGAGATGCTTCCCATTTCGGATAGGAATTGAAGGAAGGAAGGATGAATGTGGATGATGATTTCTCTAAACTCTGCTCAAATGTCTCCTTTCCTGAAGATGAAGATGCCACAATCAATGAAGAGGGTAACAGATGATGTAGAAAATGATGGTGATCAATATCCAAAGACGGTGTGATGGATGAGATGGAGACTTGATAGCCCCCCTAAATGAAGTGTCCTCAAAACCATTGAAAGAAGTCTAAAGCAACAAATGTGTCCAAACCACAAGTCTCCTACTTGGAAGAAACAAATCCAATGGTGGATGCTAAAGAAACCTCAAATCCTGAATGGAATGATAGGGAAGAAGTCTCATACGTGAAATCTCTGAAGAGAAACCAAGTTCCTCCAAGATAGTCTCTAGATTCTCAATCAAGGTTGAGACAAAGGGATGAGGAGACTCAAGAAAACTCTCCAAAGTGGGATCTGAATAGAGGAGTAATACCCCCTCAAGAATGTCCTCCAAACCTGTAGAAGTAGCCAAGTTAGTGATATCTGAAACAAATCCATCTTGTGATGTCAAGTCTGGAAAACTAAAGGTGTCCTGATGAGTGATGATGATGGAAGCCTTAATCAATGAACTAGACAAGGAATCACTGATTTTGAAGGGATACCAACTGTCTTTGATGGAGAATAATCACCTAAAGGAACCTTGTCAACCTCTTTGGAAGATTCAAGGCAATCAACTTCCTGCACAGCAATATCATCATGGGGTACCAGATCTGAAGAATGACATTTTGAATCATGACCATCAGGGAATGGTGGAGTATTTGAATCTCCATAGATCTCCCAAAGCTTAGCCCAAAGGATATGAGGACAATCACAATGATCAATAGAACTCAAAACATCACAATCAACTTGCATAGAAATGATCTCCAAGACAGTGTATCTACTGCAACTCCAAGAAAATTCATGAATACCTTCACTTGGATGGGGAACTATACCAAACAGGTGTGGCAATAAATCAAGTGATTGGAGATGGTGGACAATCCCATCCCGCCATTGTTGATAGTTACCCTTGTGCAACATAACCAAAGAAGGAGTATATGCAAGCCCCATAATGAACTTTCTCCAAAAACACAAAGACAAATGACCTTCAATAGAAAATAAATACTTCCAAGGATGATGTGCAACTGAAGTGATGCTACCCGGATCAAAAAAATGTTTCCCAAGCTTTAAGATATCCAAGTTATTGAACAAATGCACCAAACTGAAAAGATCAATGCAAGAGTACCTAGAGCTAAAACTGATCAAGGGGTCTAGATTGATGAAAAAAATCTCTGAATCACCTTCCTGATGCCGCTGGAATCACTGAAATCCGATGAACGGTTGCGAAGATACGAGCCTTTATGTCCAAATTAGGGTTTTGTCTTCAGTTGGCTGTAGAATTTTTTGCGAGAAAAATTTCACATAACTAATGTCACCACTAGAAAGTGCTCGAAATTCCCTTTCCGACGGTATCTCGTTTGTTGATTTTTGATACCTTGGTGAAAAGTTATGATAAATGAAAAAAAGGCATGGATTAGGCGCTTTGCAAGCTAATTAGGCACAAAAATTAAGCACCCCGGCTTAAAAAAAATTGTGCCCCTGGTCCTTGATGTGACTGCTGGGCTTTATGGCAGAAAAAAAAGTGCTCCCCTCCTGGGATCAACGGCGGAGCGGACTTCTAGGGCGGAGCAACTAGGCAGTAGTAGCGCTGCTTCTTATAGCGGGGCCCTCAGTTGTTGATAGAACCGAGGCCATGACCATGGGTTGATATCTCTGGGAGTGCTAGCGATGGAGAGAAAGGTCGACGATGGCGAATGAAGTAGCTGGTGGTGGGAGTGGACGGGCCGGCAAGGGAGAACGCCGATGATAGTGGAGGCCGGTGAACAGAGCACGATCCTTGTGATGAGGGGACAGCGTACGGCGGTCGGTGGTCAGTGAAGTCAACAAACCAGCAGTGGGATGGGACTGTTGTCAGATGTACATCCACTACAACAATAAATATTTTTGATGCATATTTTATATGTATGCAAATTCGTAAAAGTCGACCTTAAAATTTGAATATTGCCTAATGGAAATTCAAATTGAATGCCAAATATATTATGAAATCTGCCAAAAAATCCTTTACACCAATGTCGACTGAAGATATTTTTTAATATTTCAAAAAAATAAAAACCCTTTGATAAATATGAATGCCAATATATTATGGCCCAATGGAGATTTAACAAATCAAATCTTAAATATAAAATGTCGATAAATGAAGCCGACCACTGATTAATTTTAAGGTCACTCAGCTTTATTTCTCTGCCAACTATAGAATAATACTTGAATAATTTTTTTTTCCAAACAAATAAATAAAGCCCAAATTTTTATTTTTTTAAAAAAAGTGCCTACAACTAAAAAAAAATTGCCTCAAAGGACAACTGACCAGGATGATATTTTATTGCAAATTGTATAGATCGTACAATTGATTTTGCAAACCCAAATACCTCTGATAGCTCCCAGGTTGATGAATCTGATTTTGATGAATGGGCAGGCGATCCTAGGGTTTTGAGGCCTTTTGAAGGCAATGGAAAGCTCGGATCTGAATCTATTTGCTTCATAAATTAGCTTGGTCCCTGGGTGGAGTCAAGTAGCCTTCAATGGAAACCTTCAAGCCTACGAAGAATCTCGCACACCAACTTTCTTGATTGAGGGTTGATGTTTCACTAGACAAGCTCTGATATCATGTTAGAATTCAACCTAGCTCTAATACCATGTTGAGATTATGAATGCACAAGGTCCTTGAAGTTGTAGTCTTCAATGGAGAACCTTTGCCAGGAAAGATAATCAACCACACAGAAAGTGTTGCAACTAGGCATGCACAATAGAGATTCTATTGATCTACTCTATGAGATTGGATGATTACAAATGTACAAGATGCCTTGAATATATAGGCATGAGAGAAAACCTAAAATGCATGAGATGTTGCCATGTGTCATGATCTAACAACATGTGACAACATGTGAACCCTATCTAGGAAATTATTAAATGTTGAGATAAGTTCTAGAAGGACAACTCATCTTCTAGAAGGAATCTTATCCCTACAAACAAGGAAGGAGACATTACCCCATTATTAAATGATTTATTAAAAATGCAACCTAGGACTAAATTATGCAAGATCTAAGTTAACTTATGCTAGTGTAATAATTAATTAATTACACTAACAAGTAATACAGTTATATTGTCGATATGTTGTAATCATGCTTTCAAGGAATAAAATAATATTCTGAGTTGTTGCAACTGAGTTAGCTTAAGGAAGACTCACTCAAGGGGGGCCACTTGGTGATAAGTCCACCCATTTAGATTAGAAGTTATTTTATGTTCAGTAATTAGTTTTAATTTCAGCAGTTGTCTATTCCTGTAGCTACTGGAATTTTGTTCTGTGACTGTTCCTATAGCAAAGGCAGACAGAGTAGTTTCCTGTTTGTTTGTTGAGATTTTCATTTCTATCTTTCATTTCCAGTTCAGTTGTTAATGCTTAGTGTAGTTGTTGATTCATGCTCAGTGCTCAAGTTGATTTCTTTCTAGCATTTTATTTCCAATATTGTTTCTTTTCTAGTTTATGGGTGACTATAGTGGAGTCCTAGTGCACATATAGTGCTGACCCATTTCAAGTTTACATTCCTGGGTTGAAAATGAAATTCACCTTCATGATGAGTAAGATAGCTACTTAGTGCATATGTCCAATCTCTAAGTCACAACTATAAGGGCTTAGTTATTAAACCATTAGAGGAGGCCAATACAAGGCATTGTTTCCAAAGAATCTGACCAAAGCAAGCCTGAAATCTTTAGCAAAAGGATTAGGATAACTAGGGATCCCAATAATGCACAACTATTGATATCTCTCAACTTGCATTGGTCTACCCTTTCCATCACCATCGTTACTAACAACTCCCCTCTTCTTTTCATAACCATCTTCAAAATAAGAGTTCTTATTTTTATCATTTCCTCCACCTCCACCACCCTGATCTCCACCACCACCTCCACTAGTAATGTGTCCCTCAGAATTCTTCTTTTGTGAATCATTTTCATTATGTCCAGAACCTGAAGCCATCGACTCAGGTATAGAGATCTTAAGGAAAGATATCTTTCTTTCTGTTTCTACATTCGAAACTTCCATTTAATTTTTCTTCAGTTCTTGAAGTAACTTGTCATTTTCTAATTGCAATCTCAAGATCTCAATATCTGGGGGTGTAGTTGATGGGGTAGGATCAATCTTAACATTTTGGGTGAAAGGATTACTGGATGAAGTATTGGTACTTGTATTGGTGTTGGTATTACAAGTATCAAAGGTGGTTTTCTTATGTTGATCAATGGGCTTCTTCCCATAATATACATGTTGTGATTTCTTAGCAGAAGCAAATGGATCTGAGGCTTTGGGAGTTGCAATAGATGTGGTATAATTATTTTCAGTAGAGGTTCCCATTGGGATGGTTACCTTAGGAGGATTAGGGGTTATCTTAGCAGCAAATCTAGAAGCGTTTTCATAAAATGCCTTATACTTTGTAGCTTCTTTCATCTTTTCTATCCTTTTCTTTCTAGCATCTCTCTCAAGCATCTTGGCTTTAATTCTATCATGTTTCTCTTTCAACTCCTTTTCTCCTTTTTCTTCCAACTCCCTGAGCCTACGTTCCTCTTCTTCTTTAAGCCTAAGCTCTTCCTCTTCTAAGGCTTGCATATCTTTATCTATATCTTCCTCATCTTCCAAGATATCTCCAAACTCACTTGGCTTAGGGGTAAAGAAAGCAAGATTAGTTGGTTATCCCTCAAGGTATTGATGTAATTCTACATTAGCAAGTTCACCTCTTGGCTTAAATTTACCCCCATTAAAGACAGATCCAACCCTAGGAGTTAAAGGTTCTGAGAACTTATTTTTCTCCCAAAATTCCCACCTATCTTCTTCTCTTGACACATCAAGTTCATTGTCAAATACTTCCTCAATGGGAAAACTTCCTTGATCTACATTAGGAACTGTTACAACGGAAAAAATTCGCTTGCTTAATTTGGGAATAATTAATGATAAATTAGACTTGATATCACCTTGATCTAGTGTTGTGATGAGTTTTACACATCCACGTTAGGTTTTGGGCCCTTTTAAGCTAAATAAACTTAACTTTTCCTTAATTTAATGTTGTAAAGTGTATTTATTTACACCTTCACATTAAATTTAAGGGGCTTGTAAACTAAAGTGGACCTAATCTAGTGTTGTAATGTGTTATACACATTCACATGGTATTTTGGGCCCTTCTTAGCTAAATAGACCCAATTTGGCCTTAATTTAATGTTGTAAAGCATATTTATTTACAATTTCACATTGTATTTTGGGCCCTATTGCATTTATGATCTTTATATCATCATTAATAGGCCCCTATGACCCCATATTATGCATCCCAAGGCATATTTCAATCAAAAACCCGACAATATCAATATATAAGCTTAATTTACACACTCCCCAACATTCTAGCAAGCAAAATGGACCTTGTGGGACCCATTCGCCACTTTGGATGAATGAGTTCCATCCAGGTGGGAATGATTCACCCAGGTTGGCAAATGAGTCCCATTTGACCTGTTTTTAAGGCTTTGAGTGGGAAATTTGGGTTTTAAGTTCAAATTTCTTCTATGTCAGCCTTTGGGATCAAATTAACAGGAATTTGAGTGCATTTCCTATATAAAAAATCTTTCAAATCACTATTACATATAATAATTCATGTTATCAAGTCAAGCACTCAAGAGTTAAGCATTCCATGTCTTCACAAGGTCATCAAGATAGCTTTCAAGATCATTTCTAAGACATTCAAGGGCAAGATTTTTCATCAATTATTGCAGCAATTCAAGATCTGTCATCATGTAAAAGATTACCAAGCATCAAGCATGTTATTGAGCTAGTGTTGTGATGTAGCATTGAAGATCCAAGATCAAACATTTTTCTACACCTATTGACAAGATCAAGATCTACATCCTTCATGGCCATTTCATGTTGAGTTGCAGATTTATAAGACATAATTCAAGGTATCATTGTTCATTTTTCATATCCTATGTTTCATGTTTCATGTCCTTGTTTTAGTGTTTCATCATTTGGTTTAATTACCTAAAAGGGGTTTGACAGAGGCAAACCCGTTTTTACTAAGGCAAACCTCTATTCTCTAACAATCAACACTTTTTCTCTCTCTTTGTGTGATTGTAGATCTAGGTGCTTTGAAGACTTGAATATCATTGAAGATTAGGTTGCAAACTTGTTAAATTTGTCTCCCCATTTGCAAGGTCATAATCTTCATTAAAAGGTCATCTACAACCCTGAAATTAGAGTTTCGGATCTAAAAACCTGGAGAAGCAAATTAAGAATATTGAGAGGTGCAGATCATAACTTTGAAGTTCCAAAAAATACAAACTAGAGTCATTCACCAAAAGTGGTGAATAAGTCCCACTATAGGTGTTTTTTAGAGATCTTTGCAGATTCAAATACCCTTTTGCCTAAAACTTGCTCCTGTGCAAAAATCCAAAACTAGGATTGATTCACCTAGAATGGTGAATGAGTCCCAATAGGCCAAAATTTTAGGATTTACAGAATTTACAGTCTCCATTCAAGTCTCTACAATTTTCTAGGTGCACATATTTAAGCTTGCAACTTTCTATTTTATTCTTCTTGCATTTCTAGGTCATTTAAATCAAGTTTGCACCATATTAGGGTTTTACATTTCATCTTGCATTTCATTGTCCTTTCCAAGTTTAGGCTTGGTGGTGAACCCCTTATTAGTCTACTTTCAGCCCCTAGGACAGCCCTATTGCAAGATCTCTTTCTCTTTTGCATTGAGATCTCTAGGATTATCCTTGAATGAAATAGCTTGAAAGTGGGTGTGATAGCACTTAATCACCTTAATCCATCCTAAACCATTTTCCTTGGTTCCAGGCACCTCAACTTCAGGTGCCTCTTCATGAACACTTGCACTATTTACTTCATTATTTAAGGTGGGAGATGCATCACCAGGAATTTTAGTACACTTACATGATTTTGCATGTTTCTTTACCCAGGTTGGTTGTTTTTCCTTTGAAAGCTCAAACTCCTACTTCTGCTCGGAATGCTTCTTGGTGTAGCTTTTGGTCTTCCTCATGATGTCAAATTTTCTTTTAGAATTCTCTTTCTCTTCTTCTCTCTGGGAAATTATTCTTGCACTAGCACAAGAGACTTTAGAGTAGCCACCCAGGATACTAGGAAATAGAAACTTATCACACTTTGGGGTTGTCCTTGCAATATTAGAGAAGGCTTTTAACATAAACCGACACAAAATGGAGGAATGAACTAGACTTTGAAGCATAAAACTAGACATAACTCATATGATGAAAGTTTGAACCAATTGTTCTCCAAGTAGTGAAGAACAATAAAATACTTGACTCAGACTATACCAGATCTAAACTAGAGACGTTGGACTAGAAATTTCCGCAACAGAGTTTCCAATCTGTTGGTTATTTTTTAGAACCAAACATAGTCTCATTCACTATCTATGAATTCTCCACAACTCAATGGTAAATAGTGGTGAGGATTGTCCAACAAACAAGTACTAGCTTTCTAGGCTAGACCTCTACTCTTCAAGCTCTATGAAACCCAAGAGGGTGATCTTGACAATGTCTATATGATACTCTTGTGCCATTTTATCATAAACATTGAGACAAACAGAAACATTCCTATCAAATGCAAATAGACAAAATTCTTTAATGATTTGGCTGACCCTTTAATGAATTGTACCTACAGCAAGGAATGAGTAGTACTTCATACCACTATACTACAATTATAGGTGTGTCAGAAATTATCGTGAAGATTTGTGTTCTTTGTTAGGTACATGCAGCTCACTAACATCAAAGATGACCAAACAAATGGACCAGTGCTTTATCTAAGGGTGGTAGACTCACATATGTAATAAACTGTAATACATTAGTAGGTGTAAACAACTATTTGTAGACTATAGTATATTACTTTGTAACGCACAACTCAATGTGTCCAGAAATAGAAACTTCTTAACAATCCTTGAATTTCACTTATAAATCTATGATCTCATATATACACTTATTTAGTTCTTTGACCTAAAGCAAAAATGAAACCACAAATTCAACCAAAGTGATTGAAGATGAATAAATGAACCTTGATCCCTTTATTCATAATTTGAAAGCCAAAATTACAAAGGAGAGAAACTAATCCAGGAACTTGCAATTATCATTCATATATCTTTGCTATTGTAGAACAATTAAGCCTATTACATATATGAATGCATTCCTAATACTCAACACTAATCTATTTCTCTGGGCTTGAAATTACCAGAATTACTCATGCATTAGCTCAAAATTTCTTAACCATCAAAATACCTATGTAATTGGCCTCGAATTCTCATTTATAGAAACATGGGAGCAACAAGCATTAGGCCAAATTACAATTAAAGTCACATTTACAATTGACATTCAATTTCATTTCAATTCCAAAATTCCCTGGACAATTATATTTGCACCTTTGCAAAGTGGGGGGAAAAACACATAAGACAAAAATCATTTTCATTCGCCGAGGAAGATACACCCGCCTTCCAAAAGGCACCTTTCATTCATTGCAACAACATCAAAATATCTTCCTCATGAACTAAAAGTGTTGTCCACGCATGCGCCCAATCAGCAAAACACTAAAGCAAAGAAAGCAATAAAAAGATATAAAAAATGACCCATCCAATTCAGCATTTGTGCCACCAATCTTTATGATGGGGAGAGAGCAATATTTTGCAATAATTTAACAAAAGCCTAATCTACACTATTTCCAGGCTATGCATTTTTCCTCTCCCTCTGTTATTCACCATGTTTGTCATCACCTGCCTAACACTGGCTTATTCTGTGAACTTCTCCAACCATGTGTTATACTCATCCTTAGTGGACCATTTCACATCCAGCAAGGTTTTCACCTTCACAACATGTTGGTTATATCTTGCATCAATCAATTCCCTATCCTCTTTGATGAAAGTATCCATCCTTGTTTCAACTCTAGTCATGTTGTCAATGTGGGGATTCAGCATGGAATAGTCAACTACAGTTAGCATCATCTTAGCCTGTGGCAGCCACTCTCCCAACTCATGCTTCCATTAAGCAAACTCCATCAACTCACCTTTATCATCTAATATTTTAGGCATACTGTGCTCTTCCATTTCCCTAAACATTCTCAATTTGTTTTGGAGCTGCATTCCTAACTTTCCATGGAAAGTTGTTATTTCATTAATCAAATCAATGGCCTACAATATTTTAGGAATATGAGTAGGAGCCTCAAGATCCTCCTACATTTTGGGCGTCATCTCCTTCAGTGTCCCTACTCTAGTGCTCCACTTGCTCCACTGAGTTTGAAAGGCCTTTTGAGCTCGCAAATATTCAATATTGGCCTCATGAATGTTTTTGTATGTCGCCTACACATCATCAGCTCTATTAACCAACTTGGTCACTCTATGTTTTAATACACCCACAAATATATCATTTGCTACCTTTACGGTCTCCAATTTGGCTTTCTTGACATTCTCCTTCTCTGTTTTCAATTGATTATTCAAATCTTGAATTCTTAGAGATAGAGTATCTCTATCTTGTGTAGAAAAATTAGAAGAAGAGGATGGTGAAGAAACTAACCTTATAGACTAGGCTACCTAAGATGTAGCTCTGAAATTATTGCACTCATCCAACATTTTATTGTAATCCTTTAACAATGCATCATACTTTTGTTGGGAGATTTGGGCAGTATCAGCACTGAGCATTGCAGCATGCACAATCATCTTTGCTACCTAAACAGGAGTTATATCCATATCTCTCTTTACCACCATGGCACCAATGACCTCTTCTATAGGCCTAGAAACCTCATGCTTTCTAGTGTTGGGTGTCATGGACCAAATTGCTAGAGTATACAATTTAGGACTATAGCCTAATCCAAACACCCGATTGTCAAAGTGTTCCTCAAATACAAAAGCATGTGGGTCTCTCTTGATAGCATCAAGTGCAATGGTTGAAGTGAGGGTACACCCTAGAAGTAACATGACTCCACTCTTAGCAAAAAATTTCATGGCTTCTTCAAGAGTGATGGTTGTTATATCATCCATGATTTTCTCTTCCTCTAATCAATTTTCCTCCTGCTGCTCAGAGGGGTCCAGACCAACCTTAGCTTGCTCAATTATTTATTTTATATCCTTACTCCTTTGATGAATGATGAATTCTTTGAACTCTTTTTTTTGTAAAAATGTGTCATTTGTAGTGAATTAATCACAGGCCTTGATCTTAGGATCATCATCAGCCTTCTCATCGTACTCCCATTTGACAATTATATCTTGAAGAGTTTCTAAATAAAGAACATCATCAATTTTTGGAGAAGGGAATATCCTTTCCACTTCTTCATCATTAGGTACATGTTCAGCCATTTTCTCCTCTATTATTCCCTCAACACCTCCTCCCTGAATCTCAACATGTTGCTCAAGGATATCCATAGCCTGAGGCTATTTCTATAGGAGAGCTTATGCTCTTTCACCAACCTCCTTGACTTTTACTCTAAACTCTCCACTCTGGTAATCATTTATCTTTTGCATAGCCATTTTTAGTGTGTTCTCAATTTCATCATACAGGCTTACATAAAAATAATTTCTTTTTATGATCTCTTCCAGCATGACATAAATAGCAGTCCACTCCTTTCTTTGGTTAACTGCTCTATCACTTACTAGATTTCTAAGCACATCATCAGAATACATAAAAACATGAGAAAACCCAAGCACACCCTTGCTTCTTCTCTCATTCAAAAAACCCTTTGGGTCAAAGCTCCTAACCTCATTAAGAGGAATCATGAGGTTATTTACCATTATTCCAAACCTCATATATGCCTCCTTAGCAGTAGCCTTGAAATAGGCAAAAGAACATTGTGGCACAATCACAGAACCCTTCATAGGAGTTCTAAACAACTCCTGGTCCATAAAATCAAGTTTCCACATTAGCTCCATAAGTGCCAATATTTCAAAAACATACAAAGGTAAATAGTGAGGTGCTACCCTAGCCCCATAGGCCCTGACCAATGTATATTTTGAATGCAGAAACCAATTAGCCCAATTATGCTTCTCAGGTGACCCTTCTACATCACTAGGGTGTATAATGTCCCTGATAACTTTTGACAATCTATAAATGGGTGGAACACCCAAAATTTCCAAGATACCATATCTGATGACATTGCAAAACATCAAATAGTTTGAATTGGGGAAATTTTGATCCCAAATAAGTGTCCACATTTGGGCAGGCGAAGGGTTATTCTCATTATCCAGCTTCCTTAGCTTCATCTTCTTCTTCCACTTGCCTTGTCCAACATACAAGATCATATGAATCAACAAAGAATAATGATAGAAAACCAGTGGAATAGTCCCTTTCTTCAGAGCAATGAGCCCCTTATGCATCTCCTCTACAAGATAAGTAGTGTAATAAAATCATGTGTTAGGGTTCCATTTATGTATATCAACTATCATAACCAACAAGTCTACAACTATCCTTGCATCAAAATTGTGGCCCAAGACTTGATTTGTTCTTAAAATAATCAACAAATTCTTCACACTCAAATGGCTCCAATTCTGTAGAGCTAAATCCTTTGCCACTTTTTTATGCCTTACAAGCAACCTATTTTTGAAGGCATATCTGCTTTGCTCATATTCAAGATTCAATTATGCATGCCTAATGCCAATTGTATAATTAGGGTTCAAATTGAACACCTCTACAATCTTAACCCTTGTTACCTCAAGGACTAGAGTGCCATTCTAACTTTTTATCCTCCTGCTCACAGGATCATAATGCTTTCCTATAAGAATATAAGATTGAGATTCCACAAGCCCTAGATGATAATCTAAAGAGAAACATGTCACACATGAGTGAGAAATTAATAGCAAAAAGAGTTGAGACAATAATGATTATTGATTATTGAATGAATACATTGAAGGATTGAATATCCTTATGTAGACTAAAATGAACTCAACATCAAATCCCTGAATGGTGGAGTTCAACTTAACATGTGATGGAGTTTTTACTAAGACAGGAGTGAGATAGAATGTATGAATTATTTAAGTCGCTTAACTGATTGAAATGCATAATTAAAGCTATAACACTCACAATCAGAACTAGATGATCTTTTCCTAAGTTTTCATTAAGCACTAGAGTAAATTACTGATGATTAATTTACTCCAACACCCCCCGAATGAAAATTGAGGAGAAGCAAAAATTGATGAAGGAAAATAATTCAATGATGGATGCCTCTAAAAACTACTCACGTGTCCACATGTCAGAAAGCGATGATGTTGATCCAAAATCCTATGAAGACTGATAGAGAACGAGTTGAAAAGGTGATGAAGATGGTGGGCCAACAATGGTGATGCAGTTGTCAACAATTTATCCAAACTAAAGAAGAAACATGCAACTGTTGAAGAACTACAGAGGTACCCTTTGTTAGGTATGATGCCATTGTTTATCAAATTCTCAACATTGTCCTACTAGAAAGAAACTCTGGAAGCACATGAGGATGTGACTCTAGAAGCATGTGGTTAGGAACCCTGCTAGAAAGAAACTTTGGAAGCACATGAGGATGTGACTCTGGAATCTCATGTAGACAGGAATTTAGAACAAAAGAACACTTTTGGTTGTCAATTGGAGGAACAGTGTGAGCTTGACATTTAATTAGCAACTTTTAATATTCTAAGTTTGTTTATTTAGAAGAAAAATGAAAGAAACCTATACTAGATGCTGAAAGAAACATTCATGCATCTAGAAACAAATGTTTACATCTGCCTCCATTTTGGTGAAAATATTCACAGAAATCTGTGTGCAGAATGAAGAGAAGAAGTTGCTTGCAAAAGATAGATTAGATCATAGACCACTAAGTAGTAGAGAGAAAATGAATGGAGAATGGGTGGTGCCAAATATCTCATGATTCTGCCTTTGAGAGGCTAGAATACCAATGTGTGAGGATTTTCTCTCTTTTGCTTTGAACCTCGGCCAAATCAGGTTGTTTTTCACCTCAAAGACCTACTATTGCATCAAGCCACCCCTTCTTAGAAGCGTTCATGGCTTCAAGTGAGGAAAACCTGCCCTTACAATAAGAACATAGACCATGCATAGATTAAAATGTGCCTCAAACATAGGGATTTTGTGCCTCCAACAAATGAAATTCATGCCTGCAATAGAGGAATCTCATAGAGGAAACTCACAGCCTAAGGTTTGAAATTAGGGCCTCCAACGTAAGAATCATGACCTATGTGATTACAAATGCAAATGAAAATCATGTGAAGCAAGGTCTTTGATTAAAGGCATCCATCTGTGTATGCAAATTGCCTGTAAACTGAGAAAAAATGTGGCTTGTACAATGAAATAGCTATAGTTGGTATGAGTTTTCTATGCAGTCCATTGAAGTTAGAATGCCTAGCTTTTGGATTCAACTGTGTGTATTTTTGTGTCAAAGAAAAATTAGTGAATTAGTTTCCTCCACAATGAAAACATTGCCTTCAAAGTTGAATTGTAGGTGAATTGGAGGTATTTGTGTGTTGAAAAATGAATCGGGCCTCCCAAACTCAGAAATTCATGCCTCAGCAACAAGTTGATCAAGCCCTTGGATGGTATTATGAAGACTTCCTCCAAGATAAATTGCAACCTTCAATGACATAGTGCCTTTATAGATGAGAAATCATGGCTAGCTAATTTTAGCAGGTCGTGAGTAGGTGATTTTGAAGACTTTGAATTCAACAATGACTGATTGCAAATTTAAAGCACCCTTTCAATAGAAAAAAAACACACCACGCAATCTTCCTTCCACACGGGTTGCACGAACTGCATAGAGATTTCCATGCCTGAGAAAGAGTCTTTATGGATGAGCAAGAAGAATGATACTGCCCCTTAATCATGCCTCAAAAAGAAGAGGCTTGAAACTGCAAATAGTCGCAGGGCTAGCAGTAGTAATTTGCACCTCCAAAATGCCACAAATCAAAATCCCCAATCGAAATCACCCCCCCCACAAATTGTTGATTTGAATGTCACTCGGCCTACACTAAGACAAATTGTGGCCTACACACATGGTGGTATCCAAATCGCCTTCTTTCCTATGAATGGATGTCCAGATTGACTCCCAATAGTGCTTCTGATGCAAAAAATTCCTCAAAAAAGTGAACAAGTACCTTTAGATCTGGAGCTCTGATACCATGTAAGAATCTAAGATTGAGACTCCACAAGCCCTAGATGATAATATGAAGAGAAACCTGTCACACACAAATGAGAAATTAACAGCAAAAAGAGATGAGAGAATAATCATTATTGATTATTAAATGAATACAGTGAAGGATTGAATATCCTTATGTAGACTAAAATGAACTCAACATCAAATCCCTAAATGGTGGAGTTCAAATCAACATGTGATGGAGTTCTAACTAAGACAGGAGTGAGATAACAGAATGCATGAATTAGTTAAGTCACTTAACTAATTGAAATGCATAATTAAAGCAATAACACTTGCAATCAGAACTAGATGATCTTTTCCTAAGTTTGCATTAAGCACTAGAGTAAATTATTGATAATTAATTTACTCCAACATTTCCTAGTGCCTTAATTATGTCAACTTCCACAAATACATTTGGAACCACCAACTTCCCAAGGTTTAAATCCCACAAATGACTAGTCGACTGTCTGGCATGCCTTCTGTTAAAGGCATATAAAAATAATTCCCATCCACTTTGTGGCTAAGCTGGTTCTCTAATTCCACCAGCAAGATCAATTAGCCTACTTGTTACAACGGCCTGCCCTGTGGACCTCTTTCCAATATATGACCCTCCCTCTTTCACATCCTCAGCTGCACCTTCCATAAATCTATCACGGGACCTCTTCTCAACTTTAGAATTTGTAGGTGCTTTTGGCATCTTTAGCTTAGGTACAGATGTGACAACTTGAGTTTTGGGTTTCTTAACTCTTTTCTACTTGGGTTTCCTTTCAGGCATTATGTTAGATTCTCTAGGCTTTGGTTCGCTCAGTTTTACAATTTTCAATTAACAAAAAAACCTACCAAGTTTCAATTCTTAGGGGACAATTTTTAGAAAAAAACCCTCCCAGACCTTATGCAATCCCTACTATCCAATTGAAAAATCACAATGAGTAAGCCCTAAGTACATTTATCTTTCGAACTCCTTACTAATTTCCAGACTAGCACAAATAAGTGTGATTGGCAGAAAGAGATATGACAATTTTCTTACTTGGGTGAAAATTCGATGCTAATGACACTATAATTGTTTGTTGAAGTTCACACTATTTCCTTAGACTTTAGTTGTCTTCTTTGCTCCTGATCAATTCTGAATGTGAGGAAAAAAAACCAACTACCTTCTTTATGGCCAAAAAATGGAGTGTAACACAATTAATGATTGATATAAATCTTGCCCGGGAAAACAGACATTTAGTCATTCATGTTTAAACCCTAGTTGTTGATCACCTCACTTTAAAACCATATCAATGACTCTCCTTTCACCTCGCTACTTTCTCATTTGCTTTAAATGATGTCCTCAAGATGTTGCCACGTTGCCTCTTATTTTCCTTAATCATCTCTTAATTGGAGGCCATCGCTCATCGTTGATACTGTATCTAAGGGTTATTTTTAAGTTTAGTTTATCAAATGAATTGAAAGCATAAACCCAAAGAAATAATGAAGTGCAAAGGAACAATAAACGAAAACACATAAAATAGAACAATCTCACCCAATGTTTTCATCCTCCATGGCTGATCTCCATTACACCTTCTAACTTGTTGATTTGTGTTGCCCTCAGATCGAATGTGCGAGAAATCCTGGATGAAGTCCTACACAAGCTTTGAAGGATTTTCTTCTAAAATTCCTATGTCTATGACAATATGATTGAAATTTCTATGCCTAAATATGCCAAAACTTAATGAAATATCCAATAAATGCTACGATGTCTGCAAAAATGCCTAAGTATGTTAGTGTGTCATCTAAAAATGAGAGCAAAATAGCATTTTATAGAAAATTCCATTTTGAATGGACATATGAGATTGACTTTTGACAGAGACCTAAAATCAGAGGACGAGATTAAATTTGATAATCCTAATCAAGGTTAGGGAAAAATCCTTAGACGAGTGGTTGAGATGTCATCTGAGAAGATCGGATCGGCGGTGGAGAATAAATGAGATAATTAATTAGAAAATAAAGATTTTCAAAAATCAAGAAGATAAAGATTGCCTGATTTGTGAGATTTGAAAAATCAAGAAGATAAGAGTTGAACTAAAGATCAGATTTGGAAAATCAAGAATCTGTCTGATTACTTGATTTTTAGAAGATTAGTTACCATTTTGAATTAAATTAATTCAAAATATAGATTTGTGAAATAATAAATAATTGATTTTTAGATTATTTACCAAAATGGACTGTCAGTTAAGAATGTGATGACATTTTAAATAATTTCATTTATTTAAAATGAGAGGAATATTAATTTTGACAATTAAATAATTAAAGATAATTATTTAATTTAGAAGATAAGATTAATGATTAAATAAATTAATAAATTCATTTAATTATGACAATTAGTGACATATTAAATAAATAAATATAAATTATTTATTTAATAATCAGGAAGAAATGACTAAAGAAGGGTGATTAAATAAATTAAGAAATTTATTTAATTAAGGGAAGACTTAGACAATTAATGACATATTTAATAAATAAATAAAATTTATTTATTTAATAATCATGAAGAATAAAAGACATGAATTAATTAAATAATTATGAATTATTTAATCAATAGTCGAATGTGGACCAAGGACATAATTAAATGTCATAATTATGCTAGGACGAAAGTGGTAAAAATAGAGCTTGTAGGTCTAGGTCATTTTTATGTGTCTACATTTTGCCCCTCTTTGTCATAATGTAGCATATCGCATTGTGACAAAGAAAATAAGTCAAAAATATGCCCCAGTGAAAAATAAGATGAGGAAGAATGACGAGGAGGGTAGCGGTCAAAAATATGCCCCAATATAAAATAAGATGAGGAAGAATGACGAGGAGGGTAGTGGTATGCCCCCTCGAGAGGACAATCGGTTCCAAGAACATGGGTGTGCTCTTGAAATTGATGAGAAGACTAGAATATGAAGAGACAAAGAAATGTCAGTGCAAAAGATATGGATGATGATATGGATGCAATTCCTATATGAGATGAGTGAGAGAAGATGACAAGACAAAAGGACATGCATGTTAGTTCCTAGACCAAATCCTTCAAAACCTTACCATAGGACTTTAATATTTATTGCTCTTAATCATCATTGGGCATATTATTGTAATGGCCAACAAACACCATGATATGACATAGATCAAGGTGTGCAAAGTTGTACCATCATGTAAGACAAGCAGTCATAAAAAAGGATGATCATGACTCATACGAAGAGCGCAATTGCCCTAGTCTTTTTGTCATAATCAACCATAAGTAGAAAAGGACAAGGACAATTCATGAAATGTCATTGCTTCTCTAAATCCTGTTTCCAGGACATCCTTGAGAAACTAGCAACATGATTGCCAAAATATAAAAATAGGGCCCTTATCATGATACGTCATTGTTTTTCTAAATCCCAGAATCAAGACCTCACTGAGAAACTAGTAGTCATGCGTGTCAATCATCATGATATGTCCTTGCTTCTCTAAATCCTGTTATTGGGATCTCGTTGAAAAACTAATAACATGATAAAAAGACAAAAGACAAGTGCCAAGTGTTTGCCAAGTGCATCTAGATATCCATTGTTCTGATGTCAAGATGTGAGGGTTGATGATGATGCCCAGATGACAAATGTCAAAAATTGTCAAATTCAGGAAGGACACATCTTGAATAATGTTGACATCGAGAGGATTTGATCCCTAAAAGTCGAAAAGGGTCCCTCGAAATAATGACAATTCCTAGGAAGGACACATCCTAAGGCATAAATGACAGAGTTTGTTCTTCAGAAGGACACATCTGAATAATACTGATGTCAAGAGGAGTGATCCTTAGATGTCAAAAGGATCCCTCAAAATGTTGGATGACAGTGACAATGCCTAGGAAGGACACATCCTAAGGCATGAATGACAGAGGTTATCTTTCAGAAGGACACAACTGAAGGCTAACCAAAAGTTGACAACTTGACAGGGTATGATGATTTGTCTTGTTTTGACTGAGTTTGACCTATGTTTGACTATATGTCGATATTGTCATGATGATATGATTGACCTGCTGGTGAGATTGTCATATTGAAATAAGTGGTTGCCATAATTTGTTTTTAGGAGTTTACCCATTTGGGAATGATTCACTTTGTCTTGAAGACATTTTGACGTGTGTTCCAATGTAGTGCCATGAACCTTAATGGACTGACCTAGTGCCACCTCGGGGGCTCATCGACTGATGGCCTTGCCTACATCATACACTCAAAGACCTCATAGTTTGATAGGACCAATGACTTTGTCGTGATGACCACAGATTGTGCCATAATTTTATTTTTACAAACTTAAAAGGACTGACCTAATGTCTCAGGGACTTGAAAATGAGTCTTGCCTGCATAGCAAATGCGCAGAGACAACATAGTTTAGACGGATGACAAAGACTAATTGATTGATATGACATGATAGAAAATGAGTCTCTACCCCCATCCCTCCCTCCATCCCGGCCTCCATCTCTCCCCGTGCCTCTGTCCCTGCCTCCATCTCTCCCCTGCCTCTGCCCCTGTCACCGTCCTTGCCTCCTCACCTGGCTCTCGGCACATGAGGTATCACTGACCATCTGTCCACAGGTGTTGGCCCATCAGGATCTGTCAATGGCACTGGTATATGTGTCTGCCACCATAGATCATAGTCTACTGTGGTCCTAGGATTGGAAATCCCACCTCTCCGTCCCCACAGTTGGGATCCTAGCCCATCAATCTGCTGCTCTACGAAAGCTACTGGAATGGCTGGCCCCCAAGCATACTCTCTGGATGATCAGGTGTACTCGGTTGTCCCTGCAGGTACACCCTGATGCTCTTTGAACTGCCTAAGGACACGCTACGGTAGATAAATCTCTATGATCGGTGAGCTCTACACTGTCCTGTTGATCAGGTAGCGGTATTGTCTGCATAATCTCAGGTGGTCGTCCTCATCATCCCACTACTCGCAGTCTCTATATGGTCGCCAGATAAAGGACACCATAGTGTCAATCCTATGCCGCCACCAACCTGTCTCACCCATCCGGGTCTGCTGTAAAGCATCAAAATAATAATAGGCGTAGGGCATCCCCTCAACCAGTTGTGGTCTCTGAATCAGTAGACAAAATATAGCTATGTGCTCCCAAGCCCAAATCATCATCAAGGTAGTCCCGCAAGAGATACTCTTTGCCCACCGGTAAACAACCTCGTGCAGCTAATGGTAGAATGTGCCCAATAAACACGGGCCCTAGGCATAAACTGTCTTGTCACGTCTCATCCCAACCAAGACGTCTCCCCAGCCAATAGGGAACCCATGTCCTCAACGGTCAGGAATCAAAATACCGCCAATCAGAGTCGCTAGGAATGCATCAAAATGAGCATAGTGCTTCACCATGAACTCCCATCGGATTTTGTACCCCTGGATGTCGAGTCCTGCACCCTCATCTCGGTAGTATTTTTATTTTTTATTTTTTTAGGACTTTTTGTGATGTTTTTGTCTTTTTTTAGGACTTTTTGCCATGTTTTTGTCTTTTTTCAGGACTTTTTTCCAATTTCTGAAACCATGTGTGACATCCACTGTAGTTACATGATAAAAAAAAAATTCCCCCAGTCAGGTCCAAGACTTAGCCTATTTTAAGGGACATGAAAGGGACGTTGTCAGTGTACCAGATAGACAGTCATCAAGACTTGATGTCAACCATTTATCAACCATGAAAGGAAGGGTATAATGTGGTGGTGACAGAAAATGCATTTCATCTTAAGCCATGGTAGACAAAGCAACAGTAGATGTTAGAGCAATGATTGATTACTCATGGCACCTGTTTTCCAGGTTTTCACCATGGTACTTATCCAAAGCGCCTGTTTGCTAGGTTTTCACTATTGGATGAATCATTTTTCTTTACTATTTTTGTCATTTTTCTTATTTTTTTGGAATTTCCAAGACGCCTATTTGCCAGGTTTTCATCAAGGCAATGATTTTCTTATCATTTTTCAATTTTTTTGTATTTTATAGTTTTCAACTCGATCTCCTGATGCTATGTGTAGAACCTTCGGAGATGTAAACTATTGATAGGCTTTGTCAGTTGTTCTCCATCTGGAGTTTCTAGTTGATAGGCTCCAGAACCAAAAGAAGATACGATGTAGGGACCCAACCAGTTTGGTTCAAACTTTCCTGGATTTTCTCTGTCAGTCTAGTTCTTAGGGTTCTGCATGAGAACTAGGTCACCAATGTCAAATTTCCTAACCATAACATTCTTATTGTAGCTGTGACAAAGATGGTTCTAATACACTTGTAGATAGTTCAGGGAATTTTTCCTTCTTTCCTCTAGCATTTCCAACTCGTGTAGGCGTGATTGTCTATACTCCTCGTCATCAGTTAAACCCTTCAAGGAGACTCATAACAAAGGAATTTCAACCTCAATGGGAAAGATGGCCTCAGCTCCAAAGACCAGGGCAAATGGAGTGGCTCCTGTAGGCATACGAATGCTAGTGCGATAAGCCCAAAGAGCAGGGTTGAGTTGTATGTTCCAGTCACGGCCAACGTCATTGACAGTCTTTTTGAGGATTTTAACAATGATTTTATTTAATGCCTCAGCTTGACTGTTTCCTTGTGGGTAATACGGAGATGAAAAATGATGTTGGATATGGAATCACTCACATAACTCACGAACATCTTGGTTTTTAAATGGATGTTCGTTGTCAGTGATGATGGATTACGGAAGGCCATATCAAAAAATGATGTAGTTAAGAATGAACTTGGATATTTGCTTGTCAGTTATGTATGTCAGCGGGATGGCTTTGATCCACTTCGTAAAATATTCAATGGCGGTGATGATGAATTTGTGGCCATTGGACGAGGTCGGATGGATCTTACCCACGAGGTCAAGCCCCCATTGAGTGAAGGGCCAAGGAGAGGTGATCAACCGAAGTTCCTGTGTTGGAGCATGGATCAAATCACTGTGAATTTAGCATTTGCGACAAGCCCTGACATATTCTATTGCATCCTTTTCAACGGTTGGCCAATAGTACCCAAGTCTTGTTACTTTCTTGGCTAGAGTAGGACCACTCGAATGAGACCCGCATATACCATCATGTACTTCATGTAAGGTTGTATGTGCTTTGTTAGTGTCAAGACATCTAAGAAGGGTGTCATCAAAGCTATGGTAGTAAAGGGTGTCACTAACGATGGCATACCTTGCGGATTTTCAGATGAAGGACTTCCTCTGGTTATTGGACAGGTTAGGTGGAATGGCTTGAGACTTAAGGTAGTCATAAATATCCTAGTACCAGGGAGAGTCGGGACCAACAAGTTCGTAGACCATCTCTGACTTTGGAATGTCATAGGCAAGGACCAGCAATTGCTCTATTAGAAATTCCAGTTGAGGAAGATTGCTTGGCATGTCAAGGAGAGGGCCTATTGTATCCATGGCATCCACCGCTTTGTTCTGTGCTCTTGGAACTTGTTCAAAAGTTACCATATGAAAGTACATTTGGAAACTGTTAACCATCTATTTGTAGGGCATCAGCTTCTCATCTTTTGTGTCATAGTCATCATTAACCTGGTTGATGATGAGTTGAGAATCCCCATAGACATGTAGTGCTCTGATTTTCCATTTTATTGCCATTCTTAGTCTTGTAACTAGTGCCTCGTATTCTGCCACATTGTTTGTGCATGGGAAGGCAATGCGGAAAGACTTAGGAATGGCGTCTCCTTGAGGGGTGATGAATAGGATTCCTGCCCCTGAGCCATGATTTGTGTGTGATCTGTTAAAATAGAGTCGCCAAGGTACCTTAGGTTCTGTATGGAATATCGACTCATCTAGAAAATCTGCCACTAACGAGTGATCACTTTGCAAAGGTGCGTCTGCCAGCTGGTCTATTATGACTTGTCCTTTTATTTCCTTTTTTTCTACATATTCAATGCCATATTCGCTCAGAATCATGACCCATTTTGCCAGACATCTTGTTAATGCTGCCTGACTTAACAAATATTTGAGGGGGTTGATCTTTGCTAGTAGTTGAGTCTGATGGCTTAACATATAATGTCTTAGCTTCTGTGCTGCAAAGACCATGGCTAGACAAGCTCATTCTATTGGTGTGTAGTTCATTTCATACCCGACCAATGTTCGACTGATGTAATATATAGCTCTTTCTTTTTCTTCTTGGTCGTTTTGTGCTAGTAATGCCCCCAGTGTTGAACTAGTTGCCGAGATGTATAGGATCAATGGCTTTCCGTGAATGGGAGGCATGAGGACTGGCGTTGACAGTAGGTAATCTTTGATTTTCTTAAAGGCTTCTTGACAATTATCTGTCCACACAAAGGGGATACCCTTGTGTAATAGATATTGGAATGGGTGACACTTGTCAGCCAATTGGGCTATGAAGCACCGAATAGATTGTACCCTACCTTGTAGAGTTCTGAGTTCACTGATTCCTCTGGGTGGAGGCATGTCTATGATGGCTTTGACTTTTGCTAGATCAACCTCAATGCCTCTTCGAGAAACTATGTATCCCAAGATTTTTCCCGATGTGACACCAAAGACACATTTCTTAGGATTTAGTTGGACTTTGTATTCTTCCAGTCTCTTGAAAATTGTGCCTAAAACCCTGAGATGATCTTTCCTAGTTACTGATTTGGCCAATAGGTCATCGACATAATCTTCCATTATTTTATGCATCGTGTCATGGAAGATTGTGGTCATAGCCCTTTGATATGTGGTGCCTGCATTTTTGAGACTGAATGGCATGACATTCCAACAGTAGGTACCCCATGGGAAATTAAATGTCATTTTGTGCTGGTCTTTGGGGGAAATGTGAATCTGATTATAGCTGAAGAAACCATCCATGAGGGATAGCATCTCATATCCTACTGTGAGTTCAACTATGATATCAATATTCGGTAAAGGAAAGTCATCCTTTGTGCATGCCTTATTTAGGTCTCTAAAATCTGTACAAATGCGGATCAGCCCATTTGGCTTTGTTACTGGCACCAGGTTAGATATCCATTCAGCATAGTCAATAGACCATATGAATCTAGCGTCTAGAAGTTTCTTCAACTCAGCCTTGACCAATAGAGCGACTTGAGGGTGCATTTTGCATAACTTCTACTTGACTGGTTTGGCATTAGGCAATAGTGGCAGATGGTGCAGAACCAGTTCTGGGTCTAATCCTGGCATGTCAGCATAGGACCATGTGAAGTTGATTTTACGTTCTGCAAAGAATTTATGAAATTCTAGTCTCTCTTCTTCAGTCAGCGATGCAGCAAAGAGAACCATTTTGGGATCTTCTACAGTTGATATGTTATCCTCTATGGTGTCTTCTATAAGCATAGCCGATTTCTCTTGTTGTACCGGAAGAAAGTCCAGTCCTCCATCTTTGGGCGCCTTAGAGAGGTTTTCACCTGCAGATACGTCCTTTGTTTTTACTTTTTTATCGTCAAATGGTGCCTTTCGGTTTTCACCTAAAGATGTTTCATTTTTTATTTTATTTTTATTTCTAATTTTGCAAATGGAGGACTGAGCAGTCTCGCCGAAGTATGTCGTGCAATCTAAGTCAATGGTGAATCCTGACTTATGATCACCACTGGGTATGCCCTCACGTAATCCCATAAATTATGTAATTTCCTCATCATTCTGAAATGTATCCAGGACTAGCGAACCTTGTTGGTCCCAATCGACTAACTGAGGATAAACTAAGGAAATTTCATCGTCAGTGTTGGTGAATTGAGGGGAGGATGCAGAAATCATGCAGATGGATTTAGTGATGTTGTAGATGAGATTATCATCATCCAACTCCACATCAGACTCTATCCAATATTCCCCTTCACTAGTCTCGTATTCGTTGGAAAAATAAGGGTTGAAGGACTTAGAGTCCTGGTTGTCAGTGTCATCTGGTACTTCAAATGGATTGGACTGAAGGGATTCAGATGGTGGGACTTGTATGTCATGGGGAGTGGTAATGGGACTTTGACTATTTGGTGCCTGATCAATTTTAAATGTTTGCCAAAATCTTTGTTCAGAGGTCAGTTCCCCTATTTCGACAAACAAATCATCGAGGCAACAGTCACTTAAGGATCGTTCTGAGCCAAATTCCCACTCTTGGGAGTTAGTTTCGATGAGGGTTTCCTTAGTGGTCTCGACACTTTTTGAAGAATGTACTCGCTCACTCGAAAGTCCAATGGTACGTCGATTGTCATTGTCGGGCGATCCAAACCCTAATCCAAGATACTTTGGAATTTGGAAAGGTTCTATGGGCTCTCTTTGTCCAGCTTTATTTCTGCCTAGGCCACTAGTACCATCATAGCCCTTAGCCTTCATTATGTCATAACCCTTGCCATATTTTTGAACTGGTAATGGGGGTAGTGTGACAGTATCTTTATAGATCCATCTCGTGATGTCAGCAAGGTCCTCATTACTCATGACTCCCCATTAGATGAAAATTGTTTTTGGTGGAACTTTAAAATTTACTTTGGGTTCCATTCTGAAACATGACCAACCATAGACCTTTGGAGACTTGGGTATTGTTATTATGTTGTATGTTGTATGTAGTTTGAACTCTCCGCAGTCGAGGTCCTAGATTTTGACAGTGGATTTAGCCTTAGGGTTTGCAGAAGGTGGTGGTGTGGCGTAAGACGTGGATGGGGTGGATGTGGAAGATTATGTGAGTGTAGATGGGTCAATGTATTTGGATGACGAGGAGCCAGGTGCTTCTTGGTTAATAGGCACTCGATTTTCAAAAATACCCCTTAGGTTGGTACAATATTGGAAAGGATCGGGGTCTCCATATATGGCTATTTATGTGTCGTCAAATGGAAACTTTAGGCATTGGTGATATGTGGATGGAACAGCTTTTAATTCATGAATCCATGGACAACCGAGCAAGATGTTATATGGTAATTCTAAATCTAGGACTTAGCAGGTTGTGTCCACAATGACTGGTCCCACTCTGATAGGGAGAGAGATAACGCCACGTGAAGAGTGTTCTTTGTCATCATATGCTTTGATCACTATACTCTTTTTCGGGTCCACGCATGCATCAGAGAATCCTAAAGCCTTAACCAATTTGAGGGAGCATATGTTCAATCCTACTCCGCCATCTACTAAAACCCATCTAACTTTGTGCTTGTGGACAAAATTTTCTATATGCAATGCATCATTGTGGTTGGTCTTAGGTGATGAGTAGTCTTGATCCGAGAAAGTGACATGGTGAGGTGTAGTGAGCTATCCCACCATGGTCTCAAATTGATTGAAATCAATATCCTTAGGAACTGACGACTCTTGCAGGGTTTTATCTAATATATCCTTGTGTGCGGGAGAGATACGAAGCAGCTCAAGTATAGAGATTTGCGTGGGAGTCTTGCCCAGCTGGTCGATAAGGTTGAACTGATGTTTCGGTTGCCACTGCTTTGTGGTTGGGATAGGTTTTTGTTGTTTAGCAGATGGGCCAGGTATGGTAATTTTGGGTTGCCTAGCAGTAGGCAGACCAGCTATGATGACCTTGCCACTGCGAGTAGTAGCATTACATTGGGGTGCTCTCTTGACCATAATGGTATTGATGTATTCATCATCAGTTTAGACATTATTTATAATAGGTCCACCAAAATAGTCATACTTGGCTTGGGCGAAGTTAGCTTGATTATTATTCATCTGTGGACCTAAGGTGGAAGCATTATGAGAACCATGGTCCTGCAGTGGATTCTTATGGATAGTATGATCTGAATTGGAGGCGAATTGTGATCCACCTACTTCAATGATATGACTTTCGATAAGATCTTGTACTATGTTTTTCAGTTGTCGACAGTTAGAGGTTTTATGTCCTTTTGCCTGATGGTATTCGCAAAATGCATTATCGTTCCACCATGCGGGTTTGAATTGTCCTGGGTCATATGGTTTGGGTTCTTCAAGTGTGATGACCCCATTCTGGAGGCATTTCTTGAGGACTTCTTCAATGGGTTCACCCAAAGAAGTGTATGTGCGACCCCTAGGAAATTGTCTCATCTGACAGTATTGTCCCTAGTTATTTTGGCTGCTCTTGTTGTTTGAAGGGACATTGGTAGGGGGTGTCAATGTCGTTGTTGGTTTGTTTTGCTATTGAACCCCTTTTAGGGCCAGTACAGGACCCATAGTGTTTGCAGTCTTGGCATCAACAACACCGTCATTTGTAACGTGTTTATTTTTTACCCAGTATTTATTCTTGTTGGCGGGAGGATTTGCATTTGCATTTTTGGGACCGTACCTTAGTTCTCCCTTTGCGATAAGGGCTTTCTCAATCTAGACCCCTTTTTCAACAAGGTCTGTGAAGGTTGTGCAACAATGTACTTGCAATGCATATTTTAGGGGCCCCAGAAGTGTTTGCACGAACATGTCAACCTTTTCCCTTTCGAGTATGTCAATGTGACACCGACTAGCTAGACTTCTTCATTTTTGAAAGAATGGGATGAATGTCTCACCAGCATCCTTCTGTGTGAGATTGCACAAGCTAGTGATAGAGGTGTCCATGTCAATGTTGTACGCGTAATTTTTTATGAATTTTTGTTTAAACTCACCCCATGTTTGGATATCCTTTTGAGTGGAAAACCATTCAAGGGCAGGACCCGCTAGACTTTTAGAAAAAAGTCTCATCAAATATGTTTGTTCATAGGAAATGTCCATACAATTGGTTGCAAATTCGCGAACATGTTCAATGGGGTTTGTCTTGCCTCTGTATTTTGTAAAATTGGGTGACACATATCCTGGAGGAAATGGTGGCATGTATAAGCTCATGTCAAATGGGTATATGTTTAGATCATATGATATTTCTAATTTCTTGCCTGATATGTGTATGTTTTGGATAGTTTTCTCTAGACCCGTATTTTTTGCTTGTAATGCCTCTATTACAGGGTCGTTTGTGGCCGCATAAGTTGTACCATAGGTCCCCATTTGTTGTGCATGAATATTGGTGAATTGTGGCAGTATGGGTTGTTGTGACATATATGATGTGTTTGGATTGGTGTGTCGTTGGTACTGAAAGTTAGGGTTGGGGGTATGTTGGTGAGTATGAATGTGGGTGGTGTAAGTGGTTCCAAGGCCTTCTTGCACAACTAGCTAAGAATACTTTTCTCTGTCTTCATCCAGGAACCTGATATCTTCTAGGTTCTTGTTAGGCTTAGATTATTAACTAAATCCTGATCCAACTCCTCTCCAAGAGTTTCACACCTTGTGCCTCACCTTGAAAGACTAACACCACCTTGTTCTGGGCAAACTCTTTCCTACACTTAGAAGACTCTAAGTGCCAACATCACACAAAACCTTCAATTGATTGCAGGGGTGTCAAAGGTACTTGAAACATGACATACACATCTAACTAGATCCATCTTGGAGGATCTTCAACCTTCTTTCTTATTGAGTCCAAAATTTGGTCTTGAGGAGGCCTAATTCCTTGTAGCCCTTGACAGTGACCTTTTCATCATTCCTGCCCAAACTTTCCAAACAACCTAAAAAAAAAAGTTCACATTTGAATACCCTTTTTGATCCTCTAAAAGATTCACAAGGTTTCAGACCCCTGAGCCCTCTGTACACTGGTTTCCTATTCTCTAGGTCAAATAGGGCTAAAAGACCTAATTTCTAGGATTTTTCTGATCTCTTGCTCATCTCTCACACAAATGGATTGACTGGACCTCAATCCTTCTAGCATGTAAAGATATGACCATACCCTACCTAGAACCGTACTTGTTCCTGTACTGTACCTCTATTCCCTACCTAAATTCTCAAATTCTTCACTGTCAAACCTCTAACCGGGCACTCTTAACTCGCCTAGGGTTTGTTAATGCACTCTGCTGCTCAACTCTTCATGACTCCTACCACTACATATGTATAGACCAATGGCTCCCCTAACACATCCATCTACTCTCAGAAGATCTCATGGTTAGATTTCATGGGGGAGCCATAGAAAGACAAACTGGTCAGGACAGGACCAGTAAAACCCCTAGACCTAAACCTATTTACACAAGACAACAAATTAACTCAAATAAACTTTCTTGCAGAAAGTAAAACACTTAGAACTACCCTATGATCACAAATCCAATGTCAGATCAATACATACAATTCAGTAAATAGCACTGTCACTCAAAACACTCGAAAAACACAGAAATTGCAGAGTTGCTTTTATTTCCATCTACAAAACAAAAACTTGATTACAAATCTATATCCTTGAAATTAGAGCCACACCTCCCTTAGATGCCATTTACCATCTTTTTAGGGTCTGTTGGTCGATTCCCCACTCCTATCTTTTAGGGGATCCTAGGTAACCGAGTTGCATGCAACATTTGCCATAATGGAAAATGTTGTCATGACAACTTTGTAACAACTTTTGGCAACTTATGGTTATGCCACCTTCCTCACTCTTAGGACCTCTATGTCCTATACTTCGAGCAACCAACACCATTAACTGCCTCATGGCATCTTTCTAACATCATTCATGTGTTTAGAACACATTTAAGACTCAATTTCCAATCTAAGCTACTAAGCTAAGCAAAGCAAAATTTAATAACAATGACTAAACTATGGTGACCTTAGTCCTCCTGACTAATTCACCTAGCCATGGAAATGACCTTCTAAGGTCCAAAAAAAACACACAAAGACTTTGACTTGGCTAATGTCAGATACAAGCCAAAATTTCCTAAGTATGGAGGTTAGCCTAGGTGTGCTCCTGCACCATCCTCCCCAAGTGAAAGCTTTCAATCCACCCTTGGATTGAGTAAGTTGAGATCAATGCCCAACTTCTTGAACTCTGATTCTTTGATCCATACTGCATCAGCATCAGGTTGACCTTTCCATTTGATTAGATGTTCCTTGTATTCCTTGGTTCTAGTCTTCTTGTAGACCCTGGTATCCAATATACTGTCAGCTTGTTTGACTGTAGCAGAGGGTAGCTTGAGATCTTCCACATCTTGGATGACTTCATTGAGGCTTTGATCCATGTCTAGTGGTGGTCCTTTGTAATGAACCAAGTTTGCAATGTTGAAAATAGGGGACAGTCCACTGTCTTCCGATAGCTCCACTCTAAAAGCATTGTTTCCATACTTTGCCAAGATAGGACAGGGACCTATCCTCTTCATATGCAACTTGTGAGGAACTCCTTTTTGTAACTTGGACTTGTTTAGATGCACCATCACCAAGTCTCCCACATTAAACTAAACTTCTCTTCTATGCTCATCCACCTTGGTCTTATGCTTCATGGTGTTTTCTGTCAATGTCTTCCTGTCTGTGTCATGAATCTCCTGCATTGCATAGGCAAAATCATCAGCATATCCACTTCCCTTAACTCCATCCTTTAAGTTTCTTAGTTCATAGACTCCTCTAGGAGGTAGACCATAGACAATTTCAAAGGGACTCTTCCCTGTTGACCTGTTCACAGTGTCATTATAGGCATATTCAGCTTGTCCAATCAACTGATCCCATTGTTGACCATACTCCTTGGTTAAGCACCTTAATAGATTTCCAAGGCTTCTATTAACAACCTCGGTATGTCCATCAGTTTGGGGATGGTATGCAGATCCAAAAGATAAATTAGTTCCCAATCTCTGCCAAAGAGTCTTCCAAAAATGACTCATGAACTTGGTGTCTCTGTCTGACACAATGCTCATAGGTAATCCATGTATCCTTACTATCTCTTTGAAGAAGAGAGAGGCTATTTGGCTGGCATCATTGGTTGTCTTACATGGCACAAAGTGGGCCATCTTGCTGAATCTTTCCACAACTACATAAACACTATCCATGCCTTGTCTTGGGTAACCCAACTACAAAATCCATACTCAAACATTCCCATGGCCTAGTAGGAATAGGTAGTGGTTGGTATAGGCCTGCATTTGAAGAAGTACCCTTGGCCTTTTGACATACTACACAACTTTCCACATACCTCCTAACATCTAGATTCATCCTTGGCCAATAATAGAACCTTTGAACAAGTTCTTGAGTCTTTGTGATCCCAAAGTGACCACTCAATGCACCATTATGCTTTTCTTGTATCAAATTTTCTCTAATAGAGCCTCTAGGGACACATAACTGATTCCCTTTGAACAAAAGTTCACTTTGCAAAGTATATTCAGCATATCTACTATGAAAATGATTCTTGTATTCAGCACATACCTTATAAATGTCTGCAAAGTCTTCATCATCTGCATATAGATCCTTGAAATGATCTATTCCCATGCTCTTCAACTGAATCTCTTGAATGGTGAGAACTCTTCTACTCAAGGAATCTACCACCTTGTTGAGTACTCCTTTCTTGTGCTTGATATTGAAAGTGTAAGCTTGCAGGTATTCAACCCACTTCATGTGTTTGTGACTCAATTTCTCTTGTGAATTCCGGAAACTAAGTGCTTGGTTGTCTGAATATACTATGAATTCCTTGGGAAGCAAATAGTGCCTCCATTTCCTTAGAGCCTAGACCAATGCATACATCTCAAGGTCATAAGAAGAATACTTCTTCTTGGCTTCACTTAACTTTTCTGAATGGAAAGCCACCGGTCTGCCCTCTTGGCTGAGAATAGCTCCAATAGCCACATTTCTTGCATCACACTCAATAGTTAATAGCTTCTCAAAGCTTGGTAACACCAAAACAGGTTGAGTAGCTATCTTTTCCTTCAATAACTCAAAGCTTTTGTTAGCTTGCTCATTCCACATAAATTTAGTTTTCATTCCTCCTTTAATGGTATCCAACATAGGAGCACAAATAGCACTAAATTGTCTTATGAACTTCCTATAATATTAAGCAAGGCCATGAAAACTTCTTACCTATGTTGTTGTCCTTGGAGTAGGCCAATTGAGGATGGCCTCCACTTTGCTAATGTCCATTTTCAAGTTTCCATGTGATAATACAAACCCAAGGTACACCAGCTCTATCTTGATGAATTCACACTTTTCCAAGTTGATCATCAATTTCTCCTCATGTAGCTTCTTGCAAACCAACTCTATGTGTTTGAGATGCTCTTCCCTTGTCTTGCTATAAATCAGTATATCATCAAGATATACCACTACAAATTTGCCAATGTAGTCTTTGAGGACTTCATTCATGAGCCTCATGAATGTTGAGGGGGCGTTAGACAACCCAAATGGCATAACAAGCCACTCATATAAACCCTCATTGGTTTTGAAGGTTGTTTTCCACTCATCTCCCTCATGTACCCTAATTTGGTGATAACCACTCTTTAAGTCTATCTTGGTATAGTACTTAGATTCACCTAGACAATCCATTAGGTCTTCAATTCTAGGGATAGGGAACTATATCTAATGGTTATCCTATTTATGGCCCTTGAATTATTACAAATCCTCCATTCCCCTCCCTTTTTAGGTGCTAGGATAGTGGGTACTGCACATGGACTGATGCTCTTTCTAATGAGACCTTGGTTTAGGAGTTCTTGTACTTGTCTAGCTATTTCCTCATTTTGTTGAGGGGCCATCTTGTAGGCTGCCTTATTTGGTAGAGTAGCCCCTGGTATCAAGTCTATCCTATGACTTATGGCTCTTTCAGGGGGTAATGCTGCTGGTTGTCCACTGCTTACAATGCCTTCATAGGTCTGCAACATTTTCTATATTTCTTTAGGTAACTCTAGCTTCTTAGCTGCTTTGTCATTACTTACCTCTCTTGGCCTTAACATTAATGCATATCCAAATCCTTCTCCTTCTTCCAAGGCTTCTAAGAACTCTTTTTCACCAACTATGAGCAAATTAGGACATGTTGTCTTCACCTCTGCATCCTCTAACAGTGACTGAATTTTGAATGTTACCTTATCCTTCTTGAAGGTATAAGAGTTCTTCACTCCATCATGCATAGCTTGGCAATCAAATTGCCATGGTCTACCTAGGAGCAAGTGACATGCATCCATAGGTAACACATCACACAAGACTTTGTCCTTGTACCTTCCAATTGAGAACTCCACCCATGCTTGTTCATTCACCAAGACATGTTGGCCTTTATTGAGCCATGTGACCTTGTAAGGATTGGTGTGGGGTATCCTTGTCAACTTCAGCTTGTTGATTGTTTCCTCTGACACAATATTGTCAGTAGACCCTGAGTCAATGATGACTCTACATACTTTCCAACTCATTTTACACTTTATCCTAAACATGGACCTCCTTTGGCTTGGTTCTTCTTTAATCGGCTCTTTGATCAAAGTTCTCCTCATCATGAGGTTCTCTCCTTCCTCTGAATGTAATGGTACCTCAGAATGTTTCTCTACTATATTTGTCTCATCATGAACAAGATTAGTTCTCTTATCACCTCCTTGAGAAGTACTACCCTTCTCTGGACACCTATAGGCCGGATGTCCCATTTGATTGCAGTGATAACACTTCATATTGGAAAAGTAATTGCCTCTTCCTTGTCCACCACTTCTTCCTCTAAAGCTAGAACTTTTTCCTCTGCCACCTCTGCTAGAGCTTCCTTCTTGCTGCTCAGAGTGCCTAATTTCTCCTTGATCTCTTGATTCTGAACTCCTTCCACCATAGCCACCTCTTTGTCCTCTGCTGTCTTTTCCTTTACCTCTACTCTTGGAGGTTTGCTATTGCTTCCTTTTACTTTTCTCCTCTATCTTTAAAGCCATTTGGTAACATTGGCGGATGGTTTTGAAGTTCACTAGGCTCATGTCTTCTTGAATAGACCATTTAAGTCCATTCAAATACCTTGCTAGCTTGATGCTTTCATCTTCAACCACCTTTGATCTGAGGCACAACTTTTGGAATTCCTCGGTGTATGCTTGGACATCCAAATATTTTTGTCTAAGATTATGTCTCCTCCTATGCAACTGGACTTCATATTCATTAGGTAGGTAGGTCTACTTTATTTTGGTTACCATGCCTCTCCATGTAACTATAGGACCCTTTCCTTCTTTCTCTCTTTCATTTTGCACAAACTTCCACCATGTGAGAGCTGAACCTCTCAACCTTGACTTGGCCACCTTAACTTTTTGGGCTTCTGATATACCATCACATTCAAAGTGATTCTCTATACTTTCAATCCAGTCCATGACTGAATCAAGATCCATTTGTCCACTAAATAGTGGCACACCTTCCAAAGCTTTGCCACTTAAGGCCTTCAGTGCCTTCAAGAAGGGTTCTTCGGAAAGAACAGGGTCAGGTGTTGGAGCTTCCTCCTCCAAGTTTACTTCCTTTTCCTTTGCTTCCTTCTCTTCCTTTAGTTCAATTTTAACTTTGACCTTATCTGCCTTCTCTTGGACTTCATCCAGGAGTTGCTCCATTCGGGACAATCTTTCTGTTAGCAACCGATTATCCTCTTCTTGCTCTTCTACCTTCTTGGCTAACTCAGCGTTAGTCACCATGGTTCTATCTTCCTCTAGTGTATTCTCTCCTACTGATTCAATGGGTTGCAACATCAATCACAAGCCTGATCAAACTTTGCTCTAATACCAATATGGTGTAAGTGGTTCCAAGGCCTTCTTGCACAACTAGCTAAGAAGACTTTTCTCTGTCTTCATCCAGGAACCTGATATCTTCTAGGTTCTTGTTAGGCTTAGATTATTAACTAAGTCATGATCCAACTCCTCTCCAAGATTTTCACACCTTGTGCCTCACCTTGAAAGACTAACACCACCTTGTTCTGGGCAAACTCTTTCCTACACTTAGAAGACTCTAAGTGCCAACATCACACAAAACCTTGAATTGATTGCAGGGGTGTCAAAGGTACTTGAAACATTCCATACACATCCAACTGGATCCATCTTGGAGGATCTTCAACCTTCTTTCTTACCGATTCCAAAATTTGGTCTTAAGGAGGCCTAATTCCTTGTAGCCCTTGATAGTGACCTTTTCCTCATTCCTGCCCAAACTTTCCAAACAGCCTGAAAAAAAAAGTTCACATTTGAATACCCTTTTTGATCCTCTAAAAGATTCACAAGGTTTCAGACCCCTGAGCCCTTCGTACACCAGTTTCCTATTCTCTAGGTCAAATAGGGCTAAAAGACCTAATTTCTAGGATTTTTCTGATCTCTTGCTTATCTCTCACACAAATGGATTGACTGGACCTCAATCCTTCTAGCATGTAAAGATATGACCATACCCTACCTAGAACCATACTTGTTTTGTACTGTACCTCTATTCCCTGCCTAAATTCTCAAATTCTTCACTGTCAAACCTCTAACCAGGCACTCTTAACTCGCCTAGGGTTTGTTAATGCACTATGCTGCTCAAATCTTCATGACTCCTACCACTACATATGTATAGACCAATGGCTCCCCTAACACATCCATCTACTCTCAGGAAGATCACATGGTTAGATTTCATGGGGGAGCCATAGAAAGACAAATTGGTCGGGACAAGACTAGTAAAACCCCTAGACCTAAACCTATTTACACAAGACAACAAATTAACTCAAATAAACTTTCTTGCAGAAAGGAAAACACTTAGAACTACCCTATGATCACAAATCCAATGTTAGATCAATACATACAATTCAGTAAATACCACTGTCACTCAAAACACTCAGAAAACACAGAAATTGCAGAGTTGCTTCTATTTCCATCTACAAAACAAAAACTTGATTACAAATCTATATCCTTGAAATTAGAGCCACACCTCCCTTAGATGCCATTTACCATCTTTTTAGGGTCTATTGGTCGATTCCCCACTCCTATCTTTTATGGGATCCTAGGTAACCGAGTTGCATGCAACATTTACCATAATGGAAAATGTTGTCATGACAACTTTGTAACAACTTTTGGCAACTTATGGTTATGCCACCTTCCTCACTCTTAGGACCTCTATGTCCTGTACTTCAAGCAACCAACACCATTAACTACCTCATGGCATCTTTCTTACATCATTCATGTGTTTAGAACACATTTAAGACTCAATTTCCAATCTAAGCTACTAAGCTAAGCAAAGCAAAATTTAATAACAATGACTAAACTATGGTGACCTTAGTCCTACTGACTAATTCACCTAGCCATGGCAATGACCTTCTAAGGTCCAAAACAAACACACAAAGACTCTGACTTGGCTAATGTCAGATACAAGCCAAAATTTCCTAAGTATGGAGGTTAGCCTAGGTGTGCTCTTGCACCAGTGGGATGAGTAAGTTGGGATGTGTCCCCCAGCCATTTGTGTCATTATTTGGGGGACATGGTGACCATGAACATTGTGATGTGTTAATGATGCCATGGGTTGTGTGTTTTGACTACTTTTTCCAAATTGTTGGGTTTGGACCAGGGGGATGGTCGAATGTTGTCCTTGGGATTTTATGGGATTTGATAGTGTTGACGTGTTCACATTTTGTTGTTGTCCTTGAATAAATATATGTCGTTTACCCCCACCCAAAGGAGTTTGTGAGATACCAATGAGAGGGTATGTCAAAGGTGTACTCATGGTATTCAATGTAGCTGTCAAAGGGGGATTGGTATGACTTGATGATGCCCCCGTCGCATTTACCAGATTGGTAAAAAGAGGATTAGAGTAATTTTCCCACATTGTCGCAGAGCCAAAGGTGGTTCCAGCCGATTGTGACAATGTTGTGGACATTGTGGGCACTATGGCAGATTGTGATCCTCCAATGGATGTAGCATTTATTGTACTGGAGGTGTGTGGGATGTTGGAGGTAGCATGCATTGTCGTTGTAGTGTCAAAGAAAGTATTGCTCATAGTGTTTGGAGGTTGACCACTATGTGACATGTTATGAGCGTTGTTGTCATTAGGGTTAGGAGATGTTGATCTCAACATGTTGATGTCGAATCCATGTGGTAACTTAGCTCCTTGACTCAAGAGTATGGCTAAGTATCTATCTCTATTGTATAGGACCATTTGTTCGACGAATTGAGAGGCCTCTGGATCTTGTGCCGCTACCTCTAGGTTTTCCTCAAGTATTTGATCGTATTCATCCTTACGCAAGAATGGTTCAAATGGACTGTTTGATGAGGAAGGTATTGTTGTGAGAGGTTGATTGTTTGTATTGCCAAATGGATCATCAAAAGTCCAGTTTGGGTCATATGTGGGATTATTGACAGTGGAAGTGGGATCTTGTCAAAAAAAATTCATTTGTCGTTGTTGTTTTTGGAGTCTAGTTTCCACCATAAAATGAGATTACTCAAATTAAAATGACAACTAAATGCAAGGATGACACTATGCAAAGTCTAAGTTCAAAATGACGACTAGGATGAATAATATTTTTGGTTTTTTTGGGAATAAAATATGCAATGTCTAAACTTATAATGCAATTTAAGACAAGGGTACCTAAGCACTTCTAAGCTCAATCTTTGTTTTCAATTTTGGTTACTAAAGGACTTTGTTGAAAAGGACAAGATGACAAGGTCTAAATGACTAGTGAGTTTTCCTAACTAGACTGTTGAGTTGGAAAATCTCACAAAAGGGACAATGACTGAAAATGGGATTGATAATTTAGTCCAAGAGAAACTAGTTTCGAAAGCAATGACGTTGCAAATTGTTCTGAGATTTTCCTAATCCAAAGTATGCAAGTATTAAAACCTAGGGACAAACTAATGCCTAATGCATGCAACTAAAAAGAATGAAGGATGTAACCTATGGTGAAGAATGCAAACTAATGGTCAAAAGTTTGAGCAATTTCAAAATTGGTTTCTGACAGAATCCTTTTGGAAACAATGTTTGACAAATGATTGACAAGGTGTAGACTTCAGATTTGACTTTGTATGAAGTTTTACTTGTGACTATGAATGCGTCACAATGGTATGTAAAAGTAGAATGCGTCATGCAAATTAGAAGACATTGTTCTTTTTAATTGCACTGAAAGTAAGTGTGTACTAATCTAATAAAAATACAGACACAATGTTTTAGTGTTTATTCTTCGACATTCGAACCTGCAAGACCACGAGTTAGAAATTTGAATTTTTTCCTTTGACCTACGAAAAGTAACTGCCAAATGCTGCAAATAAAAATTAGTACCACAAAAACCTAACTAGGCAGAATGCAGAAAAACCATAATAAAAAGAACAAAGAAAATAGCAAAAACTCAAATGCAAATCAACAGAAAATGTTACCAGTCAAATGCGTCATGACAGAGTGAATACGTAGCTCTGTGTTTCAAATGCGGCTCAGGAATTCAACTGAGGCTTTCCAGACTACGATTGCGGCACAACAGAGTGATTGCGGTGTTTAGGTCTAAGAATCTGTCGCGATGCATCATATGCGTCATAATTTTAAAAAAACTACTGCGTCACTCCGTACCTGTACCTGCAAAAAAGATAGAAAACACACGAAACCGTATGGAAAAAATAAAAAGAAACAAAGTCGGGTTCACCAATGTATCTAAGGGTTATTTTTAAGTTTAGTTTATCAAATGAATTGAAAGCATAAACCCAAAGAAATAATGAAGTGCAAAGGAACAATAAACGAAAACACATAAAATAGAACAATCTAACCCAATGTTTTCATCCTCCATGATTGATCTCCATTACACCTTCTAACTTGTTGATTTGTGTTGCCCTCAGATCGAACGTGTGAGCAATCCTTGACGAAGTCCTATATAAGCTTTGAAGGATTTTCTTCTAAAATCCTATGTCTATGACAATATGATTGAAATGTCTATGCCTAAATATGCCAAAACTTAATGAAATATGCCAATAAATGCTACGATGCCTGCAAAAATGCCTAAGTATGTCAGTGCGTCATCTAAAAATGAGAGCAAAATAGCATTTTATAGAAAATGCCATTTTGAATGGACGGACGAGATTGACTTTTGACAGAGACCTAAAATCAGAGGACGAGATTAAATTTGATAATCCCTAATCAGGGTTAGGGAAAAATCCTTAGACGAGTGGTTGAGATGTCATCTGAGAAGATCGGATTGGCGGTGGAGAATAAATGAGATAATTAATTAGAAAATAAATATTTTCGAAAATCAAGAAGATAAAGACTGCCTGATTTGTGAGATTTGAAAAATCAAGAAGATAAGAGTTGAACTAAATATCAGATTTGGAAAATCAAGAATCTACCCGATTACTTGATTTTTAGAAGATTAGTTACCATTTTGAATTAAATTAATTCAAAATATAGATTTGTGAAATAATAAATAATCGATTTTCAGATTATTTACCAAAATGGACTGTCAGTTAAGAATGTGATGACATTTTAAATAATTTCATTTATTTAAAATGAGAGGAATATTAATTTTGATAATTAAATAATTAAAGATAATTATTTAATTTAGAAGATATGATTAATGATTAAATAAATTAATAAATTCATTTAATTATGACAATTAGTGACATTAAATAAATAAATAAAACTTATTTATTTAATAATCGGGAAGAAATGACTGAAGAAGGGTGATTAAATAAATTTTAAAAATTATTTAATTAAGGGAAGACTTAGACAATTAATGACATATTTAATAAATAAATAAAATTTATTTATTTAATAATCATGAAGAATAAAAGGACATGAATTAATTAAATAATTATGAATTATTTAATCAATAGTCGAATGTGGACCAAGGACATAATTAAATGTCATAATTATGCTAGGACGAAAGTGGTAAAAATAGAGCTTGCAGGTCTAAGTCATTTTTATGTGTCTATAGATACATTTCCTTCTCAGTGAGTCCTATCAACAATGTGAGCACCTACGCGATGAGATCTTGGCCATTGGATCAAGGCCCTCCTTTGATTGTGTTTTCCTCCCATTGCACATCACCAATTTACACCTCAATTTCTAGATCACATTAGCGATGGGAAAGAAGGGGCGATGGAACAAGATCAAGCCATGTGTGCCTAGTCCAAAATCAAAGGCACAGGAAACATCGCTCACAAGAGCAACTTAAATCACCGATAGAATTTTGGAACATAGAACTGCATCGCTTATCGCTACTTTGGGACTCAAAGTTTACAATCAATCCACGATGAGCGATGGAAGAAAATTCAAAGAGCATAAAAGGCTATCACGCATCGCCAATTTATGATGCAAAACTCACAAGCCATTGGCGATAAAGAAATCCAGTGATAGTGAAGAGAACATACTTATCGCGCATCACCAATGCAAAACTCAAGACCCGAACCCTATCTACAATACGCAATACAAAGGAAACACCACTCGTCACACATCACTAATGTAAGTCGTGCATTCACAAAGTTATCTGCGATGAGCGATGGGAAAAAGCAATAAACAGGAACTTAAGTGGAACAATTTTGCATGTTCTCATAAGTTGTTTTGAAAAATGGGACTGCCTAGGATGACGTAAGATAAGGACTCGAAAGACTTAAAACCATTTTATTCAAAGGATGTAAAGGCCAAATAAGGTTGATCGATCAACCTTATAAAATGAAATATTTCTCAGACTTAGGCATGAGGGGCCGGTTACTTCATGGGCTCCAATGACACAAGTTGTTTTAACATGAAGGAGAACTGATCATAGGAGGTCAACAAAAGAATATATCAAAACACCAAAGTTTTAGACAAAGGAGAGGATATTCAAAGCCAAGTAACTCCCACAAAAAACTCTAAACCCTAACAGACCAAGAGAACACCAAGGAATATGCAAATTGAACCAGTGGAACATGAAAGTTTTTTTAGGGTTCCACCACTCCTACCGTAATCATTCTATATTATATGAGAAATTATCTCATCTTCATCCTGATCATCCAATAGAGGGTTGTGTTCTATTGTCATCAGATTCTGTAGGGAATACTTATCTTCCTCATCCAAAGTGGGCCAAATAGTTTGCTCAAGATCAACATAAGATTGGGCTAGAGGATAGAGGACCAATTTCTTGGTCACAATCCCATTAGATATTATCATATTGTCAGACCTACAACCTATGAATGCATTAGTTATAGCTAATCATGGTCTACCTAGGATGAGTGGATATCCCGCAAGTTTAACCTTTGGTTGTAAAACTATGAAATCAACATGATATTCCCAAAAATCTAATGCAATAACTAAATCTTCAATGATTACTTCATCTTCCTCTTGCTTCTTGATTTGGAGAGTTTCCAACTAAGTTTCTAGGTGACTAATAATGTCCTCCTTCATGTTGGATAGCAAATTGCTTAATTTTATCTTTGAAGCCCCAGTAGATGATTTTCCAATGGTGGATGTCCTCTCTCCTCTTGGCCTCTTAGTGAAGGTCATGTAGTAATTTTTGTAGACCTTGTAGATGTCTTCAAATGGTATTTGAGAGATATCCCCATGCCCAATAAGATTGAGGGCATCCATATAGTCCTCATTGACCCCTCTCAAAAATACTGACTTGAGGGATTCTTCAAATAACTTGTTTTGTGGGTTTTTCTTCAAAGAAAACTGAAATCTATCCACATAATCTTCTAATGGATCATCCTCCTTTTGTGACATTCTAAAAATGTCATCTCTCCTCCTATCAAGTCCTCTACAATAGTCTTGGTACATCTCCAAGAACAATATTTTCATGGTATCCCAATCAGGAATAACATCCCTACCTAATCCCATAAACCATCTTAGGGCTACATCTTTTAGAGTGGCAGGGAAGAGCTTGAGCCTATGAGAATCAAAATTATAGTTATAACTTTTGCATAGGAAATAAAATTCAAATATAAATGTATCTAGATCTTTAGTCACCAACCCATAAAAGACTGGTAATGCTAAAGGAGGAATATTATTCAGCACAGTAGCCCTTTCTTGGTTGGTGATTGGGAACTCAAAGGTTGCACGTTTAGGATCATCCACTACATCACCCATGGTTCGATATGTCTCCTTTGTGTGCTAGATGATGGTGATAGGGAAATTTCTTCTTCAGTATTACCCTCTCTCTAAATACTAGAGTCACCAATTTCTACTATGGCTTCTTGGAATGTAAAGGGGGGGAATCTACCCAAAGAATCTCTTTACCCCTACATACAATAAATATGGCTTTGTATAGTAGCAGTCTTGCACAATGTCAGTGTAACTTTTGGTGTGTTCAAAAAGATTAAGTCTAATAGTCCTAATGTTGTAAACAAAATGTAAACTATGAAAGCTTGGTTCAAACAAGTTTATGAAGATAGAACCATCCTCAGAAATGATGCCAAAAATGGAGAGTCTAAACTAGTATATTGTAAACTTGGTATAAACCACACAATTCAGAGGTATGACTAGCTGAACAATCCACTCAACATTGTAAAGACTACATTAAATTGTCAACCAAGGTTTGTAAACTTGTGATGTTGTTGCACTATATGTGCCTTCAAAGACTTGAGGCTACCTAGGTTATCCTATTTAAGGTATTCTACTTGATAGAAAATCATAGAATTTCATAACAGTGAAAGAAGCAAACTAGCGCTAATGGCTACGAGTACCTACAACTTAACCTATAATTGAACTGCTACTAATAAGGAATTATTATACTAACTCAAAATTGATCAAAACTAGTAATTTGACATATTCTAACCTCTAGAGTACTATAGGTTAACTAAATGCATTCATTCTCATGAACATTCATTGTTGGTAATCAAAATATGAGAATCTATTTTTTCTTATATGCAATTTATGAAGTAATGATAAATGGAAATAACTACTAAATAGAAATAAACAACTGCAAATATTGTGAAGAATATTTACCTTGAGTGACCTTCTCAAGTGGTTTTCCTCACTTAACTAAACCAAATCTAAACCTTCAGATTCTACACATTCATATGAACTTGAACTTCATTCATTACGCATTACAGAGATTACACAAAATCTTCCTCACAGATTATATTCAAATAAATCATTTTTGAATAATCAACATGTTTGGAGATGATAACTAAAAACTGAAAAGTAACTGATAACAAAATACCAAATCAAAAACTATCTAAGGACTCAACCATCAGCTATATATAAGCACAGGGGAGTTTATTCTAAGCACAACTCCTAACTGCAATCATTAACTACAACTCCTAGATATTAGAATATGCAATTAATATTTGAATTGTTCAAACTGTAACTAAAAAGAGATAAGAATTCTAATAGAATTGAAACTCTTCAAAACAGATTTGCATGTAAAACACACAAACAGTCATCTAGAATCCTATCAAAAAAATAATTATTCTTCTCAATGCCTTATTAAGTGTCATAATGATGCATGACTAACTCCATCAGGCACCTCCACATGTTAGTTATTACACTCAACTTGATCTAGAACTTCTCCTATTTTGTTGTCCAAGTCTTCCTTTTGTTATGGGCTATAGTGTCTTATTGGCTACAAGAGGTTAATCCATAAAACATATACATAAAGCAAACTACCATGATTAAACATAGAATTCCATCCACATTTCATACATACTCACATATAAACCATGCAATGCTACTATATCATACCTATATTTCCATTACTATAGTTTAAGTCCAAGGTTATCTAATAACCATGAAAAGATAGTATATTATAGGAGTATAGTTTGAAAATATTGTCTGATAATATATGAAAGTATGCATAAAAATAACAAAAAATAGGCTAATAAATGTACCCATCAATGATCACGCTTCACCATACAGGAGTGAAAGGTATAACCTACTAGAGGAGAGTCTTGGATGATATGAAAGTATTTAGATAGAAACCCTAGCTATAGACATAGCCATGGGAGGATGACCAAGATAAACTCTTCTATGCTTAGAAGACACAGTGGTGCATGGGCTGTCAGATTCACAACATAGAAAGGTACCTGCTAGACTAAGTGGCTAGACAGTTTGGTGACCAGCAGGATGTCTTGGCACTAAATTATAGGGTGGTGTATGCACACTCTTTTAGAGAGATTGGAGCTTGGGGACCTCAGACAACTTCTCAAGTATCTATTGAAAATTTCACACAATTGGCTCCCTTGCCATGGGCTTATGTGGGTGGTGCAACGGATCCTGGAATGACTCTGTCCTATGATGCATGGTTTGTTGGTTCGCTCAACACCAACCCATCAGGTTGATAGACCCAGCGGGGGTCGATGGTGTGGAGTGAGGAAAAGGTTAGGGCAGAGGTAGAGGATAGGTTCCTCAACATCCCAGACAAGTTTTGAGATAGGTTGGAGACATTGGAAAAAATCCTCAACAGCCTCCCTTAGTACAACCATAGGTATAGGTGCATCAAACTCTGAGGCTAGATATTTAGGGTTTTCTATAACAGTAGAAAATGGAGAGAGATACTGCTATATAGGAGAAAGACACTGCTTTCCAAGAATGAGATCATGCCAAAGCTGAGAAAGATAGATACTGATAGGAGAGAGACCAGGAGTGCCAATAGCGACAGCAAGTAGATCTACAGCTAGCTTAGGAGATAGCTTGGAGACAATAGTAAGAGGCTAGCTCTGCATAGGGATAGGGTACAATGGTCTTAGCCACATTATATGGTCAGGCTATGGCCGAGGCTTCATATTACCAGACATTGTACCATCATGAGATTCGTCGGCACTGGCGGCAACCATATTTTTCACATAGGAGTGGTGTAGCACCGAGTGGATTTGTAGGTGGCTATCAAAAGGGAAGTTAGATAGAGGAGGCCCTTAGGTAGCCATCGATACGAGGATCAGGGGAGTAAAGGATAGATCCTATGTAGACACATTTTTTATATAGCCTAATTGTATTGATGTATGCTCATTCATCGACTCATTGTTTGATAGTCTCATGTATATATTTTGATAGATATCACATATTTGACTTGTATCATAATATTGATAATTTTGACATATATGAGATGAATTTTGATGTGATAATGATATATGATGCTTTATTTTATGCTTATGATGTTATGTTATGTATGCTTTATGATGCATTATGGATGCATGTATACAATTGTGATGTATTTATTATTCTTACAATCTGATGTGATGCAAGTGTATATGATTCATGGATGCAATGCACATATTATGGATAATATGAATGCATTTATTTTTGTATTTAGATATGACATATTAGGCATATGCAAAATGCATGCTATGATATTCATGCTAATGGTTTATGTTGGATGTTGATGATATGTGGTTGTCATTGATGTCAACACTATTGGCATTAATGTCTTTAAGGTTGTATATGTCAAGGATATTAAGAAAATTGTAATAAAATGAGTTGCAGGTTGTCAGTGATGAAGTGAAGTCCAGTTTGTTGGTTAGCTTAGTACGTTGATGATCAGAGTTTGTGGATTAAAGGGTTTGTTTTCAAGTATATCTAGTTTATCCACGTTAAGTTTCAGAGATCTGCATGAAGATTTGATCGAGTTGTGAGCATTTGTGTTCTGAAAGTCATTTTGTTGCTTCAGTTGGTGTTCATAAATGAAGATAATACGATTCTAGTAATTTCAGTTGTTGTGTATGTTTCTCTAGTGATTCATGGTATTTGCAGATTTTTCTAGATCGTGCTATATCTGTGTTGCACATCCGCATTGATCGTTGTGCTCGTGATCGGTGATTTTCTCTTGTGTGTTCATGTTTTTCATGTTCATGGCCGACAAGGTGATGGTAGTGTGTTGTGGATCTTCATGGAATAATTTTTGAAGGTGTTTCATGTTTGAGGATGTCTTTTTGGGTCTTCATTATGTTGTGGTTGACATTGGTTAATTCACATTGATAATTGTTTATTGTTTTGGGATGATAGTTTGTATATGTTTTATTTTTATTTTTTTGAAGTCGACATGTAACAATGTAATCTCTTGTTGCGGATATATATAAGTGAGTGTTTATTCCATTTGAAGGCATGCATGTGTATGAGATGTGTGAATAATGTCCTAATCATTCAAAGGCAGAAGCAGAGTGTGAAGAAGGGTGAGCAGAGTGTGAAGAAGTGTTCATGTGCTTAACCAGAACTATAATTAGGCGTTAGCAGATGCTATTTTCTCAGTTCAAAATCATGCGGATGTAATCTGAATGTTTCTATAAGACAGTGTGTCTTCCTTTGGGCAATAAGCCTTGTTGTATTTGAGCAGTGGTCTCTAGGCAGTGTGACTGAATGCATGTGCATTCGCCATTTATTCTTCTTTATACTTTTAACAAAGTATAATCTTGTGGACTAACCTCCACCGTGGTTTTTCCCCTAACATGGTTTCCACATAAAAAAATCTTGGTGTTATGTGTGTTTCTGATGTGTTGATGATTTATGCTTTCATGGTTATTAATCAGATTTGAGAATAAGGTTAATAAGTTTAATAAGTTTAAATTTTTGTGACAACTGATTCACCCCCCCTCTAGTTTCCTACCCTTGTGTTGCCAACAGTTTATGGATGCAAGATGGATGCACTTATTTTTGTTCTTCCATGATACTTAGATGTTAGTAAGAATCATATAGAATATAGATGGAAGATGGAAGAATGATATGGTTCATTGATTAGCCTTTCTTTATGATGATTCATAATTCCAACAAATCTATAATTATTTTGAGATTTTATTGGATATGATGACGAGAAAGATGATATTGCTTTACTTTTAAGGACTTTTTTTAATTCATCATAGAAATCCTTATTTTGGATATAGAAAATAGACACAATGCACCAAGTTATGAAGAACCAGGGAAACGTTGTATCTAATGCAATGGACTTTAACTCTACAAATAGATAGGAGTGTAGTGTAGGAAATTCACACCCTTGCATTTTCACACTTGTTTGGGCCCACCTTTCTTTTTTTATCCTTATTTATGTCTTAATTGGTCCTATTTTGTATCCATGAGCCTAATAAATTATATCTTTTTCTAGTTAATCCTGACAAACATCAATGGATAAATGATAATTTAATGATTTTGTCTAAGTGTCCCTAATTTTTGGGTCGATACTAAGATGCCACCTAGGGTGTATTTGTCCCCCAAAGCTCTTGGGACCTTGATTTCAGGTGTGCCTTAAATGGACCCCTTTTTGGAGTCTAAGCCCCGAGTTCCATGCCTTAGGACTAAGACACCACCTAGGGTGTCTTAGTCCCCCTTAAGGTATTTTTGGGATTTAATTTCAAATCTTGGTGGGGTTTAGCCTCCTTTAATTAATGAATTCATATGTCGGCTTGTTGTGGTGTAATTTCAGGATATTAAGCATAGATAAGTATAAATACAAGGTTCCTTCTCTCATTTTCTCATCCCAAGCAAGATAAAAAGATATATAAGGACTCTAAGCATCCATGCATTCAAGTATTTGAGCATTCAAGATAATTTCATCAAGCATTTGGATCCATCATCAAGATTCAAGCATCATATCAAGGATATTGTTGCATCATGTTTGTTATTGTGTTAACATTTGTGATGTAGGGTTTATGATGCAAGCAAGTGTTTTATGCAAGATCTACATCCTTCAAACAAGATTCAAGAACCAAATCCATTGTAGCCATTTCAAGCATATTTTTAGCACCTTATTACAAGGGTTTGGTGAGTTGCAACATATTACTTTGTTCATTCATCATTTCCCTCCTTTATTTCATTTCATTTCAAGGTTTAATTACCAACAAGGGGTTTGACCAAGGCAAACCCCCATTCACTACTAATCAACAAGTTTTTCCTCTCTTGTGTGCTTATGATTGCAGATTTAGGTTGAAGATTTGAAGATTATTTGAAGTGCAAAGTTGCAAATTTGCATTGCAAAGTTGTCATCTTCACGAAAAGTCACCTACAAGCCAAATCTAGAAGTTTCAGGACCTAAGATCAGAGAAAAAGGAAGTGCAGACATCAAGACTTAGGACCACATTTAGAGATTGCAAAAATTCAGATCGGGGCTAATAAGACACCTAGGGCATCTTAGTCCTCCTGAGGCTATTTTTCAGAAATTCTTCCAGATCTGGTTCCGACATCCAAAGATTTCGCATTTTCCCCAAAAAATAGCACTGGGACTAATAAGATAGTAAGGGCATCTTAGTCCTCCATAGCACATTTTGAAAGCTTCTTTGCATTTCTAGAATCATCATTGCATTTCCAAACTTCCCAAGTACACATATCTTAACTTGTTGCATAATTTCATCATTTACACTCATCATTTAACTTGGATTATTAGGTTTTGTGAGTTGAATGATTACTTGTCTTTTCCAAGCTTTTTCTTGGTGGTGAACCTCTCAAAGCTTAAAGAACCCCATCCTAGGTCTTCCTTATTGAGAATTGACTCACCTTGTGAGGTTGATAGTCAATCCAATTAGGACTCTTAGGACATTATTGAGTGATAATAGGAAAATAAGTGGGCTTTCCCCCATCCTATTTTTCTTATTGTTCAAGGAGTATCCTTGTTCATACCTGACATACGAAAATCTTATTTGACCATGTGAAAGAATGAGTGATTGAAGTAAGGAGACTAATACACAAAAGGTATGAAGAACTTGATATGTCCTATCCATTGTTTTACTTGAGACTATCCCAACACATGCAAGATAAGTATTCACCGAGGTTATACTACAAGAACATCCATCAAGCACATCAAACAAAAGCAATGATCAATGCCCCAATATTTTCTCTCTAAATCATTTTGATAGACATCATCAAGAGATCATCAAAATGGACTAATAAGATAAATTATAATAAAATATTAAAATGAACAAACAATCAATGCTATTCATATCAATTGCCAAAGAAATTTTGATGTTCTTAGATGATATCCAAAATGATGCCCATTGTCAGAACAATATATCCTAGGACATGCATTGGATAGTGATGTTGTGTTAAACTAATTAGGTCATTGACACAAACTTAATTAATGAGTTCAAATATTAACCTTGACTCCACGATTCGTGTTCATTAACTTTTACCTTTTGAAATATTGCACTTGTGTATGTTTGTGTAGACACTAAATATCTTGGTCTACGAGCATCACTTTTCAATTGTCTTGCTCTTCTTCCTTGCATAATTAAATAATTTTAATTATTTAATTAATTCATTTCTTGATCTTTATTCTACTATGATCAATTGAATAAATTTAATTGTGTCACTAATCTCCTTTTCTTCTATAATTAAATAAATTATTATTTATTTAGTTATTTGCTCTTCACTATTCGTCTTTAGTCAAATAATTATTATTAATTGTTTGTCTATTCATTAATCTTTTGATTCTTCTATAGTCTAATAAATTTTAAATTATTTGACTATCTTTTGACATTTCTCCCCCACTTAAATAATTAATCTGATTTAATTATTTACTTCCATTTCTCTATTTCTTCATATTTAATTAAAATGGTTGCATAAATTATTTTAATTAAATGCCCACTTGTCTTTTCCTCAAATAAACAATTTAAATAAATTATTTATGCCTCCACTTGGTCAAAGAATCCTTCAATTGAATTAAATGATTTTAACTTTTAATTTATCTATTATCTCCCTCCACTATCTCATTTTTGAATCTCGATTGTCGATTGACTCTGGCCTCTTCTCAATCTTGACCATTCATTTCGTAACCCCCTTTCCTCTATGTTGCATGTCCTCTCAACTGTTGATCTTGGCATCTTTTTAGAAGATCGATCATGTCTGTCTATTCGAAATCTTTTCTATAAAAGAAGGTATTCTCTTCCATTTTTTCTTTAACGACCACTTATCTCCAACTTTCTTGCTTACAATTTGTAGGTATTTGCATAACTTCAACTACAAATCTGAGGGCATATTTGCAAAAGAAGAATGAGGAGAGACAAGGGAAGTGATTCAAGTTCAATCATGGGGAGTTCTTTCATTTGATTTGTTTTATTTTCCTCATGTTTTATTTGTATTCTCTTATTTTAGATTGGGTTTTGGTTTAGTAGTGTTGTGGTTGTCACTAGAATCTGGGCTAGCTCATTTTAACCTGTCTTACATTGGTGAACCTGACATGAATCTTACAATTTTGTAGATAAATCCATTTGTCTTCTTGTTTGTTTTTGCTATTTTGCATGTTACAACCAAGAATCTGCACAAAATCTCATCATCTTCTTATAAGCACAGAAAAATGGGCGCATGAAATCTTAAAAATAATTATCTGGGTTTTGTAGGTCTCACTCTTAGCTTTCTGGAACTTCAAATGGTTTTAAATTTTGTTACATTTTGAGAAATTTATGGTTGTTTTAGTGCTCGTAGTTTTTTAAAATTTATTTGTTAAGACCCGTGTTTTCTTTTGTTTATAACACTTTTGTCATGTAGGATTTTGCCAAACTCTTTCTAGGTTATGAAGGTTTATATCTTAGCTTTCCATAGATTTTTACAGTTTAAAATTTTGTTTAGTTTTGAGAAATTTATCACCATTTTTAGCTTGTTTTTATCATTAAAGTTTTTTTTTTTTTAGTTTACTAATCTCTTGTTTTCAGCATGTGGCATAAATCTTGGAGGGAGTTCTAAAATTTGTTTCTTTTGAAACATAATCATTTGTTTCCCTATCATTTCATTTACTTAGCTTTGTTTTATCATTATCTCTCTTTTTTTTACAAACAACAACAAATTGCATATTCCATTCATGGGTTTAAAATGAACAAATTGCATATTTCATTCATGGGCTTAAAAATGAACAAAAAATTGCATTTTCCATTCATGGGTTTAAAATGAACAATAAATTGCATATTTCATTCATGGGGCTTAAAATGAACAACAAATTTGCATGAATCACTCATTGGGCCTAAAATTTACAAGTACAACTTGCATCAAAATTCATAAGGGTAAAATGAACTTGCATCTCATTTATAAGGATTTTAAATGAACAAAAAAATGCATTTTCTCACTCATGAGTATTAAAATGAACATACATCACACGCCATTGGCCTAAAAAGAATCCAAGTGTCTTCAAATCATAAGCAAGGGTTAAAATTTACAAGTGTCTTTTGTGTCTTCTGGTTTGCAAACTGTCATTAAATGTGTATGCTCTCCTCTCGCGTCACTTGGCGATCTTAAGGATCAAAAGCATTTCTTTGGCACTTGTATAACCACCCCCACATTCAGATTTTGGAATTAAAATGAACCCCATTCGAGTATGAGGCAAAGGCATTATGTATGCTCTCTCCTTTTGCTTCATGTGATCTAGGAGATCAAAAACAACGTACTTCCTTGTTGTTGTGTACCTTTTTTAGAGGGCCTTCCACCCCGCTTCGAAAGGTGGGAACAACCCAAGCGGTAACAAGCTAAATCCAAGCTCATTCGAACCGTTATATAAAAATGTGTTTGTGACGAAAGTCACATGCAACAGGTGTGGATATGTCATACTAACAAGTGCCAACCTCAGTAGCCCCATGAGCTACGTAAAAATCCTTTCTTAGGAAGGGACTGAGAGGCCTCTTGATTGACCATAATCTTGAGCTAATCTTTCCATGTGTATGGCCACCTTGAACAAATTCCCTTACTAAGAACCAATTGTTTTAGTGGCAAAAAACCTTTTATACGTGCGTTGATCGTAGGAGGTCATACCTTTGAAGTTGCCCCACATTTTCACTAAGCATGTGTAGAGGCAGAAATTCCTCTTTGGGGAATGAGATTTGGTGAGCCTAAGAAGTGAGTGTCATGGAGGGGAGCCAATGCCACCAAGTCTCTAGTTGTCTACCTTATTCAAGTGGCTGGAGAAATCCAAGTGGGGATATCAACTAGTGGTTTCCTTATTAACCCTAGGATTGTGCTTGTTGTCTATGAGTGTTTTATTTTGAAATCAAACTTTTTCACATCCAAAATCATATCAAAAAAAGTGTTTGTGACTATATTCTATATTTTCCAAATAAAATTTCATCAAAATCAGTCAAAAATACCACATGGAAATCAGGTCAAAACATCAAAATTGCAAAATCAACATTTTGTGAACCACAACTGCTTGAAACAGAGCCACAACTGCCTGATTACCAAAATTTTAAAAATAATTGTCCAAAATTGAATCAATTCATCTTGATAGAGATATTGTTATCTAAACCTTAGACTTGCAGTGCTTTACCAATCCATTCCACCATTCTCATTTAGGATTGCATTACATTTTAGATTGCACCTTAAGTCACCTTTACTTTGCATAATTAATAAGAGATCTTAGGTTGCATATACCCTTTAGATTTCAAACATAGGAAGACTATCAAGCCTTTGGACAATCCATGGTTGCTTATACAACTTCTCATTGACCTTCATCTTTTATTTTATCAACTTTTTTCATTTTCATCTTGGTCAAAAATTTGAGTCTCAAAATTATGTCTTAGTTTAGACTCATCTTGTCAACCTTTCCATCATCTTGGTCATCACAAAAGGTAAATGATAAAATTTTTTGTTACCTTGGATCTACATAGCTCGATTAGCATCCTTTTTTTCTTAAATCTTAAGGTCTATCCCTTTAGTATCATTTAGCATCCATTGGTCCCATTTAGTTTCATTTTGGCATACCATATCCTTTGATCATAACATCATTATCATCCTATCATTTTTTGGTCTTAGACTTAGGTGCATGGTCATCTTGCATCCTTATATCCACAAAATACAAAAACATAGCTTAATCTCATATCATATTGCATTCCGATATTGGATCAACATAGATTGGTTAGTATTCTTTATCTTAAATCTTGAGGTCCACATCCTTAGTATCATTTGACATCCTTTAGTCTCACTCTAGATTCATTATCATACCATACCCTTTGGTCATTATCATCATTGCTTCCCAACCTTTAGTTTTAGGTGCATTATCATTTTCATCCTCATATCCTTATAATCCAAAAAATACAAAAAAAATAGCTTAGTCTCATATCCCAGTTTGCATTTATCATCTTTGCATATCATATCCCTTTGTCATAGGGTCATTATCATCCCACCATTTTGTAATTTTGGTCTTAGGTACATTGGCACTTTGCATCCTTATATCCTTGAAAATCACAAAAAATAGCATAGTTTCATATCCATTTTGCATTGTCACCTTGCATTGACATCCAAAGGTCACAAGTTTTATATGGTCCTCACTAAGTTTTCCTTATCCATCCTAATCCAAAATAATGACCATGTCTTCAATTTACCTTGATCTTCTTCATAGTCAAGATGAATACCAATCAATCCTCAATCATCAATACCAATCATCCATAGTCTCGAGTCAAACCTCCCTCTACCCATCTTACAAACAATCCATAAGCTCTAGTCTTCCATCCATCTACCCTCCCTATCAAGAACCAATTAACATAATCCATACCATTAATCCCCAACAAACGTTCATTAATCATCCTTATCCTAACTTTGACAAGGGAAACCAACCTTCCACTAGTCCATTCCAATCCTCCACATCTTATCCTAATCCACAATCCACTAATCCATTGGCATCCATTTCATCCCAAACTATAATACCATCCACTAAAAGAACATTAATTTATGCTCTCCAAGGACAACTAGCAAAGGAAATCATTCGACTCCTCAATGAAAACAAAGTTAAGTGATCCAATCACATTGCTAATCCTACACCATCCAACCATTTGCCACCATCATGTCCTCCATCGCTTACCAATACCAAAAAATATCTAACTATTGAAACTCCATTATTGTCATGTCAAAATCCTGAGTTTATCAAAGAAAATCCTACCATTACCCAAAATTGCATTCCATTGCTTAAACCTTGGGATATATGTCCAAAGAAAAACCAAAGCATGATGAAATAAACTCCATGAAAAATATAGATCAAGTTACCAAAAAATCACCTATATATGCTCCCGGTATCCAAGTTAAACCAATCTCTAATCAAGATCCAATTCCCAATCATGCCATCCAAGATAAACCTATCTTTGATTAAAATCCTACCATTGAACAAGAAATCTAAAATGACCCTCTCATCAACCTTTATACCATCCATGATCAAACATTTGAAGTTGGTCCTATCCAAACTTCAAACACCTCCATTTCCCAAAATGAGACACTTGGCTCCCTTGGACACATAGATAATCAAATAATGATATGGATAACATCAAATAAGAGCATAAAGGAGCTACTATTGATCAAGTCAAATAAGAATATAAACAAGCTACTATTGATAAAGTCAAAGAAGAAGATGCAAAAGCTATTATGGATCAAATCGACATCCCAAATGATCAAGAAGAAACAATCATGGTGAATGATAAAGCCAAAACATCATATCAGCTAGGAGCATCCACCTTTTTCAAAGCATGCTTTCTTGCAAATGAGGATATTCCAAGCAACAATTTCCACATACACAATGATGGGTTCACATCTTGCTTTCAAAATAAAAAATAGAATATTTCAGAGCATGCAATATCAAGGAAGAGGACTAGGCCTACATGAGCAAGGCATTCTAGAACCAATATAGTTTCATGCAAATCCTAGACATCAAGGTCTTGGTTATTCTTCAATCAAAAATTAAAATTATGTTAGTGATACCTCAATGATATTGAGGATAACTTTATCCAATACAAACATCAAAATGGAGGCCATGAGTAGTCCTTTTCATAAGGTTGTTTCCAACATTCCTTCCGTCCACACCATAAACCATCATTCCAAGATAATTAATCCCATCAATTGGAACCAACAAAAACAAAATTCTTACAAGTCTAAAGTCCAAAATCAAATAACAAGGTCCATTGAATGCAAAAATCTATGTGGACAAATAAAATTAAAATGGATCCAAAAGAAAAATGGATCAAGTAAAGAAAAAAGTTCAATTCCAATATCCAATAAAAATGTGGAGCCACAAGAAAAGAGGTCTCCCACATATAACAAATGTCCACCTCCTTCAAAATGGTCATCACGCAAGGCATATAAAAGTGTTGGTTCCAAACACTATCCCAATCAAAATTCCAAACTCCATCATCCACCATCCCAAGTTTGGAAAATAAAAATTGCTACATCCAAAACACCACATAGTCCATCCACGCCTACCATCATCCATCATAATCCTACATCTTGCCTAAAGTCTAAAAATCCCACATCACAAATTCGTCACATCTTGGCAGCAACTCTTTATCATAAGGACTCACATGAAACTCTATCACGATGTGCATATTTCAGTAAATGCAAACCTAGTGTCAGAGAGGATCACAATGACATCGATCAATTGTATGCAAGTGTTATGATTCTAACAAGAGAATTACTCCATAAAGGTCACTATTTGCATATCATGACACCAGTATCTACATCAACACCATCAAAGGATTTAGAACAATCAGCTATCATCTAGAACATCAAGCTGATATAAAAAAAATGTCACCTTGATGAAAGCCTGGCAAACAAGAATCTTGTGTGGTATCAAAAAATCAAAAATAAAGAGAAAAATAAAGAAAGAATAGAAAAATAAAAAAAATAGTAAAGAGAAAAATTTCATCCAATAGTGAAAACCATTTTTATGGTGCTTTGGATAAGTATTGTGATGAAAACCTAGCAAACAAGCATCATGTGTAAGAGCAATTATCTATGTGGACCATTACACTCAGGGGAAAGTTGTCTCATCTCCCATGCCTTTCTCATAACATTTCCATCTATCCATCTAATCCATATCCCTTTCCATCCATTTTCCCACCTACCTTGATCTTGATAAGAAATGGGGCACAAACATAAATCATGCTTTAGGAAAATTCTTGACATATCTATCCTTTGATCATACACTATCCATGAAATATCATGTCATTGCCTTCATAGAATTTATCCAAACCCATATGTTAGAGAAAAAAAATTATTCCTATGCGACATAGTCCTTAGAGATCATATGATAATTCTTCCAACCAATAATCCTCATGTCTCCTATCCTTTGCCAAAATCAATCCATTATCCTTCCATACTTATCATTGGGATTGGCTTTCCCTTGTCATTGGTTTAAAGATTCTAATCTACTTATCCAAGTTCCCTCCATAATCCCATATAGTCCTAAGGTTAGTCATTTCAAATGCAACAAGCCTAATCCATACAATATTTCTATGCAACCTAGTGCATCATCCAAAACATTCCTTGGCTTAGTTCCTAGCCTTATTGTAGACCTTGATCCTTTAGTTATATTATCATCCACGGGATATTTCTTTCCCAATCCTCACGTTATTTTGGGATGTGTCCTTCCCATATCAAACAACGTTGTCATCATCATCATCACATTGGTTTTCAGTTTGACTAGGGGCAAGATCATGTTTCTCCTTGGATCCTTGTGCATGCCTACTTGGTTAATTGCGGGTATCTTTCACATTAAATTGTCATGATCCTTATAGTTATCATCCATAACAAAGTCTCATTCATCCATAATAAAGCTTTGTCGTCCTTTCCATGGCTTGAAGACCACCGACATTTAGCATCCTTCACTTTCAAGATCATCCTTTTCATCCATTGATCCCCTCGCACATAATAAGTTGGTCTTATACCTGACTAGGGGAAATTCCTTGACTTATGTCTTCATGGGATCTGATGCATGGTATTAGCCTCATAAAACTTCAAAATCCAAAAAAAACATAAAATGTCAAAATCCAAAAAAAATCATAAAATGTCAAAATCCAAAAAAAATCATAAAATGCCAAAATCCAAAAAAATCATAAAACTTCAAAATCCAAAAACATCAAAAAATATCAAAACTTCCAAAAATAGAGTCAGTTTCAGAGTCTGAGTCTAAGTTAGTCTGTGTTAGTGTGGTTGAACTACATTGTCTCTATGCATTTTCTACATAGGCAAGGCTCATCTTAAATGTGCCCCTGAGACATTAGGTCAATCTTTTTAGGTTTGTCCAAATAAAATCATGATTCAGTCTTTTGTCAAATAAAACAAATTCAAGTCATGTCGAACTACGAGGTCTCTACATGTACAACATAGGCAAGGCCATCAATCGATGAGCCCCCGAGGCCCTAGGTTAGTCCTTTAGGGTTTGTCGAGTCTAGTTTTTATCTGCAAGAAATCATCATTCAAACCAAATCATGAATAAACAAGAAAACATAACCATCAAATCTTTCATCTTCAATCAATCAACCATCTTATCATGAATCAATTAATTAGGTCATTGGTCTTGTATCGGAATGGGGCATTATGTCATTTTTCTCATTCGGTCATATCTCTTGTCTTCTATCAAGGTGCATCCTTCCTGGGATTAGACTTTGTCTTTGGTCAATTTGGTCATTCACCTTAAGAAGGATATGTATTTCTTACAGTTAGGTGCTTTATCAACAATGGTCAATCAGTCAAATTTATCAGATATGTTCCTTGCCTTAAACAGGATATGTCTTTCTTGAAACCATGTGTCATCACATCATTTAATCATATCAATCAAACTTTATCAAATCAATTCAAGTTTGTCACTTGGTCAATCAACTTTATCATTTTTGGTCAATTAATCTTGCCTTAATTAGGATGTGTCTTTCCTAAAACTAGGCATATTGAAACAAATTAGTTAATCAACCTTTATCAGCTTATCAATCACCTTCAGTCAAGCAATCAATCATTTGGTCATCTTGGTCAATCTAATCAATCATATCAATCAATCTTATCAATCCTATAAGCAAACATTATCTCTTTGGAAAGCACTTTGTTGGTTTGAGTTTGTCTTATCTTTTTGATTGGTTTTTGGTCATGTTACTATGCACCTCAAGGATGTCCCATGAAGGATTTAGAGGAGTGATGATGGATCGTGATCTCTTTTCTTTGCTTGTTGTCTGTGGTTTGTCTTGACAAAAAGATTGGGGCAATTGGGTCCTTAGTATGATTCATGACATTCCTTGTCTTTTTGATTGTTTGTCTTTTGCAAGTGGTAACATTGCACACCTTGATTTATGTCATACCATGGTGTTTGTGATCCATTTGCCATAATTTTTTATTGCCCAATGATGATAAAAATGCAAGTTGACATCTATAAAGCAAGAATGTCCATCCCTTTTCATCTAACTAACTCCATGCTAACATTTGTCTTCTCCATACTAGCATTCATCTTCTTCGCACTAACATCTTCCATTTGCAATCATCATGATGGCCCGCAAGCTGAATTCTTCTCCTGTCAGTGCATTAAAGTAGCTTTTTTGGAATAATTTCTCAATTTTTTTGAAAATTTGAAAAAAAATCCGAGGGGGCATAGGTCTATCCTACCTTCACTGGGGCACAATGGGGCATGATTTGAACCTAATTTTATTCTTTATTCTTTGACACAATGCTAAAATCACATTATGTCAAAGAGGGGAAAAATGTAAACACTGAAAAATGTCTTGGTCTTCTTCCTTGCATAATTAAATAATTTTAATTATTTAATTATTTTCTTTTATAACATTCCTCTATTAATTAAATAATTGTAATTATTTAATTAATTCATTTCTTGATCTTTATTCTACTATGATTAATTGAATAAATTTAATTGTGTCACTAATCTCCTTTTCTTCTATAATTAAATAAATTATTATTTATTTAATTATTTGCTATTCACTATTCGTCTATAGTCAAATAATTATTATTAATTGTTTGTCTATTCATTAATCTTTTGATTCTTCTATAGTCAAATAAATTTTAAATTATTTGACTGTATTTTGACATTTCTCCCCCACTTAAATAATTAATCCAATTTAATTATTTAATTCCATTTCTCTATTTCTTCCTATTTAATTAAAATGGTTGCATAAATTATTTTAATCAAATGCCCACTTGCCTTTTCCTCAAATAAATAATTTAAATAAATTATTTATGCCTCCACTTGGTCAAAGATTCCTTCTCATGAATTAAATGATTTTAATTTTTAATTTCTCCACTATCTCATATTCGAATCTCGGTCGTCGATTGAGTTTAGCCTCTTCTCAATCTTGATTGCTCATTTCGTAACCCCCTTTCCTCTATGTTGCATGTCCTCTCAACCGTTGATCTTGGCATCTTTCTAGAAGATCGATCATGTCTGTCCATTCGAAATCTTTTCTATAAAAGAAGGTCTTCTCTTCCATTTTGTCTTTAATAACCTTTATCTCCAACTTTCTTGCTTACAATTTGTAGGTATTTACACAACTTCAACTACAAATCTGAGGACATATTTGCAAAAGAAGAATGAGGAGAGATAAGGGAAGTGATTCAAGTTCAAGCATGGGGAGTTCTTTCATTTGATTTGTTTTATGTTCCTCATGTTTTGTTTGTATTCTCTTGTTTTAGATTGGGTTTTGGCTTAGTAGTGTTGTGGTTGTCAGTAGAATCTAGGCTAGCTCATTTTAACCCATCTTACAATTTGTTTCACCAAAGGGTGGGAATGACGATCAATTTATTAGGAATGAAGGATTTATTATAGATGAAAGTGAGATGAGATGGGTGGTTTTGAGCTTTTTGGAATATTTCAATGTTTTTAAAGTTTTGAAATATTTTGAGGCTTTTTAGGGTTTTATTAAGTATTTGAATGTTTAAAGTTTCCCAATTATTTGAGGCTATTTTGAGCTTTTAAATGTTTTCCAAAATATTTTGTTTTCAAGATTTACAATTGTTTATAGTTTTCCCAAGTTTTCTAAATGTCTTTGTATTTTCCAAGCGTTAGACCAAGAGCAAGACACAAGAGGGACTGACCTAATGCCTCGAGGGCTCATCAATGATGGCCTTGCCTACATAAGCATAGAGACAACGTAGTTCAACTAACTCCCTAACAAATGACTATTTATTGATGAGATATGAACTTTTGAAATTGTCAATTTATTATGATGAACTCCTAAAGGACTGACCTAATGCCTTGGGGGCTCATCGATGATGGCCTTTCCTATGTAAGCATAGAGACAACGTAGTTTGACAAGTTTTCTTTGAATTTTTTATGTTTTAGACTTGTTTAGGAGTTTTGACGTGATCTGGATGTTTTTGAGATTTTTGACATGTTATGAATGTTTTTGGATTTCAAGATGATTTGGATGTTTTTGAGATTTTTAAACTTTACAAAAAATTTGGATGTTTTTGAGATTTTTCACTTTACAACTTTTTGGATTTTTTGGAGATTTTGAACTTTACAAATTTTTCAATGTTTTTGGGATTTTGAACTTTACAAATATTTTGATGTTTTTGGGGTTTTGACGATTTTGAGAATTTTTTTGGTGTTTTGGCGCTTTTACAAATGTTTTTGGTGTTTTGATGTTTTCTAATGTTTTTGGATTTTTTGAGAATTATATCTACAAGAATTAGGTAATACAAGAATCCAATCTAGGAACCAAGTATAAGAAGATGCCCCCAACTGAGTGTTACAGAACTTTGATATGAATTAGATAGGATGACCTAAGGGTACAACTCAATAGGATGAATAGAAATTTTCCTAAATACCAAGCCATGGTGGGAATGAAAACGAATGGGTGAAAAATGGATGCCAATTTTATTATGAATGGGATGAAGTGCCACTAAAGTGGTTTTCACTAGAAAACAATTTTTCTCTTTACTATTTTCAATCATTTTTCTTTTCTTTTTTGGATTTTTTTATTTTTTTATTTTTTTATTTTTTTGAAATATTTCCCCTCCTAGGCTAGGCATAGAACCTCTTGAGATGCATACTATTCATAGGTTCCTATAATGGATATCCTTTTGGTGTTGTGATATTATAATCCCCTGATCCATAACGAGCTATGATGAAAGGGTCCCAACCAATTTTGCTCAAACTTACCCTTGTTATTTTGGTCTAGCATGTTCTTTTGATTTTCTTTTAGTAAAAGATCTCCCACTTGGAAGTTTTGACCCTTGATCTTTTTGTTATAACTCCTCTTGGGTATGTTCTGGTATACTTGAAGATGATTGAGTGCTTCTAGAAATTGCTCATCTAGCAATTCCAACTCATTCAACCTTGTTACTCTATATGCTTCCTCGGTGATTAGGTTCTATAAAGATAGTCTCAATGAGGGGAGCCCAATCGCAATAGGAAAAATAGCTTCATTACCATAGACTAGGGAATAAGGTGTAGAACTAGTTGGTGTTCTAATGTTAGTGTGATATTCCCAGAGAGTGGGATTTAGTTGTAGATGCCAATCGCGACCAACATCATTAACCATATTTTTAAGGATCTTAATGATGCTTTTATTTGAGGCTTCAAATCGGTCATTTCCTTGGGGATATTAAGGGGTTGAGAAAAAGTGTTGGATGTTGAATTTATTGCATAGATCTCATACATCCTAGTTCTTGAAAGGTGTTCCATTATTTGTGATAATGAATTTTGGAACATCATAACAACAGATAAGGTAGTTAAGGATGAACTTTGAGATTTATTTCCTAGTGATATACGTCATAGGAAAAGCTTCTATCCACTTCATAAAATACTCAGTGGCTGTAATAATGAACTTATGTCCATTGGAAGAAGTGGGTGTAATTTTGCATATGAGATCAAGCCCCCATTGAGAAAATTTCCATGGAATTACCATTGGTTGGAGTTCTTGTGCTAGAGCATGAATGAGATCTCCATGCCACTGACATTACAAAATTTTTTCACAAATTGATTTGACTCCTACTCCATGGTGGGCCAATAATATCTTGCTCTCAATAACTTTTTGGCCAAGGTTACGCCACTCGAATGTGACCCGCATATTCCTTTGTGTATTTCTTTCAAAGAAACATAAGCTTCCTCTTTATCTAAACATTTGAGTAACATGTTATCAAAACTTCTCTAGTATAGAGTATCTTTAAAAATTATGAATCATGAGGCTCTTATAATAAAGGTTTTTCACAAGCTTGAGGTGATATTGGTGGGAAATATACCTTGATGTAGGTAGGTAAATATGTCATGATACCAAGTTGAATTGGGACCAACAATCTCACACACAAATTTTGATTCTGGAACCTTGAATGCTAGTATGAGAAGCAACTCCACATGAAATTCATATTTTGAAACTGTTCTTTGGAATGTCCAATAACGAGCCAATAGTAGCCATGGCATCAACTGATCTACTGTTAATCCTTGGTATCTGCTCAAAATTTATATCAATGAAGTATTTCTTGCAACTATCCACCATTTTCTTGTATGGTGTGAGCTTATCATCTTTTGTCTGATAATTATCATTGACTTGTTTCACTATCAATTGTGAACCTCTATATACGTGAAGCTCTTGGATTTTCCATTGAATTGTGGTCCTTAATATGATGATAAATGCTTCATACTCTCCTATGTTTTTAGTACAAGGAGATGTCAATCTGAAATATTTGGATATGTAATCCCCCTGTGGAGTGATGAACAAAATTCCTGCTCCTGACCCATGTTGTGTGTGTGATCTATCAAAAGTATAACTTCCATTGCTTGGATGTTGTGAGAGTGAAGATGGACTCATCTAGAAATTCTGATACCAATGGGTTCTCTGAACATAATGGTGACTCATCTAGTTGATCTGCTATAACGTATCCCTTGATGGCTTTTCGATCCACATATTCAATGTCAAATTCACTCAAGATCATTACCCATTTTTCCATATGACCACTGAGTGTAGCTTTTGATAGAATATATTTCAAAGGATCCACTTTTGAAATGAGTTTGAATTGATGGGATAACATGTAGTGTCTCCACTTCTGAGAATCAAACATAACTACTAAACAAGCTCTTTCTATGGGTGAGTAGTTAAGCTCAAAACCAACTAGATTTCTGTTGATGTAATATATGGACCGTCCTTTTCTATTTCTGTCATGTTGAGCTAGCATAGCTCCTAACATTTCTGAGGTTTTTGAAACATATAGGATCAAAGGTTTTCCCATTTTTGAGGTTGAGGATGGTTTAAATAAGTGTTGAGTTGATAGAGAATCATGTGATGGTGTGTAATGCAAAGTGCAGAGTTGTGAAGTGTCAAAGTGTGAAATTAAATGTGAGCTTTAATGTGTTAGACTACTGGAAGCAATGAGTAGAGTTGATTTACTAGGATATTTGCACTAGTATACAATTCATAATTGTGGAAAATACTCTTTGATAGCTAGGTTGGCCTTTTCCAAATATAAAAATCTCGATAGAGTTCCATAATAAATCTTGTGATAAAGTGTGGGTATAAAGATGTGGTAGATTCTAGATTTTTTACTAGATTTAGGATGAAGTTTTATGGATTTAGATAGTGGGGGTGAGGATTGGGATTTATCTTATGTGGATGTGATAATTTATGCTTTGGAGGTGGAGGTGCAAATTGATGGATTTTGGATGTAAGGATTTGAGATTTGGATTGGAATGAGGGATATTGGGTTGTAAAAATCAATTTGGGGTTAGGCTTGGGATTGGAACCAACAATATTTTTGGATGGTGAATGTTTGCATGATAATTATAGAGGTGGTGTGCACCTATTGTATGTAATATATGACTTTTGATTTATGGATTTCCTTTGATGACTTTCTTTTATTGGATTAATTCAATTTATTTTTCTTTGGGATCCATATTTATTTTCTGCTTTCTTCTTGATTTTTGGATGTGTGTCACTTTTTAGATTCATTTTTATTTTAATATGGAATCTACATTTGTTTTTTCTTTGGTAGTTGATAGAAATATTTTGTTTCATGGGAACTCTTCACTTTATATGATGGAAGATGGTGTTGGCCCAAATCAAGGGTTTTAGGATGTTGTGGATGTAGGTTGTTGGTATGGATGAAGTAGAGAAAAGATGAGTGGAAGGAGGATTCTTAGGAGAGTTATGGATGGCCTCTTTTTTTATTCTTTCATTGGATTAGGTTGCCCCAACTATCATTGAGTTATCACCATTAGATTTCTTTCTTGGAGATGTATAACCAAGACCTTGATATCTAGGATTTTCACATACTAATACTGAGGAGGGGCTACTCCACCCAACACCCACACATAACACAATAAAAAATATCGACATAGAAAATACAAGAAGGAAAATAAACCACTTTCGATTTCTTCAAGAAAATGAAATTGCAGATTTAGAAATTATTATGTTACAGCCACATGGGGTTCTCTCACTATAAAGAAATCAGCTCTCTAAGAAAAATCTACAGTTCAAAGCCACAATCATCACTAATGGATCCACATCTTGTAATCTCCATTCAACCCTTTATTTGAAACTAGTAAACACCTTAAAATATTCTAGAAAATGTAACTCCCCCTTTTGTTTTAGTGCCCAAAATCCTAGCCATTCATTTTCTCGCACAAAAAGTTATTTCATTTGAAATTCACATTTTGGTGGCATAACTTCTTGGAGCCATAACTTTTGACTCAAGTGTTTGATCTACTATTATAATATATTTTTGGAAATATCTCAAAGATATATACAATGTCAAAATACCTGAAGATCATTTCTTCCACTTTTTGAGCTTTTACAAGGCTTCCAAGGGCTTCAAATTTGAGTTTGAAACTTTATTGGAGAAATTTCTTGGGACAAACTTTAATATCTCCCTAACGGTACAAGATATTGAGATTATTCTTTTTCCATCAAATTCATTTTTTAATTTTTCTCCTTGGAGTAATTTTTCAAGTCCATATGTGCCTATTTAGGCTAACTTACTAAAAATAGCAAGTGACCAATTTTTACCTTTTCAAACTTCTGACTATCTTACACCCCTTAAGTGTCATCATGGGACCCAAATCAACTAAAGAAAATAAGGGAAAAAAAATTTGGGTGAGGCAAGATTTCCCTTACACCACTGGATGCTCATACATCATATACAAGTTCTAGAATACTTTGTTCATGAAAGCCTAGCCCTTTACCATTACAACCCATGCTTTGAAAATGTTTTTTTGCCATAGGATATTTTTCACTTCTAAAGCATGATGCAAATTCATCATTAGGAAATATTGACTTAGGATATAATTTGTTAGAGTAATCATGCATTAGCTAATAATTAATTAATCTTTAATTAATTATTATTTTAATTTATTCTCATGCACTTAAGCTAAACTTAGGAGTTATTTTTTATGTTAACTAGAGAGCTATTATTAGATCATTCTATCTCATTGCATGAGACATGGACACTTGTCATGATCTAATCCCTTTATCATTTAGGGTTACTCCTATATAACACTCAACCCTCATTTGTATTGTTGCTCTGAACTCTTGAACTCTCAACCTTTGAGAACTCTTGATCCTGATTTTGAGGTTCATTAAGTAGCTTTTTCTTGTTGATGATACTACATATTATTGTTTGTAGCTCTCTTGTGTTGAAGGTATCTTTTTTTGTTGTTTGATCCTATGGCTCATGTTTTTCACAATTCTAACATGGTATCAAAGCTTGGATTCAATGAGCCCCTTATTGATTTATGATGGATTCTCCATTTCTTTTTTGTAACTTTTTTGAGGTGAGAAATTCTTAGGTGAATGTTGGTCCAAAAAGGACCTCACAGTTGCATTCAAGAGGTCGAGTCGATGAATTTTGACTATAAATTTGCCCCATTTTGGTGTTAGGAGCTTTTCAGGCAATTTTGTTCTATAAGGTTGTATGACCCCTGTACAACCTCCTCTGCATGATTTATAAAAATAAAAAATTTGGGTCATCACCGCTTGCGGAGCGGTGTCTAGGAGGTAGTGCCCTTACGGTGCTTGCCTGTAGTCATGGTGACCACCAATAGCAACAGCTTGTCACTAGCCACTAGTGGTTGGTGCCAGTTGCTAGGCATTAACCATTGGTGGTAACTGGCACTTTTTTTTATTGTTTTTTAAATAAAAAACCATCTATGCCACCTAGGGTAGCATGGGTGACTAGTGCCTAGCCCCTGGGGGCAAAAAAAATTGTTTTTTTACAAAATAGGTAGAATTGGGAAAATGAGTATAACTTTTCATTCAGGTATCAAAATTGGGCAATTGATATATCATCAAAAGGTTGTTTTCATCAACTTTCCATTGGTGTGAGTTTCAACACCTTTTTTTTTTGTTGGTGCATTCTACAACCTGTTGAAGTCAAAGGTGTTGTTTTCAATCCCAAGCTCATAAATTTTGACCTATTTATTCATTTTTTCGTAATTCCAGTGGCGTTGGGATGGTCTTTTAGAGATCTTCATAGCTATCCATGAAATTTTTCCATATTTCTCTCCAAGTACATTTTATTCAATTGTTTGTGTTTCCACATTTTAGTGAATTACTTAGACATCTTAGCTCTTGGAAACTTTTTGTTTGCATGGGATGACTTATTTTTGGTTGTTTTACTTGTATTTATAGTATTTTGTCCTATTTGGGCATTGTAGAAATCTTTTGCATGTACTTTCTTTTTATAGACACATTGAGATAAAGTGTCCTAGTGTATACTTTTCCGGGATTTTACACATCATGTTGTGTCTTTTGTACTCATACTATGATATAAAGTGTCATGGGGAGGTTGATGTTTTCCTTTGTTTTTCCATCACAACTTTGTCAAGTGAGTGTCTCTTCCACAATAGCAGTGAATCCTAGTGATTCTTGCTTCATGCATGTGTGCCTTTGTTTGCACACCCTTTTATTTGCAAGTACTCACTACATGCACTTCTTGGTTTCGCATACTTTCAATGGATTTTTCTTAGCTCTCCCTTGTCAACATTATGGGTGGTTTCTACTATTGGTGCTAATGCTTCCTTGGTTTCATTTTTTGGAGTGATTGTTGATGTGTTGTTTATGCACTTCTCAACACAAGCAGTGCGTAGGTGCACTACCTCTCTTGAAAGACAATCTTCCACAATCAGATTGCAGAACACTACCCCAAGGTCTCTAATGTCAGGTCTTGACAATGCTTGGAATATCTTAGTTGATGTTATGTGATTTTCTAGAATCACAAGGCGGACTTACGGATGAGTTACAAAGTGTGGAAAGTTGGATTTGCAAATGGAGTTCTTAAGATGGGAGAGTTGTTGTGCATTTGTTGTAGGTTCAAACAGCAGTCTGGAACTACATTTAATCATTAGATTTGGCTTTACAATGTGCAATGAACCTTTCCTAAGGTCACTCATTAAAAAAAAGGAAAAAGGGCAGGGAAGAGAGAAGGTTCTTGGATCTAAAACTACGAATGAACAGTGATCATGGAGGCTGCTACAGTAGATAAACTACCTAAAACTAAGTTTTGCTTGACCAAGAGAACCTACAGCTACACAAAACTAGTGCAATCTTCTAAGGACTGCAGATTTTCAGATTACACACACACATCATGCACATGTAATTGAACTAAGTTGCAGCAATGAAGTAAAGAGCTCAGACTAGCTTTGCAAAGTGACTCATCATCAATGAACCACAAAAAGCATGAGCTGAAAATTCATCAAATACTGAAACAACAATCACCATCACCACTTCCATTCAAGAAACTAACACCTAAACTAATAGGGAAGTTGAACCATGCATACATAAAGAGCAACTCAAAAGGAACACCCATAAATCATGCAATGCTGCTTTCTATTGCTGCAGAATGTCTTTACATCAGTTCTCCAACCCCTTACAAATGAGGGGAAAGCCCCTATTTATAGTTTTCCAAAGCTCAAATGAATGGCTAGGATCAATTTCCAATGAATGGCCTAGATTTTTTTACAATAGGGTTTCACCTACCCCACAATATTCAGCAATTACAAAATGCATCTTTGTCTTTTCCCTATTTTGTCACCTAGTGCCCAGGTGCTGTAGCAGTTTTGTCATTTAGTTGATTGCCCTTTTACTGTAGCTGAAACTGCTTGGAAGCTACCTTCTTACTTGATGTGTTTGGAGTGTTCTTCATTGAATCAAACAAGCCCGTCGATGATTGGCATCAATTGATTGGTTGCCCCTGATTCAGGTGGACAGCTCCCTTATGCTTTCTTCAAGACCACCCACTTGCATTTTTTCACTGACTCCTTTGACATAGGCTTACTTCTAATGCCAAGTTTGTTGATGGGAGCTACGAGGAAAGGTGGGCATGAAATGAATGGTGAAAAGAGCTATATGCCTTTCCTTGTTCAGCTTTCTTGATGGGTCTCCTGACGGACCTGCAGTAGGCTCCTTGAATCCTGCATACATGTAGTGTCGTAAGTGCTTTCATACACAAATCAAGGCAAACATTAGTCAAACCCTGCAAACTCCTTGTTAGATCCATCCATGCATCATAAAAAGATCATAATATTCATATTTGGAGCTCATTTGGACCATAAACACTAATGCGGGCCCAAGGGGGCGGGCAGCGAATGAGGGACAGCAAATCAGAAGGGAAGTTCCCGGACCTCACAAAACTTAGCAAAACCAAGATTTTCAATTATAGCGCATGGGAAAAGGGGAAGAAAGAATGTCAAGACAAACTTCCTCAAGATTTGACCCATTTGAAAAAAGCGGAAGCTTGGAAGGGGAAATTCGGAGGGTCACCGCCCTTTTGAAAAGACAATGAGCACACAGTGGCTCGGAAGGAAAGTCTCGGACGGCGACGGAGAGGTAGAGTCTCAAAAATGACCATGGAGAGCTTGGGTTCTAGAGGCCAGGTTGCCAGGGGCCGGCGGATGTTCAAAACAGCCATGGAGGGATGGAGTCCTGGAAATGGCCACGGAGGGGTCGAGTTCTAGAGGCTGGGTCGTCGGGGGCCGGCGGATGTTCAAAACGGCCATGGAGGGACAGAATCCCAGAAATGGCCACAGAGGGGCCAGGTTCCGGAGGCTGGGTCGTCGGGGGCCGGCAGATGTTCAAAATGGCCATGGAGGGGCGGAGTCTCGAAAATGACCACAGAGGGGCTAGGTTTCAAAGGCCGGGGGATGTTTAAAATGGCCACGGAGGGGCAGAGTCCCAGAAATGGCCATGGAGGGGTCGGGTTCAGAGGTCGGGTCGCTGGGGGCCGGCAGATGTTCAAAATGGCCATGAAGGGATGGAGTCCTGGAAACGGCCATGGAGCGGTCGAGTTCTAGAGGTTGGGTCGCCTGGGGCCAACGAATGTTCAAAATAGCCAAAGAGGGACGAAGTTCCAGAAGGAAATTTTTGAAACCCCTGAAACTTAACGAAACGTTGGCAGTTCACTTAGGCACCACAAAAACATCCCAAATCCACAAGAAACTTGTCCCCAAAGTCAAAAATGTAGAAGAAAGTGAATCGAGCAATCAGGGACCAAGTTAGCAGGAACAAGACAAAAGGCAGAAAAGGGAAGGGGGACTTTGTTTCTCCCCAAATTTGAATACCCCAATTAGGTGAATTTGATCATTTGAAGGCACATGACCAGTTTGGGCTTGGAAAATGGGGCATGCAAAACAAGACAAGAGAAAAGCAGCCTGTCAGGAGCGAAAAGAGGGGGTCCCTGCCCATGGCGGGGCATGTGTGCAAAACATGCACAACAAATGGTGACTCGCTAGGGAAATGCTCCAGAGCATTTTGATTAAAAATTTGAATCATGAACCTAGAATCTCTGGTTTTGACCTTCACGCTAGGGAAAACAAACTAGACGCTCAACCAAAGGATCAAAACCACTAGCCAACCCAACCTTCAATATGTTGAAAATCCAAGTGTGTGAAGTTGCGTTAATTCCCATCCTTCAGTTGCTACAGGAACCCAAGCTTCGTCAAGTTAAGCTACATAGTTTATTCTAACTCCAAAAGCATCCAGGACATTGTCTCGTTGCTAGTTAGGCATCCATAGCCCCAATGAGGTTATCTTTGTGATTCTCCTGAACATTGCTCTACTGCCAGCTGAGCGTCCATAGCCCTAGTAGAGTTGCTCGAATACCCCTGAAAATTTGAATTTTCTCTTTCTTTTAATTTTCAATGTTTTCTTTCTTTCTTTCTTTTCTCTTTTAGCTCTTTTATTTCAACCCACAAGCATTGAAGCTCGCACTCAGGGTTGAGAATCACAGTGGCGCTAGAGTATAATTTTAGATTTTTCACTTAACTAGACTTCACAAAAGGCCCTACAGTGACCGTCGAATTCTTAAGATGTGTAAGAGCTGTAAGATTTTAAAATACGTCAGAGTCAAACTAAACCAACAACTTATCCTCTTTGAATCAAACACCCAGATCACTTGACACTAACAGAAGACCTTCACCATCCACCTTGAAGACTTGATTAGAGTTTGACAAAGAAATACGTAGAACAACCCTAGGAAATAAGTATGGTTGTTGTGCGCACAGATGTGCCCAGCTAAAAGCAAAGGGACCCTGAGCAAAACAACAGCAAAGTGAAAGCAAACAAAAAGCAAACAACCTACATCACACCAACTAACCTAAGGAAAGCAGGAAAGCAGATTATTTACAGGAAACCTACACTACTCAAAACTGGCTATGTACAAAGATATTTACAAAGCACTATGTTTGGGCAGGGCAAGACGACATTAAAGTTCATTGGATTTTGTAATGCATGCACAAGCAAACAGACAATCGTTATCATTCTTAACCATACAAATTTATCTTTATACTCAGAAAAAAGAATTTTATCATCGCAGCATTCAAATTCAATCATGTCATCATGAAAAATCAGTAATTGAGGAGGCTCACTGAACCCATGATTAATCCATAAGCAATTTTTCCTTCCCGCACCCCCATAATCAAAATGATAAATGTAGCTATGAAAATTAACAAGGGCAAGGAAGGATAGAACCTGGATGTTATCACATGGAGATGGCAACATCTGACAGCTGAGAGCGAGTACTGTATCATCAATAGGTGCATTGGTAGCCTTGGGTGGGCACAGTGGAGGGTGCAACACTTCAAACATTAAACTTGCATAAGGATGGGAGAACGGGGCAGCAAGCACCCCTTTCGATCTTCATGTGGGATCGACAACCCCTATCGGTTGTTCTTTAAGGAAGTACACCTCATCTCGTTGATCTTTTGCAAACCTGGTGTCCACTTGATTGTTGTCCTCAAATGGCAGTATGTTGTCCCACTTCCTTTCCCAAGTGTTGTCCTTATTTATGTGGTGTTCTATGTCATGGGACAATGACATGCTCGAATTTGTCCTATTGCAGCCATCTGAATATGAAGGAGGGTCAACAACAATCATGGCAGAAGGACTCCAAGTTGCATCTTGTAGTCGGTCAGGTGCTTCATCTCTATTGGTAGCTATCTCAGCACCTTTGCCTTTGTCTTCTTCTCTTTGTTGTTCATGCATCTCATCATGACGTTCACTCATTTCCCCTTGTTCACTATCACTATAGATAGAGAAGGAACCCCTCTCCCAATCCAGAGACTCTAGTGCATCACCGTTCGAGGGCTCAAGGAGTATGTCTTCATCGCTGCTAACATCTAGGATGTACTCCTCTGTTGCACTGATATACCCTTGCAGAATAGCTCCTAATGGAAATAAATCATCAATTGATGACACCTCATCAAGGGGACCAAAGTCTACTTTGCAATTTCCCTCCAAGGACTCAACATAAAGCCTATCATTCATGGTGTGCAAATGCTCTTCGAGAGGAAATTCTTGATGACTGGTGGACAACATTCCTGTTTGATCTAATTCATCACTCAGAAGTCTGAGACTGTATTGTTGTCCTTCTTTTATTGCTGCCCCAACATCCTCTTGAGGCCTACCTTTAGCTGAGTCATCACTCAATTTAGGCTCTTGGTCTTCACGTTCCATCCTTGAAGAAACTACAGGAATTGGTGTGCTTGGCTGCCTCACTTGTCCTTTGACTTGCTTAATGGCTTCTTGGCACAGTCTGCACGTGAACTCCAGGTGTGATGAATCATGAATTCTGCACCAATTTGGTAGTAGTAGCACCTCCAAATCCACTTGGTATTTCAGCTCCGACCAATCCTTTGCCAACCTGGAGATGAGCTGGTCATATCTTTCTGCTACTGGGTCCTCATCATCACTTGGGAGGGAAGTTGGATGGCGAACAGACATGACCTGTAGTTGTTCCCACTCCAAATCTGCATTTTCATATTCTTGATCGTTGTCGTTTATGAAGGAGAGGTCTTCCAGTCTGATTTCACTTATGTCTTCGTCATCATTTTCTATTTTTGCAAGGTTGTCATCCCTTTCCTCTTTCTGATTTTCAGCATCTGAGTTGGCTATCCTAACATCTGTGGTTGCAGACTTCATTGGTTCATCATCACCTACCAATTTTTCTTCTTCTGTAGTGGAGGACTACCTTTGATTGGTGGAGGGAAGACCTTCTAAATTAGTTTCAATCAGATTTTCACCAAGGCACCTTGTTGTCCTAGTAAAATCTACCTCTTCCTCCTGGTCTTCAACTTCAATGTCTATTGCTCCAACATTAGCTTGTATCAAATTTCTTAGTTCATCCTTACTTTTTTGTCCTCTGAATGTTGACAACTCTTTTTCCTCATGGGATAACTTCTCTTCATTGGGAGTTAGCTGCTTCAACTTGCCCGAACAACCCTTGGCTTGAGCGATGATGTTTGTGCATGATGAGCAAGTGAATTAGGAGTGGGGTGCATTTTGAAATCTGCACCAACTAGACATCAATATTTCCTCCAATCTCGGTTCATCTTTGCTGCTCAAATGTTCCTGGATCAGCTCCTTGAACGCCTTGGCTGCCATGGTTTTCAATTCTTCCTCTGGGTTTGCAAGGGCTAAAGGTAGATAGATTTTCCAAAAGGGGATTTCTCATTGCAAGACCCTTTCAATTCTGCTCAAAAAAGTTAGACACCCCAACTCATTGTGCCTATGAGTGCAATGGATTTGACATCTATCCACCAACGTAAATTGCTGCAATAGTTTCTTCAGTCTCTTATTCAAATCTACATGCAGTTGAGTGATGCTAATTTATGCATGCTGCTCCATTTTGACTCAACTTCTTTTGTCTTCAGAATTTTTTGATTTTATGTTTCAGCATTAAAAGAGATCTCTTTATCTCAGATTTCTTCTTTGAAAGTTCTCTTTTCAACTTCCAACTTTTAGCTTTGTAGCCTAAACATGGCATGCCCTCCTTCTAGCATCAGTTCTGTTGATGTGTTTTTTATGCACTTCTCAACACAGGTAGTGCGTAGGTGCACTACCGCTCTTGAAAGACAATCTTCCACAATCAGATTGTAGAACACTACCCCAAGGTCTCTAATGTCAGGTCTTGACAGTGCTTGGAATATCTCAGTTGATGTTATGTGATTTGTTGGAATCACAAGGCAAACTTACGGATGAGTTACAAAGCATGGGAAGTTGGATTTACAAATGGAGTTCTTAAGAGGGGAGAGTTGTGCATTTGCTGCAAGTTCAAATAGTAGTTTGGAACTCCATTTTATCATTAGATTTGGCTTTACAATGTGCAATGAACATTTTCTAAGGTCGCTCATTAAAAAAAAGGAAAAAGGGCAGGGAAGAGAGAAGGTTCCTCGATCTGAAACTATGAATGAACAGTGATCATGGAGGCTGCTACAGTAGAAAAACTCCCTAAAACTAAGTTTTGCTTGACCAAGAGAACCTACAACTACACAAAACTAGTGCAATCTTCTAAGGACTGCAGATTTTTAGATTACACACACACATCATGCACATGTAATTGAACTAAGTTGCAGCAATGAAGTAAAGAGCTCATACTAGTTTTGCAAAGTGACTCATCATCAATGAACCCAAAAAATATGAGCTAGAAATTCATCAAATACTGAAATAGCAATCACCATCACCACTTCCATTCAAGAAACTAACACCAACTAATAGGGAAGTTGAACCATGCATACATAAAGAGCAACTCAAAAGGAACACCCATAAATCATGCAATGATGCTTTCTATTGCTACAGAATGTCTTTACATCAGTTCTCCAACCCCTTACAAATGAGGGGAAAGCCCCTATTTATAGTTTTCCAAAGCCCAAATGAATGGCTAGGATCAATTTCCAACGAATGGCCTAGATTTTTTTACAATAGGGTTTCACCTACCCCACAATATTCAGCAATTAAAAAATACATCTTTGTCATTTCCCTATTTTGTCACCCAGTGCCCAGGTGCTGTAGCAGTTTTGTCATTTAGTTGATTGCCCTTTTATTGTAGATGAAACTGCTTGAAAGTTGTCTTCTTACTTGATGTGTTTGGAGTGTTCTTCATTGGATCAAACGAGCCCATCAACGATTGGCATCAATTGATTGGTTGGCCCTGATTTGGGCTGACAACTCCCTTATGCTTTCTTCAAGACCACCCCCTTGCATTTTTTCACTGACTCCTTTGACATAGACTTGCTTCTAATGCCAGGTCTATTGATGGGCACTATGAGGAAAGGTGGACATGAAATGAATGGTGACAGGAGCTATATGCCTTTCCTTGTTCTGCTTTCTTGATGGGTCTCCTGACGGACCCGCAATAGGCTCCTTGAATCCTGCATACATGTAGTGTTGTAAGTGCTTTCATACACAAATCAAGGAAAACGTTAGTCAAACTCTACAAACTCCTTGTCAGATCCATCCATGCATCATCAAAAGATCATAATATTCATATTTGGAGCTCATTTGGACCATAAACACTAATACGGGCCCAAGGGGGCGGGCAGCGAATGAGGGACAACAAATCGGAAGGGAAGTTCCCAGACCTCACAAAACTTACCAAAACCAATACTTTCAATTATAGCACATGGGAAAAGGGGAAGAAAGAGTGCTAAGAAAAACTTCCTCAAGATTTTACCCATTTCAAAAAAGTGAAAGCTTGGAAGGGGAAAGTCGGAGGGTCACCACCCTTTTGAAACGGCAATGAGCACACAGCGGCCTAAAAGGAAAGTCTCGGACGGCGACAAAGGGGCAGAGTCTCGAAAAAGGCCATGGAGGGGCCGGGTTCTAGAGGTCAAGTCGTCAGAGGCCGGTGGATGTTCAAAACGGCCACGGAGGGGCTGAGTTCCAAAGGTCAAGTCGCCAGGGGCTGACGGATGTTCAAAACGGCCATGGAGGGGCGGAGTCCTGGAAACAACCACGAAGGGGCTAGGTTCAGGAGGTCGGGGGATGTTCAAAACGACGGGCGGAATCCTAGAAACGGCCATGGAGGGGCTGGGTTCCAGAGGCCAAGTCGTCAGGGGCCAGCGGATGTTCAAAACAACCAAAGAGGGACGGAGTTCCAGAAGGAAATTTTTGAAACCCTTGAAACTTAACGAAACATTGGAAGTTCACTGAGGCACCACAAAAACATCCCAAATCCACAAGAAAATTGTCCCCAAATTAAAAAATGTAGAAGAAAGTGAATCGAGCGATCAAGGACCAAGTCAACAGGAACAAGACAAAAGGCAGAAAAGGGAAGGGGGACTTTGTTTCTCCCTGGATTTGAATACCCCAATTAGGTGAATTTGATTAAGGGAATTTGATCGTTTGAAGGCACATGACCAATTTGGGCTTGGAAAATGGGGCACGTAAAACAAGACAGGAGCAAAGCAGCCTGTCAGGAGCGAAAAGAGGGGGTCCCTGCCCACGGCAAGGCATGTGTGCAAAACATGCACAACAGTGATCTATGTATCTAGTTTTTTTTCCTATGTACTAGACAGATGCATCATACATCAATAGTTGGTTACCCATGCATTTTGATGAGATGGAGCATTTATCATATGGACACTTTTGCATTCCTGTTTCTATAGGTTCTTCATTTCAGCATTATATCAGTCATCATTCGACAATTTTCTATAGCTTCTTCATGCTTCATTGATGTTCTACATGTTCCTCTTCTTTTGGGACATTGTTTTGTAGGCTTCTCAATCCTTTACATTGTTTTGGTTGGAGGCTTCTTAGTCCTTTGCCTTGTTTTGGAGGTTTTTCAGTCTTACATTCACCTTTCTCTCTTTTGGAGATAACTTTTTCCCATGAGTTTTTCTCATTTTCTGAAATTATGAGAGATTAGATTTTTTTACATGGGTACCTCACCAGGCCTTATTTGTCAAGACCCATAATGCATTCTCTTTTTAGGATTTTTAGCTACTCCCTAAGTTCATCTTAAGGGGGGTGTTAGAGTAATCATGCATTAGCTAATAATTAATTATTAGTCTAATTTATTCTCATGCACTTAAGCTAAACTTAAGAGTTTTTTTTTATGTTATCTAGAGAGCTATTATTAGATCATTATGTCTCATTGCATGAGATGTTGAAACTTTTCATGATCTAATCCCTTTATAATTTACAGTTGCTCCTATATAGCACTCAACCCTCATTTGTATTATTGCTTTGAACTCTTGAACTCTCAACCTTTGAGAACTCTTGATCTCCTTGAAGATTCTTGAGGTTCATTTTATAGCTTTTTCTTGTTGATGATATTGCATATTATTGTTTGCAGCTCTCTTGTATGGAAGGTGTCTTTGTTTGTTGTTTGATCCTGTGGCTCATGTTTTTTGCAATTCTAATAGAAATTTATTTACTCTTCTACAAGAAGGGAAAACCATATGAAGGTGGTTGAACCCAACTTGAATGATGATTGTGATTTCTTCTTATTTGCAATTATGGTATATTGATCAATGATATGCTCAATGTGATCAACCTTGTCTTGAAAATCATCATGCATGGTGGGATCCATACCATTTGTTTGACTATCTATATGTCCAAGGGAGCCAAGTGTCTGATCTTGGGAAATGGAAGTTTGAGGAGTATGGATGTGCACATTTTTTTATCTCATGGTCATGGATGGGATGAAGGTGGAGTAAGGGAACATCTTGGATTTATTGATAAATAAAAGGATCTTGATTAAAGATCAAAATTTGGATTTCATTATCATAGATAGGATCTTGATCAAAGATTGGATTTTATATGTCATGGTCATATATAATATCCTGATAAAAGATTAGATTGTCATGGGTTTCATAATAATCTATTGGATCTTGGTCAAAGATTGGATTAACATGAATATCATGATCCTCATTAGGGATTTTCTCAATAACTTGGTCTTGATTAATGTTGGAGCTTGTTGTGACATGCATCAATGCAAGCTCTTGACATAGCCTTAGTTCCTTCTTAGACAAGACAGATACACTTTGTGTTTCTTTGATATTCCCTATATCAACTAGGCCTTTGATATATGTTCCTAATGTCACATTTAATAGTATGATTGGACTAGTGGGATATATTTGGATCTTATGATGCTTATGGATTTTGGAACTTTTTGGATTTTATGCATTTCATGAAATATGTATGTTTATATCCCTATGTAGGTTGACCCATAGAGATGGTAGTGTTCGATAACTTATTTGATCTAGGATAGGCATAGTGGTAGGAGACTCATGGATAGGTGTTGTGGACATGGATTTCTTGGATTTATTATTTTCTGTTTATCCCATATGAGTATTTCTTGGAAAGAATATTTAGTAGATTTATGGGACCAATCAATATTCCATGAATTAGTGGACTCTATATGGGGTTGGTTGGAGGACCTAGATGAGGGTGATATGGAACCTATAGAAGATTGGGAGGAATCAAATGACTTGGGTGATAATGATTTGGAGGAACTAAATACAAATGAATTGGAAGATATAAAGGTATATTCAAAAGATTTAGGTGAGGAAGACTCAAATGAAATGGATTGGAGAGATGAGGGATAATATTCTAGGATGGTATTTTCCTTTCCAAAGGTGGGATAAGGATTATTCATGACATATGATGTTGTTTTGTGAGGGAGCTAGTGCAAGGGAGATCCTGATTTTGAGGGATATGGGATCAAATGGTGGGGTATATGAAATTTATGGTAATATGGCTCATACATATCTCATCAATAGTGTCTTGTTCAATACCATCATCATTATCATCATCATTGTAAGGGTCATATTTATATTGGTAGATAAGACCATCCCCATCATCATAAGAATCATATTTAGATAGGTATTTAAGATCATCCTCGTCATTAGAAGGACCATATCTTAGTTGATGGAAAATTCCATTATAGTATTTATACTTTGCTTGATTTGGGAAAATGATTTCATCTAGAGGGCTCATGGTGTTGTATTTTCCTTTGATTGTGATATTTTACCTTACTTTGATTATGATTTTGGGCTTTGCTAGTTTTGGATGTGGGTGTTGAACACATAGAATTACTGAGAGGGGGGGTGAATCAATACTTAAGAAAATTATTTACATCCGTCAACAATTAATCAAATGAAAATCATGACAAGCAAAAGAGCACATAAGAATACAACCATAACACAAAATTTATGTGGAAAACCCTACAAGGAAAAAACCACGATGGGAAAGCTACTTGGATCTACTATCCAAATCCAACCTCACAAATGAAAATAAGATTTACACTGTTTTATGGGCTACAACCCAAAGGGAGCTACAACTCCCTCATGTTGGAGATTGTTGGTGTTTTCATTGATGTCAACCCCTAGTGTGGATGTGTCATGGTTTGATGTCACATTGATGTCAACCTCCAGCATGGTCAAGGAGATTGTTGGAGATTATTGAACTATGTTGTTATTAGTGTGATTTGATGTCAACCTCAAGTGTGGTCATGTTGATAAGTGTTTGTGGTATTGAGAAGGTGTTGAAAATGTTGTAGATATGTTGAACAAGTGTTTGTGGATTTTTTGATGCAGTTGGTTCACTTGGTTCCAAGTGCTTTTAAGAAAATTTGAATAAAATAGTGTGCAGTGTGACATAGGTGTGTTCAGTGTTGTGCTTCACATTTATTCATGGTTCAAGATATGCTTGTGTCATTTGGATGTGATGATAATAGGTGTTTAGAGGTTCTATATTCATATTTTTAGGTTTTGGATCGTGTGGCGGTGGAAGATATGTTTGATAGTGTGTTTGCCTACATAGAAGGTTATCTAGGAGAAATCTAATTGCCCTGCATTTCTCTATATTGAGGTTTCTTGTCTTGAAAACTTGGGAACGTACTAATATTTCCTATATCTACCTTCCCTTGAAGTTTTTTGTATTAAAGTGTTCCACAAGGATGGTTAGTATGTTGCATATCTCTAGTAGTATGTTTGGTTGCATAGAATGAATGTGTTCTTCAGTTACAGGTGGTTGTGACAGTGTTGTAGAATATTTTGATGGTGTTGGAATATTCTGAGATGTTGTGGGGCATTGTTATGTGTTCTGCATATTGTTTTTGGATGTAAAGAGGCATGTATGCGGTCTCTTGTTAGTGTTAGTGTAGGTTTGGTTGACCTGGCGTGCTAGCGCTAATTGTGAAAGTTGTTTGTTGTTTTTGGAAGCATGGAAAAGCATGTCGTTGTAGATTTGGGTCCTATTTAAGCCTTGGTGTGGTCTACCTTCACTTCTTTCCACCGCATAAGTGTTTGGTGTTGACCTATTTAATGGTTGCACATTTGAGGTGCATACATTTCATTAAGGCCAGCCTAAATAAGATTATTTGAGGTCATGGAGGATATATAAGCAAGTTTATTGTTGGGTATGTTGTGTGTGTTGTGAAGTGTGAAAATATGTGAATGTGATCAAGTGTGGCACCGATCTAAGTATGAGCTTAAATGCCTAAGGCTACCAAATGCAGTGAGCAAAAGGTGTCTACATTTTTAGTGTGCTTGAAGTTGTTGGAGGTAGTGAGATGAAGGTTGGGGATGGTGTAGAGTTGCAGTGGTGGATTTTTTCATACTACTATAAAATAGAAAATCTTTCTATAATAGTCTTCGTGTATTCTTCTTTCTTCTGGATAGTGATTCCTTTGGGAAGTGATCCATTCTGGTAGTGAGCCTATTGTATTCAGTGTGGCTATCATAGATATGAGAGCTAATCCTCATCATGGTTTTTCCCAAATTAGGTTTTTCCACTTAAATATGGTGTTCTCTTGTGTATGATATTGAATGTGTTTATGTTTTATATGCTTACATTCTACTGATGCTTAATAAGGATCTAAAAGTTAATACAGGTTTAAGGATTAATGAGGGTTTGATGATTTTAATGTACAAATAATTCACCCCCCTCTTAGTTGTCCTCTATGCCTAACAATTGGCATCAAACCTGTGGTTCCTTAGAAGAAGCTTAACCACTTGAGGTAGATCTGGATGGTGCACAAGAAGGGTTTCAAAGATACTATGTTTGATGGAATGAATTATGGTTACTAGAAAGCCAAGATGGAAGACTTTATTGTCTCTCTAGGGTTTGGAGTTTAGAAGTCAGTTGAAACTAGATATACTATGCCTGCTAATGGTCTGACAAGTGATGATGAAGTCAAAGATTATGAGAATAATAGAAAAGCAAGGAATGCTATCCTGAGTGGTCTTTATGATTTTGAACTTGGAAAAGTGGTAAGTCTCAAAAATGCTAAAGAGGTTTGGGTGAAGTTGTAGATCATTTACTAAGGAGATGATAAGGTCAAGCAAGAAAAGATGCAAAATTTCAAAGCCAAATTTGAAAACCAAAGGATTTTAGAAGATGAAAACATTACAACCTACATGCTCAGAGTGGATGAAGTTGTTAGTGTCATCAATGGTCTTGGTGGTAAGTTGGAAGAAATTGAAGTTGTAAAAAGGTACTAAGAACTCTTCCTAAAAATTATAGCTCTAAAGTTTTTTCTATTGAGGAAGCTCATAATGTAGATCAATATTCTAGAGATCAGATATTTGGTGCTTTAATTTATTTTGAATTGAGAGAGTTTGGTCAAGATACTACAAAGAAATAAAATACCTTTAAAGCAAGCAAGGCAGAGAAGGATGACGAATAAGATCTTGATGATCTTGATGAGGTGAAATAAATTTTGTAAGGAGATTGAAAAAGGACACAGGAAAATACAGAGGTAACTTACCCTTTAAAATTTGTAATTATGGAAAGATAGGTCACTATGTTTCTAAAATTCCAATCAAAGTTGCAAATGACAAACATAAGGATCATAAAGGTAAATTTGTCAAGAAAAGAACTATTATGTTGAAAAATACAATGGTGTATCTTATGATTAGGAATCAAACTATCTCGATGAGGATAGTAATGAATGTTTGTTCATGGATCTAAATGTTGGAACTAATTCTAGTAATCCTGAAAGATGTGTGAAGGAAAGTGATTCAAAAATAGGTCACAATATTAAAGGAACTATGGTGACTGCTTTTCATGCAAGAGAGGAGATAAACTATTTATGAGTGTTGCTGCATTCCTCATCATTTAACTTATCAATATCAACCCAGGACGGTGTCCATGGCAATATGCAAGAGGGAGAAGAAATCAATTGCATGACATGTTTTTTCTACAAATTGAATTGAAAGGCAATGCATGAAAGAAATTGTTGAAATCAAATCTAATCTAAAAGCTTGTAAATGAAATGATGGAATTAAATCTATCCTAAGAAACTTGTAAAAGGAAATATTGGAAATGTAATTGCTGGAATCAAATCTATCCTAGGAAACTTGTAAAGGGAAATACTGGAAATGTAATTGCTGGAAATGAAATTATTGCTAAGAGATAAAACTACAAACAACAACTGTTGCTAAAAACTAAACTATATTATTTTATAAAACTCTTCCCCATTTGATTCCTTGATTAAAATGAATTTGTAGAATTCCTATCTTCAGCTAATCTCAAATATGAGCCTTAATTGCTATGCAACAACTTGCTAGAAGATAGGAACATGTGTTGAGGGAAAAAGATGAGTCTTTCCTTCATCTTGTTGAGTCAATCTTCTTTTGTCATCCAAAATAAATATGCCTATTTTGTAGCCCCTAAACAAGTTCCAAAAAGACATTTGACTGCTAAAAAAGTCATGTCTTTCCCTTGTGCATCATTAAAGCTCATAAAATAGCTCTTAGGTGTTTGCAAAAATGTTCAAACTACCCAAAATTGTCTCCTATATATGCTTCATTTGTTTGCACAACCCAACAACCTGCCTTAATGCTTGGAACTACCCCCTAGATGCTCTCAATTGTTATCTCTTAACTACACATGGAAGCCAAATTGCTCAACCTCTTCATAAATGATCTTTCACTTAGTTTTGAGAATTTTAGAGCATAGAAGCAAACGAATGAACAAATTCAAAAAAATTTGGAGCATGGAAGCAGATTTCCAGAACATCGGACTAGTGAAGTTTTCTCTCAAACCACGAACTGGGTTTTTGTGAAATTTAATGGGTTTTTTCGCCTTCTTTCCTTTGAATTTTTTTCTAAAAATCTCAAGAACCTAGATCGTAATTTTTAAGATATGATGAAATCTTTGACTATTGCAACTGAAAATCTCTTACTTTCCTCATCATATTCAGTCTTGATAAACTTCATAATTAAGAAAAATACATGTTTTTATTTGGATCATAGATGAGACATTTTTTGTCTTATCATCTCCCCCACACCTAAAATGTGGTAGGTCCTCCTGCAACTTATAGTGAGCCTTTGGAGCCAATCTCTTCACTTTTATTGCAATTGCTCTAGGGATTTGTTGGGAGGTGCACTAGAGATACTTCTGAAGATATTCTGAGTTATTTTGAATACATTATGGGGATTTTATTGTTATGTTGCAGAAAAGAAACCTACTTTATCCTACTCTACTTATTGATGTAGAGATAGACTATATAAAACCATTAACTGGTTGTGGAAAATAACATCATTTCTCAAAGGATGGATCCATGCATTCAACTTTTTGAAAGAAAAGGAAAACCATGAGAAGACAATGGCTAAATATTTGAACTTTGATGCTCCTCCTTCCTTTGAAATGGCAGTCTTCTCCAAAATTGTTGATTATAATAGATGCATGGGCTGATTGGAAGGATCTTGCAATCCTTCCTCACATTTTGTTGCATGCATGACTAGATGCAACTCCTTATCCTTCAAATATCTGATCGGACAACCCTCCTTGGACTTTGAAGGTGTCCAAACAATAATCTTTTCCTTGTTGGGGCTTGAATTCAGGGTCCTCTGGTTGAGGATATTGCACAAGAGTTGTCACCTTTGCATGCAATAACCTCTTCCTTTGGATCTGTTGTTTTGGGGGGAGGTTTCTAAAATAATAAAACAGGGAATTTCTAAAATAATAAACCTAAAAAATTTGTCGAACTAATTTTTCTTTTGGCCTATTGTCACCAGATTATCAGCAACTCCCTAATGACACCTCTCCCTAGCAACGACGCCAAAAATGATGAGTGTCGCTGCATTCCTCATCATTTAACTTATCAATGTCAACCTAGGGCGGTGTCCATGACAATATGCAAGAGGGAGAATAAATCAATTGCATGATATATTTTTTCTACAAACGGAATTGAAAGGCAATGCATGAAAGAGATTGTTGAAATCAAATCTAATCTAAGAGCTTGTAAATGAAATGTTGAAATTAAATATATCCTAAGAAACTTGTAAAAGGAAATACTTGAAATGTAATTGTTGGAATCAAATCTATCATAGGAAACTTGTAAAGGGAAATACTGAAAATGTAATTGCTGGAAATGAAATTGTTGCTAAGAGATAAAACTACAAACAACTGCTTATAAAAATTAAACTATATTATTTTATAAAACTCTTCCCCGTTTGATTCATTGATTACAATGAATTTATAGAATTCCTATCTTCAACTAATCTCAAAGATGAGCCTTAATTGTTGTGCAATAACTTGCTAGAAGATAGGAACATGTGTTGAGGGAAAAAGATAGGTTTTTCCTTCATCTTGTTGAGTCAATCTTTTTTGGTCATCCAAAACAAATATGCCTATTTTGCAGCCCCTAAACAAGCTCCAAAAATACATTTGACTGCTGAAAAATTCATGTATTCCCTTGTGTATCATTAAAGCTTATAAAACAACTCCTAGATGTTTGCAAAAATATTCAAACTACCCAAAATTGTCTCCTAGATATGCTTCATTTGTTTGCACAACCCAACAACTTGCCTTAATGTTTGGAACTACCCCGTAGATGCTTTCAACTGTTATCCCTTAACTACTCATAGAAGCCAAATTTCTCAACCTCTTCATAAATTATTTTTCACTTAGTTTCGAGAATTATGGGGCATAGAAGAAAACGAATGAACAAATTCCAAAAATTCTGGAGCATGGAAGCAAATTTCCTAAGCATCAGACTGGTGAAGTTTTCTCTCAAACCACAAACTAGGTTCTTGTGAAATTTAATGTGCTTTTTTTCCTTCTTTCCTTCAAATTTTTTTCCAAAAATCTCAAGAACCCAGATCATAATTTTCAAAATATGATGAAATCTTTGACTACTACAATTGAAAATCTCTTACATTCTTCATCATATCCAATCTTGATAAACTTCATAATTAAGAAAAATACATATTTTTATTTGGCTAATAGATGAGACATTTTATAGTGGATGCTCAAATCATATGATAGGTGACAAGAGTAAGTTTGTTAAAATTCATAAGTATGACAGTGGTCTTGTTAAGTTTGGTGATGATACATTTGCTAAGATCTATGGAAAAGGTTTAATTTTTTTTTATGGAAAGCATAAAATAGATGATTTTATTTATGTCAAGGGTCTCCAACATAATCTTCTAAGTGTAGGACAACTTTTCAATAGATGATACAATTTGGTGTTTCAGGATGGTGGTTGTGAAATCAAAAAATGAAGCTCTAAAACTTTGGTTGTTGTAGGAACGAGGATAGAAGGAAATGTTTATCAGCTCAAAGGTCGCAGTGTTAAGTGCTTTATGTCACAATTTAATGAAATATAGGTATGGCATAGAAGAATGGGTCACATTAACTTTAATAGCTTAGTGAAGGTTAGTTCTACTAATGTTGTGAGGGATTTTCCAAGGATTACAAAACCTATCAATACAATATGCAAAGAGTGTTAGTTTATAAAGCAAACAAAGAAGAGGTTCAGAACTAAAGAATATTATACCATAGGAACTTTGGAGTTGGTGCATACAAACCTATGTGGATCTACCAGAATAAGAAGCTCTCAAGGTGATAGGTATTTCATGTTATTAATAGATTATTCTAGAATGACTTGGGTGACATTTCTCAAAGAAAAATTAGAAGCTCTAGATAAGTTTAAAGTTTTTAATTCTCTGGTTGAGAATTAAATGGATTTGAAAATCAAGTGCTTGAGGTCTGACAGAGGTGGTGATTTTTCCTCCAATGAGTTTAACAGTTTTTGTGAAGATCATGGAATAAAGAGACAGTTATCAACTCCCAGGACTCCTCAATAGAATGGAGTTGTGGAGAGGAAGAACAAGACAATTCAGGAAGTGGTAAGAACCATGATGAAGGAAGAAAATCTACTAGATGTCTATTGGAGAGAAGCAATTCATACTACATTATACATAACATAGGACAAGCAAGAGTGAATAGTTCAAAGAGTGCTTATGAGTTATGGTATGGAGACCTCCTATTGTGAAATATTTCAAAGTGTTTGGAAGAAAGTGCTATATTAGAAGAGATGAATAAAAATTAGGAAAGTTTGATGCAAGGTCTAATGAAGGAATCTTCCTTGGATACTCTACAAAGAGAAATACATACAAATGTTATAACAAAAGGTTAAAGAAGATTTTTGAAAGTGTAATTGTCAAAGTGGATGAAGAACCACATCAAAGTTCTATGTTGATAGAAGGATATGAATCTGATGAACCCCCTTGCAATGAAGAAGAAAAAGATGAAGATAAAGAAAAAGAGATGATAGTGAAGAGGAAGAAGCTCTAGAAAGGATCCTTAAGACTCCTAAGTATGTGCAAAGGAATCACTCTAAAGATCAAATCATTAGAGATAAGTGCAAAGGTGTGTTGACAAGGAGAAAAGTTGCTATGAAATAGGAACAAGAAAAATTTTGTTTACTATCAATAGTAGAATCTCAAATAGCAGTTGAAGCATGCAAGGATGAGAACTGGATCAAAGCTATGGAAGAAGAGTTGAGACATATTGAGAATAATCAGACTTGGGAATTGGTCCCAAGACTAGCAAACAAGAATATGATAGGAACTAAATGGGTATTTAGGAACAAACTGAATGATGATGTAAAGGTTTTCAAAAATAAGGATAGAGTTATGTGTAAGGGCTAATCACAAGTGGAAGGAATATATTTTGAAAAGACTTTTTCTCTGGTGGAAAGAATGGAAGCCATTAGAATGTTTTTGGATTTTATTGCACGTAAAGACTTCAAGATGTATCAAATGGATGACAAGTCTACCTTCTTGAATCGTGAGTTGGAAGAAGAGGTTTACATTGAACAACCGAAAGTTTTTTCATTATTAGAAAATGTTGATATGGTCTACAAATTAAAAAAGGCATTGTATGGACCCAAACAAGCTCCTAGATCTTGGTATGCAAGATTGGATAGATACTTGTTGTGGCAAGGATTCAAAAAGGGTACTACAAATAGCAATCTTTACTTCAAGTTTGAGGGAGATCAAATCACGATTGTAGTTGTGTGTGTTGATGACACAATATTTAGAGGAAATGAAGGTATGTGTAAGAAATTTGTAAATAAAATGCAAAAAGAGTTTGAGATGTTAATGTTTGGGGAGATGAATTCTTCCTTGGGTTACAAATCTATCAATCAGAAAAAGGCATGTTTTCATTTCACAGTCAAAGTATATCAAGGAAATGTTGAAGAAGTTTGGAATAGAGGATTCTAAACTAGTATGTACTCCTATGGTTATTGGTTGCAAGTTGAGAAAAAATGATGAGTCTCCTAAGACAGATCATAGCAAGTATAGATCAATGATTAGTGGACTTCTATATCTTACTGATACTAGATTGGATATCATGCATGTAGTTTGTCTTATGGAAGGATTTCAAGAAGATCCTCAAGAATCACATGTGATAGAAATCAAAAGGATATTCAGATACTTGAAGGGCACTCCGGATTTTGGTCTATGGTATCCCAAGGATACTAATTTCTTTTTGAGTGCTTATTCAGATGTAGATTGGGAAGGTTGTGCAAATGACAAAAGAAGTACAAGTGGAGGTTCTTTATTTCTTGGAAGCGGGTTGGTTTCTTGGTTGAGTAAGAAGCAATATTTAATGTCATTATCTACTACATAGGTAGAACATATTGTAGTAGCATCATATTGTATACAAGTGTTATGGATGAAGCATACATTGAAGGATATCAAGGTGTTATATGATGAACCTATTTCTATTTTGTGTGATAATATAAGTGTTATCAATATTTCAAAAAAACCCGGTAATGCATTCAAGGACAAAGCATATCTCTATCTAGTATCACTTTCTAAGAGAGAAAGTTACAAAGAATGAGGTGAAGCTAGAGTATGTGCCTACAAAGGATTGAGTTGTAGATATTTTTAGAAAGGATCTTCTAAAATATACATTTGAGTATCTCTGGTAGAAGTTAGGGGTTATTACCCCTTCATTTTTCAACTAGATGCATAAGTTGGCACATCTATCCATGTGACCTATTCAAGATACATTCTCAGTCCTAGACTGATGAAGGCTACCTCTCAAGGGGAGTAGGTAGTGGTGTCTTCAATTGGTGCAATCAGGGGGAGCATATCTTGTGCCCCTAAGTGGGAGAGAACAATAGAGAGAGAGAAGAAGTGTGAGAGAAAGTAGTGAGTTGGTGTCACCTAAAGTGAAGCTTTCAAGTGATGTCAAAAGGAGAGATGATTGCCTTTTTCCATTGATGTCAAAGGGGGAGAGAGTGAAGTCTAAAAAACTCCTCAAGTAACTCAAGTAAAGGGGAGAAAAATGAAGGAAAGGGAAAGAGACAGTGAAGCTTAAGGGAGTGGTAGAAGTGTAAGGAATGTCCCAATTAGGGGGAGAGTTTTCTGAGTGTTGCTTGATGCAGAGTTGTTGCGATCTGGTGTTGCCATTGCAAAGTTGCTTTTGTTGTTGATGGTTTTCTGAGCTGGTATTTCCATCAATGACAAAGGGGGAGATTTTTATAGATTATTGGTGGTTTTATTGATGTCAACCCCTAGTGTGGATGTGTTGTAGTTTGATGTCACATTGGTGTCAACCTCCAGTATGATCAGGGAGATTATTGCATTATGTTGTCATTAGTGTTGTGATTTGATGTCAACCTCTAGTGTGGTCATTTTGAAAAGTGTTTGTGGTATTCAGTAGGTGTTGCATATGCTATAGATATGTTGAGTAGGTGTTTGTGGTGTTGTCAATGCAGCTGGTTCACTTGGTTTCCAAGTGCTTTTGAGAAAAATTGAATAAAAGAGTGTGCAGTGTGATAGAGGTGTGTTCAGTGTTGTGCTTTGCATTTCTTCATGGTTGAAGATATGCCTGTGCAGTTTGGATGTGATGATTAAAGGTGTTCAGAGGTTCTATATCTAGATTTTTAAGCTTTGGATCGTGTGGTAGTGGAAGATTTGTTTGACAGTGTGTCTTCCTATGTAGAAGGTTGTCGAGGAAAATGCAATTGCTCCACATTTCTCTGTATTGAGGTTTCTTGTCTTGCGGGTTTAGGAATGTGCTAATATTTAATTTATCTACATTCCCTTGAATTTTTGTATATTCAAGTGTTGTACAAGGTTGGTTAGTGTGTTGCATGTATGTGGTAGTATGTCTAGTTACATAGAATGAATGTGTTCTTCAGTTGTAGGTGGTTGTGATAGTGTTGTAGTATATTCTGAGGATGCTAGAATATTTTGAGATGTTTTGTGGTGTTGCTATTTGGTCTGTATGTTATTTTCAGACCTGGAGAGGTGTGTATGTGGTCACTTGTTAGTGTTAGTGTAGGTTTTTCTGACTTGGCATGCTAGCATTGATTATAGAGGTTGTTTGTTGTTTGTAGAAGCATGGCGAAGTGTGTTGGTGTAGATTTGGGTCCTAATTAACCATTGGTGTGGTATGACTTCACTTCTTTCCACCATGGTCATATTTGGTGTCAACCTATTTAGTGGTTGCACATTTGAGGTGCATACATTTCATTAAGGTCGACCTAAACAAAATTAGTTGAGATCGTGGAGGATATACAAGAAAGGTTATTGTTGGAGATGACGTGTGTGTTGTGAAGTGTGAAAATATGTGAATGTGATCAAGTGTGGTGATCTGAGTGTGAGCTTAAACACATAAGGCTACTAAATGTAGTGAGTAGAAGGTGTCTACAATTTTAGTGTGCTTGAAGTTGTTAGAGGCAATGAGTCGAAGGTTGTGAATGGTGCAGAGTTGCAATGGTGGAATTTCTTGTTGATTTGAGATAGTGAATATGTTTGTAATAGTCTTCTTCTATTCTTCTTTCTTCTGGATAGTGAGTCCTTTGGGCAGTGAGCCCTTCTCCTCTTTTAGGTAGTGAGCCTATTGTATTCGGTCTTGCTATTCATATATATGTGAGCTAATCCTCACCATGGTTTTAGTTGATTAGGGTTTTGCATGTAAATATAGTGTTCTCTTGTGTACGGTGTTAAATTTTTGTATGTTTCATATGTTTACATTCTGTTGTTGCTTAATAAGGATCTGAAAGTTAATAAGGGTTTAAGGATTAATGAAGGTTTGATGATTTTAATGTATAGCTGATTCAACCCACCCTCTTAGTTGTCCTATGTGCCTAACACCTCAAGCATTATAAAATTTACAATAAAAAATGAGGCAACAACCTTTGTACACCGATTCTCATTTGATTCTAATATTTCTTTCACAAAAGCAAACTATTTCAACTTCATGCTAATCTTTATAACTCTACAATACTACCTTGCTTCTACACATTCACTCCATAAATCTCCACAACATCAAAACCCTTCACTATCATCACAACTAACAAATTATCTCAGTAACAACATCATTGTTGAACTACCATGCCTGAACTAATCATCTCCACACTTCATTATTAAAATAGTTTTGTGGATTTCTTATTTGCACATTATTATTTTTTAAACATACATCGTACACTCGCACACCCTTTTAATGATCTTGATCCTTTATTTATATCCTTTGTAAACTTAAAAAAAAATCTCCTTTTTTGGCCAAGATAAAACATATAACATGAGACGTGCATCGACCATAATAAGTCGGCTCCAAAAACATATGTGGTAAGAGGAAATCATATACAATTCAAACCAAGAGATATCAAGACTTATATTGCCATAACATGCACTTTCATACTAGAACATGCTTCCAAACACTTGGCACAAGCATCTCAACATGTCAAGTCAGCTCAACAAACACTTATCCTTCTTCATGTTTGCTCTAGACCAAAATCGGTACTAGAGAAAGAAAAATATCATCATGCAAATCATGTCATGAACATTGTATGCCTTGCCAAACATTCCTATACACCCCTTTTATCAATTCAGATACTTTCATGTTGGCGTAACTAATTGAGCACAAATTTTAGTATCCCAAATAAATTCTAATTACACAGACTTGGTGTAGAACAATGAAAAACATGCTTATGGTAGACAAGATCAATTGAAACTTGAACTGAGCATACCAACAAATCATATGATCTTATGTTTCAAACAACAAATCCAAATGACAAGATGCATTGAAAGGCAGTGGCATATGTTATCTCCCTTAACATTCCTTAGCCAATAATAATACTTGTGTTCACTCAGATGACTCTGAAAGTAGTTTTGGTACAAACTATCACTTGAGGCTTAAAACAATGTGTTTCTTACTAGTGTCTAGCAATCCTCCAAAATGTAGGACTCTATCACCAAGTGTGGAGAAATGTACAGAATTCCTTAGACCCTCCCTAACTACAACTACACTATACTACAGTCTTCACTCTGCTATCTATAAAACACACTACAGTAGGATTTATGAACTCAAATTTGCATCACACATACCTGAGAGTAATTAAAAGCTATATGTTCTATCTACAAGCTCATATCTTCAAATGCAATAAAATGTGGTACAATTTCTTGAGACTGTGACACCCTTCCTGACATAAACTATACTTAGCCAAATTTCTTCAAACATTTTGCAACATATTATACCCGATGTCAAACCATATGACTTCATAGCTTCTATAATATTCATTATTAGGACTACTTACCAAAACTATTGATGGCATGCACTTATGAAATTCAAAAGATAGGTTACATAAACTTCATAAGGTAAGGTACAACTGTGTATAGATGATACTTATCTTATCTCCTTGCCTTATACCATCATTGCTCCTCTAATTTGTTCCTTTGTCATCACCACATTGTTGACATCAATGACAACATATGCAATAGTGGGTCCATCATTTTAGTTAGTGTAGAGTCATAAATATCACCCATGACAATTTCACACTATGTTTTGTCCCCCCTAAATTATTGAGCCTAATTAGGTCCCTAATTTCCTAAATTATGCATTTTATAGCCCATTTGTATCATTTTCCAAGAAATTGCAAGCATTGAACAAATGCATCCAATTGATAATTTTCCCCCAACACTTAATGTCCTTGAAAATAGGGACAAGACCCATTTGCCCTAGGGTGTATGGGCCCCCTATTTTTTTGTGGACCAATTTTGAATATGTCAATGTCGATATTTTAACATTTGAAATTCAACTTGCAAATGTCGGCTATTGAGATTTAATTTTTGGGAAATTAGAGAAATTCCTATAAATACCTAGTCATTTCACCATTTAAAAACTAAGTGGAAATTACTAGAGAGATTATTGTCAAGATCATTGTTGAGCAAGTCAAGAGCAACATTTTTTATGATTTATTGCAGTAATTCAAGATCCAAACTTCATGTCAAAGTGTATGTGAGTTCATATTGTCATATTATTATTATTTTATGAAGGTTAACCCCTGTTGTAGGTATTCAAGAAATTTCAAGCATTCAAGTAAGCAAGATCCAATACCTTGAGGTGATGTGTATGACTTTAGTCCTTCAAGGAAGCTTTTGAAGGGTGGTGAGTTGTAGCATTTTTTTATTTCATCATTCCTTCCTATCTGTTATCATTCTATCATTGGCATTGCCATTGTGGAAGTGGAAACACTTATTGGAAACACAAGGGCAGACAACTGGGAGGGGGTGAATCAGTTGTCACCAAATCTCAAACTTATTCAACTTATTTACCTTATTCTCAGATCTGAACATTAATCATGAAATCATAAATGAACAACACATCAAAATCACACATAACACCAAGATTTTTTACGTGGAAACCCTGTTAGGGGAAAAACCACGTGGAGGTCAATCCACAAGATTGTACCCTGTTAAAAGTATAAGAGAATATAAATGGGGAATGCACATGCATTCAGGCAACTACCTAGAGCTCACTGCTCAAATACAAAATAGGCTTACTCCCCAACGGAAGACACATTGTCTTACAGAAAGGTTTTGATTAAATCCATCAGACTTTGAACTGAGAAAAGTAGCATCTTCTAATGCCTAGTTACAGTTCCAGTTAAGCACATAAACACTTCTTCACTCTTCTTCTTTTCCTTCAAATGATCTAAACTTTATTTGCACACATGACTCTTACACTTCACACACACACACACACACACACACACACATTCATGCCTCCAAATGATAAAACAATTATTCTTATATATCTGCAACAAGAAATTACATCGCTATAAGTCAGCTCCAAAGAAATAATAAAATGAATATAAACAGTCGGCCCAAATCAATAAAGATTATTCATGTGAATCAACCAAGGTCAACCACAACATAGTGAAGAATGAAAATAACATCCTCGAACATGAACCACTTCAATTAATTACTCCTCAAAGATCCACAACACGCTTCAACACCTTGTCAGCCAAGAACATGAAAAACATGAACACACAAGAGAAAATCTCAGATCATGAGCACAACGATCAATGCGGAGGTGCAACACAAATAGAGCACAAACTAGAAACATCCACAAGCATCATGAAACATCAGAGAAGAATCCGTAGCAACTGAACTTACTGGAATCACATGATCTTCATTTAGGAACACAAACTGAAGTAACATAAAGACTGTCAAAATAAACATCTTCATAACTCGATCAAATCTTCAAGCGGATCTCTAAAACTTGATGTGGATAAACTAGATATACTCAACAAGAAACCCTTTAGTCCACAACCTCAGAATAGCATGAACTGAACACACCGACAGAAAGAACTTCACTTCACCTCTGACAACCTATAGCACTTCTTATTACAATTTTCTCAATATCCTCGACATCTATAGCTTCTAATGCAACAATGCTAATAGTGTTGACATCAATGAGAACCGCATATCAACAACACACCACAAAATCCAACAACACTAACACGTGGTTTGACTAAGGCAAGCCACTAAATGCCACAACCCTTTCCCTCTCTTTGAATCTGCAAGTTTTAGGTTTGAAGAGGATTAAAGGAAGCTTGAAGACAAATTGTTCATTGTTGCATTTGAAGCCCTACACCTTTTCAACTCACAAAAACTTGAACCTATAGAATTATTCGATAGTGTTTCGACAACTTTGCAAGCAGAAATAGAGATCTCAGATTTGTCATCAAAGGACCTTAAAAATAGAGCAGGAAAGGTGTACAAGGACTCATGCACCCTAGGGTGACTCTATCCCTATATTCATATCAATACCAACTTTTCTAGGTAGGTACACAGTCCTCTGCACTTCCTAGATCTACTTGTAATTGGTTGTTTCAATTTATTAGTTGTCAGATTATTACATTTCTCATATTATGGCACATAGTCTAATTGGGTTAATCATAGTCAATCAATTCCAATCTATTCTAATCCCCAAATTGATGGAGATCTATGTCTGATTGGTTCACCTTCATGGTTGAAGGTCAACCTATACACCTTGTTGATCTCCATATCAATGAAACCCTAGGAAAAGGCCTTAAATCCTATTGTTCTAAGCACTTAGTACTTAGGATCACCTTTTTTATGTTTCAGTTAGGTCCTTGAATTTTCAAATTTGAGATAATTTGGATTTTGGATTATTTTGACTTATGGTGATTATATCAAAAGGATAACCCTAGGTGGACATGATAGATGACTTGGATGGATAATTTGGATGATTAGGATGACCCCAAAGATGGGAATAGGTGATTAGGCGGACTATGTGGATTTGACTTACTAACTTTGGATTAAAGTTTAAGTCTACACACTTAGATCTTAAGATGATTTGAGACTTTGATTTTGGAATCTAAATATTGGTGTAGAGTTTCTAAGGATTAAACAATTAGCCTTAGGATGATTAAAGGTCCCAAAGGTTGGACTAAGGTAATGATTTTAATTAAGAGATCCAAAATTGATGTTTTCAATGATGACCAAGGATTGATTTAGATTGATGATGGGTGTGGACTATAAGGATTATGTGGATAAAAGATGATGATGATGATATGATGATCAATGGTATCCTAATGTTCTCCCAAATGTGACTTAAAGGTGACTAGGGTTATGATCAAGTGGACAATAAGTGACAAATGGATGTGTACCTTGCACTCAAAGGTATGTTATGGATGATTGGATAATGGGACAAGTCAAAATATGGATAATGTATGAATGACTAAGGATATGGTCAAAATGAATAAATGTGGAGTGGAAAAGGTATTGGTTTGATGTTTGGATGTGTTGGACTATGCTTTTAGTGATGATCAATGCTAAATAGATTTTTCACTAAGTAATGGCTATCCTAGATTTGGATTCAATGCTTATATTTCAAGGATACCAATGGAAAAAATGTTTTTCCAAACAAGCAAAAGGACTTCAAACTAGACTTGACTCAAACTTGGTAGTCAAGGCTTACAAAAAATAACTTGGTATATACAACACTCAAATAAGAAGATATAATAAAATTTACCTAAATTTATGTAATAAAAGGTTTACTAACTTAGTGGAGGCCCACATAATAAAATACCTTAAGATTAGTGCAAAGAATTTATTTTTCAAGAGTCAATAGATAGGGATCTAGTGGCACAAGGGCTTGACTCTTCCCTTTCTTTAGAGTGTTTTACACCTTGCATAAAGAGATTTTATCTCTACTTAGGAAGGTACATGGTGAGTAACTTGAAGCATGATACTATACGTTGCACCACACTAAGCAATGGTCAAAAGGTCTTAAAATAGGGTATATAAGGATTATCTAGGGAATCCTCTAAATACCACAAGGGAACATGAGGCATAATTCATGAATTTGAAAGTGCAAGGAAGTCAAACAGTTAGAAGAAGAGGGTAACCCACCCTTCTCCTTCACTTCCCCAAGGTATAAAGCTCTTAGTGGCTTATCCCGAATGAAAAATCACAACTCCAAGAGGCATGTCTTTCAATTCACCCCTGCTATTTACAAATCATCAAAATATTGGAGTTGAGGTCATACCTTGGGGTGATGAAATCCCCAAGCAGACCCCCTAAAAATAAAACAAGACAAAACTTATTTTTTATCCTCAAGACCACCCTAGGTTGTGAGAGGAGAGCCTATATAAGTGTGCTTGCGGTTTAAAAGACACAAATAAATTGTTATCCCAAATAAAATATGAGTGTGAATTTTAACCCACTTCAATGTGAAAACAAACAAATATGACAAATCAAACAGAAAAATAAAAGGTCTATAATCAATGTCTTCAAAAAATGTCCTACAAAACTACTTATGTTAGTAGTTTGTAAGATAAAATCCTTGTAAAAATAAAAAGACCTACACAAAAAAGTCAATCAAAAATAGAAAATTAGTTAATCCTATAAAAAATAAGTTCATCAAAAACATATTATTTGGATTTTTATGGTATTAAAAAATCACTAAAAACTGATTAAAAAAACACAAAATTTATGCTCAATTGAAGTTTCAAAATGAAATTATAACTTTGAATTTAACTTGTTCTTGAAATCTAGATAATTTTTTGAGAATCTATCTTCACCATTGGGTCGGTGCCAAATTCAACTTTCCAATTGTAAAATTTTGAAAATCCAATAAAAATTGAACAAGTTATGAGTGTTTGAATGCAGGTACCTTCTTATCAAAAAATTCAATGGTATTAGGATAGATTTTAAGACCCCTATGTGTTGGTTCCCATTCGCCAAGGTGACCAAGCACCAAAGGAAAAAGGAGCTAAGTCATTGGGGCCTTGTTTTAATCCCTTAGGAGCTGAGGGGAACCAAGGGCCTATATTCCCATATGACCAGGGGCAGAGGGTCCACAGAAGCTCTTGGTCGTTCATATGACTAGGTACCGAGGGCAAGAAAAGTCAAAATCCCCTACCTAGTTGGGATTTGACCCCTAAATTTCCAACTATTTCATTATATTTCAAAATTTCTAAACTAAAGCTAATCAAAGAAAAAATAGACTAATTTTTTCCACGTCTTGCAGATTTCCTTAGGGATTTTGTTCTGGATTTGAAATAATAAAAATCCAATACAAATCTCCCCTAGATTTTTTAGGGTTTCTCAATGATATGACCATGTGTGTCATGTGAATACTATGTGTATATATCTTCCTCCCCATAATTATCCTCCCAAATTGCCTTTGACTCACGAGCTTCAAATAGTATTAGGAAATTGTTAGAGAAAAATTCAATTAATTTAAAATATTTTAAGTTGATTTAAAATAGATTAAAACAAAACCTTGCCTCCCCTCCACTAATTTAAAGAAAAATCCAATGAAAATTTAATGACTTCCTAGTTTTGAAAGATTTTAAATATTTATGAAAAATCGTTAAACATTTGAAAATCTCCAACTTCGCTTATTTTAAGCACATATTTCACACTCTCATGCAATTTAATTCAACCTTGAAACAAAAAACCAAATGTTAGTGGATTTAAAATAGATTTAGAATAAATTTAAAAGCTTATTTCAATGGATTTTTCAAATCGATTTAAAACAAAACCTTTTTAAATACAACCCTTGCAACCTCTATAGATTTTAAACATTTTTCCAACATATTTAACTTAGCATTACTCCTAGACTGCAGATCTAAACATAGTATAAAATACAATTCAAAGGTAGATTATACATGGGTTTTGAAAGGAGTTAAGGCATATTTAAAGTAGTTTATTAACCACCCAAAAAAACCTACAAAAATTATTAGAAATAAAACCAAATTTATTTCGCCCAAGTATATACCCTTTAACTGCAGATACCTGTGTATATTCGAATGATGACTTTTCTGTGATGAATAAACCCAAGCCTCTATCTCCATTATCTCTCCGACAAGTGTGAATATATATTTTTGTCTCTGTATATGCACTAAGTATTTGTCGACCTTGAGTTTTTATTTACATAGTCATATGACCATCTGTTTAGTATGGCTTCCGTAGAATGGTATGGAATTTCATGTAATAACTTCAAACAGGCATGTAAAACACTTAATTTTTTGTTAGCAAAGTAGCAAGTATTTAGTGTCAAAATTCATTTCTCAGCCATTATGGGCGTAACAGTGTAGACTATTTTCTCTCAGACATACTTATGAGAAGCCAATACCTGAAACCCACTCAAAAGCTTGCAAAAACTAGTTACTTATAAACCACAATAAAGCACAAATGCACAAAATAGAGTTAGATAAGGTTTCACATCCCCAACAAAGTACAAGAGAGTACAAACAAAGCAATAATATAAAAAAACAAAATTCAAATGTTACAATATCTTGGACACTGTTGAATGATTTGCTCCTTGAATAGCAATACATGGATGCTCCTTTGCTTGAAGATACCAATTTGACAATATGTCCATAGCATAAGTGATAATTAATTAGGAATGAAGGATAAAGTACTTGAATTTATAGACTAAATTGGAAGGGGGAATGTATTGTCAAGATTTAATTATATGATCAACAGTGGAGGATGGTTGAGAGAATTTCCCTAGGGTCAAGGAGAGGATGAAGGGTGGAGATGGAGGTTGTTAGATTGTGAATGACTAAGATGAACTTACTAAATTTAGTAAGTAGTTGTGATCATGAGGGAAATAAGGGACATGTGCACCTAAGAAGGCTATAATTTTGGGTTGTGTTCAGAGAATAAGGGGACCACAAGGAAAATAGTTCTTAGGTGCCCTTTATTCCCAAAATGGGTTGAGAGAATAATGGGACCATAGTGACAAGTGTTCCTAGGTGCCCAATATTCTTGGAATGTGTTAAGGGAATATAGGCCTAATTAAATAATATTATTTAATTATTTTAGCCACATGTGTGAGATGGATAATAGGTGGAAATGATAATTATTTATTTATTGTGAGGAGATATAAAAGGTGATTAATTAAATAATATGATTATTTAATCAAGTGTGTAAGGCCTAAGGTGAAGGGGACTAGACTAAGCGATGACGTTGGTCAATTAGAACTAGGTGATGTTGATTAGACCTAGGGAATATTTTAGGCGTCTACACAAAGTTCACTAAAGTATGTGATATCCTTGAGTCTGACTTACAACTACTTTGTATTATTCATCAATGCATGCACACTCACGATTTATGTTGATAAGTTTAAACTAATCATTTTTATTTGCAAGGAAATAATAGGTGTAATGGAGGGGGATTGGACAAGTTGCTCCCTTCACAAGGAAGGAGTTCTCTATGGAAGATGGTGATATTGGGTTGTGGAGTTGTGATGCTAAAATAGATAGTTGGGGTTGTCTATGAGATGGTGATATTTTTTTTATATGACACTAAGGTATTAGTAAGAAGTTTAAAGAAATATATCAAGATGAAGAGCCTCTATCTAGAATAGGATTCCCAAGCATGCCAACTCGATGGCTATTAGTCGATTCTTTTCTTTTTGCAATTTTTGTATAGCTTGGACTTGTTTTCTTTGATGACTTTACGAGGTGATTTTTTCCTTAACTCTCCCAATGCGACCCATATCAATCCTCTCTAATGTTAGGGCACATGATTATGGTATCCTAAATATTATCGAGAGAGAGAGAGATGATGTGCACACATATTTTCTTAGAGCACTAATTTGAATGCTTTTGATTAATCATGATTTGATGGTAGTCTATTCTATTCATTTTGTTTGATTTTAGGTTACTTATTGGAAGGTATACATCATTCTAAAAGTTGTAATACTATTATTTAATTGATTTTGGGAGTAGTTGGCTTAAATGAAAAGGTCCTAAGTTGTTATGTTATTGATGTTTTATTTTAGATTTCCAATGAATTAAATTCTTACGAAAGGAAGATTGGAAATTGAATTAAGTGTTGAAATAAATGATGTTAAACAAAATCAAATCTAATATTTTTTGTATGCAAATAAATATTAACTAATCTAATATTAAATGTTGAATTCAAATGCAAATGTATCCTTTTTATCCTTTTTTGTATTCTATAATGATTGCATGCAAATAAGTGAGTTAAAATGATTATATGACAATGCTGTTAATACTAAGATCAACAACTATTCTTTTTGGAAGCGGTTCAAGCCACGAACATGGAGATATTTTTTGATCAAACAATCACCAACAAGGATGTATTGTCAGATGCTCAAGTCAGTAGGCTGTGTGAATTAGGAGTGGGTCTCATTTCTCTGATATAAATCTATAAAAGGGTCCCTTGATATGCCATGTAATTCTCTCTTTGAAGTAATGAAAGAGTGCTACCCTCTCTGGTAGCGATTTATGGAAGAAAAAAAAGCTATTCTTTTCTTTTTTGTTTCTTTAAAGCACAATCTAATCAATAGTTTCAAAAGTAAATAAACTATCAATTCACTTTTAATCAAAATGCCTTATTCGAAATATAAACAAATATTACAACCTATTGATTTTTATACTACTATGAAATGAATGTTTGTGTTTCCTATTTCTTGTTTATTTGCTAATTGGATTGTTTTAGAATTTTTTTGCTTGAAGATGAATGATTGTTCGTTGGCTGCATGAAATTGGTTTTGTGAATCTTTGAGGTAGAACACGGTTGTTTTGAACAACAAAGTTATAATAAAATAAATTCTAAATTAACAAAACTAAAACTAATCTAAATCTAGGATTTTCAAATGAATGTTACATCCCTAGAGTAGTACAATTCCTACTCTAGCAACTATTTTCAAATTTAAACTAATACAACAAATAAACTATTTTAAAATTAAAAATATGGAACTCCACACCTAAGAGGTGAGATTATTCCAAATATGAAGTTGATTGTGGTGTTGACAAGGTTGTCCTCAAGGACCTAGCTTGGTATTCTTCTCCTCCTCTTTTCAATGCACTATCCTTTCTAATGGAAACAAGGTGAAAAAAGAACAAACATAAGAAGAAGAAGATAGTTGGTCTTGGAGACAAAAGAGCTTAAATTTATTGGATAGATTGTTTTACTAACACACTAGATTGATTTAAAGAGTCTAGAAGTTGTGTGGCTTGTTAGACAATGTTAAATACCATAGGAAACTAACTAAAGCTTGAAATCTTCGTATAACTTCACAAAATAAAGACTACACCTATTATTATTCATTGAACCAAAAAGGCAAAAATAAGTGTTTTTTCTATAGAAAATACCAAAATGCACCCTTTTCAAGATATTTTGTTCAACTAGAAATAAAGTATAATCCATAATTAGCTAATAAGAATGTGAGATTGTTATGCCAGACGAGTTCAAAGGTGGGAGTCCAAAGCTACATTTTATGCAAAAATGACACACACAAGAAAATCAAAGAAGAAAAAATATGTGGTTTGTTGGTTTTACTAGTACATGATTGTTGGGGCGAATGCATGATCATTGGGACAAACATATGATCGCTAGGGAAAATGTGTGATTGTCGGTGCAAACACATGATCATTGGGGCAAATGAGTGATTGTTGTGGTGATTAGGTTCAAAAAGGGATGATCCCATCAATAATTCACTAAAATAAGTATTTGAAAAGCAACAAAGCACAAACACTTAACAAATGATTAAAACAAATAAAATAAAAGGTAAGGGGGCCCTATGAGTCAACTAAGTGATTACATCGAGTTAATATTAGTTGAGAGTATTTTTAATCATGTCATTTGGGTAGTATGCTAGGCCAATAAGTCATTGTTGAACTTGCCATGTATGTTGTTCATTTTTTGACTCTTGATAGAACTTCCTAATGATTGTAGCAAACCAAATGATTATGACCCTCCTCCTTCCACTACTAAATCCATAACTTTTATTACTTAACTTTTTTTTTAATTGTTATCTTCAATTTTATTGTTTAACTTTACATAAATTATAGGCAGATTTTTTCTACTTACCTTTTTTAAAATAAAATATATTATTATCTTTATACAAAGTTATGACACTGGTTTATTAAAAAAGATGATAAATAATGAAGCGGTGCACAAGGGAGAAAGTTTATGGGCGAAAATACACGGTTTTGTTAAATGTGTTTGGGGAATCATTTTAAAACAGTATATGCGAAAAATTCAAAAATATCAAACACATGACTCCGTGGCCCAATGGATAAGGCGCTGGTCTACGAAACCAGAGATTCTGGGTTCGATCCCCAGCGGAGTCGAAAACTCCGACTCTTTTTTATATCGAGCGTTTTTCCCGATAATTTTCTGCTTTTATAAAGTCGATTTCCTTAGTGTATATACGTTTATTACAGGCATTCAATCATTCAAACACAAACAGCTTTTCCTGGATATTCTGTCTATTTGAAGCTAATTTTCCTCAGTGGATACTCATTTGTTAGAGAGGTTGAATCATTCAAACTAGCACGCCACAGTTTTTTTTGTCACAGAGCACGAAAGATTCAGATTCACTCTGTCACGAATGGCATGGCGCTGTTCCATAAATCAAAGCTAAACTATCTGCACAAGTGTTGGGAATGGCATCAACCCTAATTAATCAGATGACGATGAAGAATAGGAAGAAAAAGTTGATGTCTTTGACAATTAAAGTTGGACTACATCTTCAGCCTACGGAACTCACCAATAACAGTGGCAATCATAAATATATGTCAGACAAAAACATTGTTGAAAGGCGTTGCTGGGAGGGGTTTATACCCCTCAAACCTTTACAGCAGATTGAAAGCCGAGGAAAACCAGTTCAACCCGTCATGTATGTCTCTATGCTACGTGCTTGCGCGGATGAGAAATCTCTCTCAGAAATAAAATCAATCCACCTACATATGATTGAAAGCTTAAAGAAACCAGATATCGTCTTACAAAATACCCTTGTCAATGCCTATGCCAAGTGTGGAAGCCTGGAGGATGCCCACAGGCTTGTGGATTCAATGCCTAAACGAAATGTAGTTACATGGACTATCATAATAGGTGCTTATTGCAAGCAGGGTTATGCTCATAAAGGTCTGGCTTTGTATAATAAAATGAGAGAATCAGGTGTACTACCCAATGAATTTACTTTCACCACTGTTGTATCGGCTTGTGCCCAATTGGGGTTTCTTCAAAATGGCAAGGAAATACATGAACATATAATAACCAGATTCGGGTTTGATTATGGTGTTTTTGTGGGAAATTCTCTTGTTGATATGTATGTGAAGTGTGGGAGTTTGGATAATGCACGGCAAGCGTTTGATAAAATGTCTCAACGAGATGTGGTTTCTTGGACTGCTATGATTGCAGGTTATGCTCAGAAAGGCCAGATTGATGAGGCAGCGAGACTATTTGAAGTAATGCCCGAGAAGAATTTAGCATCTTGGAATGTGATGATTGCGGGGTATGGAGAGATTGGGAATATTGGGGAAGCAGTGAGACTGTTTGAGGAAATGCCCGAGAGAGATGTGGTGTCATGGACTCGGATGGCTGCAGCATATATGCAGAATGGGCATGTTGAAAAGGCCCTTGAGATCTTTAAGAGAATGCCGGAACGAGACGAGGTTTCATGGAATACGATGATTACAGGATTTGTGCAGAATAAACTGGTTGAGGAAGCCCTGAAACTCTTTGAGATGGTTCCTCTGCGAAGTACAGTGTCATGGAATGCAATGATTGCAGGGTGTGCACAAAATGGGCGTTTTGACAAGGCATTGGATCTTTTTCAACAAATGAGATTGTCTGGTGTAAGACCACACCCAGACACCTTTGCCAGTGTTCTTCCATCATGTGCCAATCTGGTAGCTTTGGAACAGGGGAAGGCAGTCCATGTATATATTATTAAAAGTGGATACCATCAGAACATCTATGTGGGGAATGCTCTTGTAGACTTATATGCAAAATGTGGTAGTATTGAAGATGCATATAAGGTATTTGACAAAATGTTTGGGCGAAATGTAATTTCATGGACTGCAATAATTATGGCTTATGCCAATAATGGATTTGGGAAAGAAGCCATGCAAATCTTTCGAAAAATGGAACTTTCTGGAACAGTTCCAGATGCAGTTACCTTTGTTGGTGTTCTATCTGCTTGTGGTCATGCAGGCCTAGTGGATGATGGGTGGCGATACTTTGACTCTATGAGTAAAAATTATCAAATCACACCGACAAGAGAACACTACTGCTGCATGGTAGACCTTCTCGGCCGAGCTGGGTACTTGAAAGAGGCATTAGATTTGATTAACAAAATGCCAGTGGAACCCGATGCTGCTGTATGGCTATCTTTGCTTGGTGGTTGTAGAATTCATAACAATGTTGAGCTAGGAGAATATGTAGCGGAATGTGTTCTTGAATTGCAGCCAAAGAATGTTGCAAGCTATGTATTGCTTTCAAATATTTATGCGGCAGCTGGCAGGTGGGATGACATTGAAAGGGTTCGAAAAATGATGAAAGACAAAGGAGTTAAAAAGAAGCCAGGATGCAGCTGGATTGAAGTTAATAAACAAGTATATGCTTTTTCTGTAGGAGACAAATTCCTTCCACAAATAGACAAGATTAATGCAGAATTGGAGAGATTGTCTGGACTAATGAAGGAATCAGGATATGTGGCTGACACGAGATTCTCCTTGAGTGATATAGAGGAGGAACAGAAAGAACACAATCTTTATCATCATAGTGAAAAGTTGGCCATTGCATTTGGGCTTATCAATACATCCTCTAAGACACCAATCCGAATAATCAAGAACCTTCGAGTGTGTGGTGACTGCCACTCTGCCACCAAATTCATTTCCAAGATTGTAGAGCGAGAAATAATAGTGAGGGATGCAAGCCGTTTCCATCATTTCAATAATGGGCATTGTTCCTGTGGTGATTATTGGTAATGTATAACAAGGGTACAAGTAATGAGAGCCTTGCAGATCAAGTACGGCAGGAGAGCCCTAAAAGTTTTTGGCCTGAGTGAGGTCCGAGGAGAGCCGTACATGAAATGACTAAGGATATTTGCAACATTCAAAACATGGACTCTATTACATCGATCAGTATTTATCTTGCCAGCTTCAATAACTGAAAGGGAGTCTTAATGAAAAGGCAAGTAAAATAAGGATACCATGCGGGATCTTCATGTCCTAACATGAGAATGTAAAAATGTATAGAAAAACTCTATGCAAACTTGTCTTGAATCTTGTGAGATATTGGCTTGATTATATTAGACCGTAAAGAAGACAAAATGCCCAAACAAGTCCCTGATTCTTGTCAAATATTAGTAGTTTTCCTTGGGGACATGTCCACAAGGTTTTCACATTGTTTTGGGGAAAAGAAACGTATTGGGGATGAGGAGATGGGAACAGAGCATCCTCACCCATCCCTTTTTTGATTTTTCAGTATTTTGAGGATATCCACTTGTTGGAATAATTACCTACCATCACCAAGGTAGCGAGATAGTTAATAGGTGCTAAATTAGCAGTAATTTGTTCAGTCCATAAAGGCCTAATTTGTGCAGTCTTGTTTCAGTCAATAAATCCCTAATCCATGGTATGATTAGAGAAGTCTATTTCTGTATACCTCTGCCTTATAAACAGCAAATCATTTGAATAAAAGTCAGAGTTTTTCTTCATCTATTTATTTGTTCTTTTCTCTAACTACATTCCTTATCACTAGTTTATGGAGGGTCATATTTTGAATATGGTATCAGAGCCAAGTTTGCAATGAAGAAAGTGTAAGGGTCAAGCCATGGATTGGAAAAACCTGCATCACTAAAATAGAGGTTTACTTTCAAGTGGACAGATTCGGATTATTTAGAAATGGCTGGCCAAAAGGTGAATAAATTAGGGTGGTGGAGTAAACTTCCACATATGGATGGTGAGATGAACATGTTGTTCTAGGGAGCAGATCTGTAGAAGATCATTAATGGGACTGAGTTGATACACATTAATGGAAATTAGCAACCAAGTGGGAGTAGAGAGATGGAAAAGCATTAGCCACAATCTTGCTTAACCTGAAGGACACACAACTGCCGCAACATAAGCAGTGTGAAAACCTCAAAGGAGGCTTGGGATACATTCTGTCAAATGTTTGAAATGAAGGACATGACAAGAAGGTTGTACCTGCTTAGAAAATTCTTTAATCTATGAATGACTGATGAAGAATCAGTGTCATCGCATATCAACAAATTCAAATACCTGTTAAGTCAATTGGCTGTAGTTGGTTCTCCAATCTCAGAAGAGGGTAGTGTTATGACTCTTATGGGGGAGGGAGTCTTCCACAGTTGTTTGAAAGCTTGGTTGTCTCTTTGGGCACACAAGCTAGTCTCAAACTCCGGACAATAATTGGGTTATTACTGCAGGAGGATTTAACAAGAAGAGACATGGGAGTGAAGTCAAAAACTCTCACTGCCTTGTACACTGGAAAGAAAAACTACCCAAAGAAAATTAACCAGCAACCATAGACGGTGAAAGTTCTTCAAAGAAGAGATTCAAATGTCACTATTGCAAGAGATGGGTCACTATGCAAAGGACTACCGGAAGAAGGAAGCAGATCTTGCAAGAGCAAACCTCACAAACCCACAATCAAACACAGCAAACAAAGGAGCTAAAGAGTCTAAGCTATTCGTAGAAGTATTGGCCACCATGGTAAGAGATCAAAAACTCTGGTATATTGATTCAGGAGCCTCACAAGATATGACACCATGTAGAGATTCATTTGTGTCATACAAAACTCTCTAATGAGAAGAAGGTTTATTTAGGTGATGACTCAAGTCACAAGATCTGTAGTGAAGGAGTGATTTTGGTATAGCTCTCGGATGGTGTATGCAAATAGATCGATAGTGTTCTCGAAGTTCCAAGGTCGACCAAAAATCTGTTATCTATTAGTCAAATTGTAGATGAGGAAATGAAAGTGAAGTTTGACTCAAGCATGTGTACTGAAGAACAACAATGGGAAGATTGTAGCAGAGGGAGTATGATGTGGCAACCTATACAAATTGTGCTTGTCAAGCATGGAAGAGCATGCTGTTGTTGGAAGCACATTGCAGAAATCTGCAGGGCAGATAATGGCAGCAAATACTCAGGCATATCAAGTTGGGTTTGGATCTAGACAAGGGACCAGACCTGAAGCCATGTGAAGCATGCATTTTGGGCAAGCATCAAAGGACAATTTCTAAAGTAAGGAGGCACTCGAGCAAAGGAGTTGTTGTAGCTCGCACATTTTGACATATGCAAATCGATGCAGATCATGTCAATTGGAGAAACAAAGCATTTTATGACCTTCTTCAATGATTACTCAAGGTATACTTATGTTCTATTCATTAAACAAAAGCTTAACAGTTCTTATAAGTTCAAATGCTTCAAGAATCTTGTCAAGAAACAAACAGGAAAATGCATAACAAGGCTAAGGAACAACAATCATGAGGAGTACAACTCAAAAGTGCTTGATTTTTTTTGTATGGATGCAGGAATACAATGGCAAAGGACATGCCTAAACAACCTAGAACAACTTGAAGTTGTTAAACACAAAAACCAAACACTAGTCAAACAAGCAAGGAGGATGCTTAACCATGTTAGAATGTCAATTGGTTTTGGGACCGATGCAGTTGTTACTATTGCATACCTTGGTAATGGAGTTCCAATGAAGGTGATGATTGGAAAAAAAGTTTGTTTGGGGATCA